>JAJIBD010000969.1:0-42786 GCA_021461705.1 Cryptotis parvus | reverse complement strand
CACTTACTTCACTCACCTCACATTTTCAGAGAGCAGGTTAAGGAGTTCCCATTTGTCCTGGTTTTCCTCCAAGGAAGTCCTATTTGGAAAACTTAAGAATGTAGTCTTAATCTGTTGCCCAAGAAGTTAAAGAAACCTAAGATTAAAAAAAAATTATATATATATATATATCATATATATGTATGTATATATATTCACCAAAACCTTTATAGTGTTTTTAACTATTTTGTACCTGCTGATCCTTTAAATAAATAAACATGCTTCACGAAGTTCTGTTCTGCCTAAACTCAAAGCCCCTGGTCATGTATGTGTTTGCAGGCAAGTTTCACAGAGTGTGAATGTCAGTGAGTTGCTTTTGGTCTGAAAAAGGTTTAGCATCTGTTTCTGATATAGAATGACTGCATTCATTAATGGGATATAAATATATAGCAGTATTTTACTAAGTGTGGGAAATGGTAATATCAGACTAGAACTCACCACTGAATATACACAAAGAGACTTACATGAAAACCCTAAATGTCTGCAGGGCTAGCCGCAATGTGTAAAAAGAAGAGGGAGAGAGATGCAGAGACAGAAACAGGGAGAGAGAGATAGAGAGGAAAAGGGGGTACCTGCTTTTGAGGCAGCCTGGGGGTGGGTGGGAGGGTGTGTAGGTACTTTGGTGGTGGGAATGGGGCACTAGTGGAGGGATGGGTGATGGAATACTGTATTACCAAGAACTGATTATGAACACCTTTGTAATTGTATGTCTCACGGTGGTATAATAAAAAAATTTTAAAAAAGAGAAAAAAGCTTTAGCATCTGTTTCTGCTTTAATAAAGTCCAGTTACTATTCAGAATTAATTGCATTTTCCCCCACTCCTCTATCCTTTTTTCCTTAGATTGAAATTCTAGGTATATCTTACAAGACAGTATGTAACACTATATTGTGTGTGGTATTTGTATGACATC
Organism: Cryptotis parvus; assembly: GCA_021461705.1. Taxonomy (NCBI): domain Eukaryota; kingdom Metazoa; phylum Chordata; class Mammalia; order Eulipotyphla; family Soricidae; genus Cryptotis; species Cryptotis parvus. Next base: position 41,835 of record JAJIBD010000969.1, on the reverse strand, counting down.
TTTGCTTGTTTTTTTTGTGTATAACTATTTGGTATGGAGTATCACAGTTGAACTTTACTACCATTGACTTTATTGTTGCTACCTGCAGTTAGGAAACTTATATTTCTTAACATTTTCTTCTTTAACATAGCATATATTGACCTCAGATTAAAAAAAAACTATTATCAGTTATTTCACAGAAAATGCACTTATTTAGAAATAACAAGGTCCAGAGGCATAACTCAATGCTCTGAGCACGTGGTTCACATGTGGTTCACATGGAGGAGGCCCACGTTTGTTCCCCTGTACAGCATCATAGTCTGGGCACTGAGGGGTGGGGGGCAACCCTTCAAGCACTGAGCTAGGAGTATCATTTAAGCACTGCAGGTGTGACCCCAAACCAAATCAAAATAAAACAGAAACACCAACATAAAGGGCAATTTGAAAAGTACAGCCTCGTGGCAAAATGTACATAACCTTTGGAGCTACTTTTGCTGGAGCAAGAATCTTCCTTAAAACTGCCTGGGAAGAGGCATCACTTCCTGTCAGATGCAAAGTCCAGCAAGTCCTGTGATTTGCCAACTGTGAATATGTCTCATGCTCCCCAGCCTCATCTGCTTTACACTTTAGTCTTCCCTTCTCTTCCCTCTCCCTCCTTTCCTTCTCTCCTCTCTCCATTCTTTTCCTCCTGTCCCCTCACTCCCTTCCCTTTCCACTTTCTCCTCCTCTTCTCTCCCCTTCATTTTCCTCCCTCCCCACTTTTTTTTCCCTCTCCTTTCCCATTCCTGCCCCTTCCCCTCTTCCCTTTTCCACTCTCTTCTCTTTTCCCCCCTTTCCCTTTTTCTTCCAGTCCTTTCCCTCACCTCCCTTGTCTTCTCTCCCTTTCTCCCTTCCATCAACCTCCTTTTCATTCCTTTCTCTTTTCTTCCCTTTCCTAGCTTCCCTCTATTCCCCTTCTCTTGTCTTTGTTGTTATTGCAGAATCGGGATTGTAATTAAACCTAGTAGTGCTGCTTTCATGTTTTAGACTTGGTACATCAGATTGTATGGCTTACGCGACTTGACCTCAGTGTTTGCAACTTTCAGTTCTGGTATTCATGTATCATATTGCTACAGTGCTCACGATAGTTTGTATATTAGTTTTGCTTCTCACACAAGTCATCACCAGGGGCCACATTTTCTGGCCATGGTGCTTGTACAACTTACAGTTGTGCTTGTCGGGGGCATACTCCTTTATTTATGGTACTTAAACACACTTAGCTGAGTGTATCCAAGTGAATAAAAAATAACTGACATAGTATTTGAAGTTCTAAAGATTAGTTAGGTTTCTGCACCGAATTCCAACATGTAGATTTTTTTTCCCATATATCCAAGTAATTCTCCATTCTGGTGGGGTGTGGCATAATTTAACTTAATTTTAACATTATTTACCCAGAGAGCACTTTAGAGTCCACAGTAAAGATCTCAGTCTGAAAACTACCCTCCACTTCAGATGTTAAAGTCCAAATCGTTATTCTGTTTCTAGCTCAATCACTATAAAGCAAAGGTTCCATCCTTGGGTTTGATTTATTTAGTAGAGTGCTTCAGAGAACTCAGAACTCACTTTAGCTTACCAAGGTATTATTAAAGTCACAGGTGTCAGAGATGTGTAGGGCCACTATGGGGCAGGATCCTGAGCCTCAATGTCCTCAAGACACACCACTTTCCAGAACCACATGTTTATCTACCCAGAAGCTCTCCAACTGGTCTTTGGGAGGGGCAAGAGGATGTGGTGGTTCTTAAGGAAGCTGTATTATACAGGCAGGGTAGATTAAATGATCAGTATTAGAAACTGAATTCACTCTCCAGCCGCTCCCCCACCCAGGTCAGGTGGCAGAGCTGAAAGTTCCAACGTGGTTAGCTTCTCAGGCAGCAAGACCTGAGTCTTTTGAGGACTCATTTATGCAGAGATCAGGATGTGAACAAATTGCTCAGGAGGTGCAAACCCAGATTAGTGGAAGCTAAAACAAACAAAAAGGGAGGTGGAGACAAGCTCACATGCCATGCTACAGAGGCTGTGGCTTAGAACCCCAGGCACTGCTCTACAGAGAGCCTGAAAAGACAGTCGGCAGCTTTGGTTGCTGCCATGTGCACTTGTGAGAGAAAGTTCACGGGAATGGCCCAAAGCAAATGACAGGTTTGACTTAGCCTTGAGGGTCCCGAGTTCCTTCCCCATCCCTTGCAGATCCTTGACTGGTGGCACAGAGAAACAGCAGCAGTCTGTAGAGAGGGGCATCTATGCGCTGATGCCAAACTCTTACAGTGGTTTTGCCTCCGCATTGCCTGATCCTGCCTATGCTCTGGGAATCCTCCACCCTGAGCCTCCCAAGGTCCTGCTCTGCGTGCATAGGTAATGTTAGAATTACCACCTGCACCCTTGAAACAAAGACTTTGCTACTTTAGATTCTTAATGTATTAACAATCCCCCCCATGAGAATAGCTCACTTCCGGAAGGACTTAATTTGGAACTCCACTCCACCACAGTGGTGGTGAGAGGAGACCAAGGGAACACCCTCTCTGTTTTGAGCTACTCCTGGGCAATCCTCAATCCTTGACTGTGATAGAAAAGTCCCTTTCATCCCTAGGACAGTAAGTTTGCTTTAATCCACTGTCACTGTATCACTGTCTTACCGTTCATCATCAATTTGCTCGAGCGGCACCAGTAACATCTCCATATGTCCTGTCTCATGCAAGTAGAGCCCAAGGGCACCTGCTTGCTCCAGGAACATAAAGAGCCTCAAACCATTCCATCAGGTCATGGGAATGAGGTTTATAATTGTTACTGGTATTTGGCATAATAAATACGACGGGTTTTAGAAAATAAAATCATCTTATGGGGGAAAACAATAGAGAATTCAAAATCAATTACATTTATAGCACATTAAAATGTTCACTTAGTGCTATTCTTTTCGCTTTTGTTTGATTTCTGAGCCACACCTGGCAATGAACAGGGCGTTCTCCTGGCTCAGTGCTCAGGGCTTACACCTGCATTCTCACTGCTCAGTCCTCGGGATACCTGGGACACCATATATGATGCTAGGGATTGAAACTCTGTCAGTTACCTGCAAGGTTGGCACCTTAATCCCTTAGTGCCTCTTACCGCCAACGCCTGTTCTGTCTCATCAGTCCCTTCCTTACAACATTCGCACATTTTGCAGAGCTTTTCTTCACTGATAGTGGATAGTGTTTCTCCTACTTCACTTTAAATCTCATGATAAAACACCCTTAAATATATTCCCTGTTCCCCAGCTCCTTCTCCTTCCCACTTCAGAATACCCTTTTTAGGGTAGAGGGATGTCACACCCTGCAATGCTCAGGGTTTACTCCTGGCACTCAGAAATTAATCCTGCCGGTGCTGGGGGAGTAGGAGGGGGTGGTCGACCTATGGGATGCGAGGATCGAACCCGGTCGGCTGCATACAAAGGAAAGGCTCTCCCTGCGGTACTGTTGCTTAGGCCCCTAAGGCCTAACTATAAGTCAGGTAATTTCCAGTTAACGAAACCAAAAGAGGAGGCCGGAACCAGCCGAGGGTTCCTGCAGACGCCTCAGTCCCGTGGCTGACCCGCCTGAGCATGGCTGCGCCTCGAGCCTTCCCGCTGCTGGTCGAGGGGCCCTGGAGGCCCGACCACCCGAAGAACCTGAGCACCAAGTTTCAGATGTACTTGCAGAGCTCCAAGAAATCGGGCGGCGGCGAGTGTGAGGTGCGCGCCGAGCCGGGACGCCGCCCAGCTTCCTGGTGCTCTTCTCCCAGGAAGACGGTGAGGCGTTGGGTGGGGGGCACCCGGATATCTCGCCCGCCGGGTCGGGGAGGGCATATGGGGGGACATCCGGGGGATCCCGCTCGCCGGGTGGGGTGAGGGCTGGTGGGGGGCACCCGGGGGATCCGGTCTGCCAGGTGGGAGATGTCCTGTCGGGGGGGCGTGGGGCGCTGCATTTACCAAGGCGCCCCCTGCGTTGAGCTTCCTGGAGGTCTGCTTGGTCCCGGCAGGGAAACCTCGGACTGGGAGTTAAATCGTTACTTAGCATGGGGGGGGGGGGGGGGGGGTGGGGCGGGGTGGGGAGGTGTGTGTGTGTGTGTGTGTGTGTGTGTGGTTGGTGGGTGGGGGAGGGGGGGAATCGCTGCCGATTTAGAGACTGGTTTAGCGGGTTTTAGCTGCAGTTTGGGGAGACTCGTTCAAAGCCGGGCTTCCAGCTCTTCTGCGACTTATGCCTTCTTCCTACTAAAGCACAAGTGCAGAGCGCAGCGTCTATGGGAGTCTCAGGGAGGGGGATATTTCCTGGGGAAACCACTGGTACTGGTTGCTGCGGGGCGACATCTGGGGAGCACTGGGGAGCTTCAGGGGAGGTGCTTCTGGTGCTGGGGAGGCTGCAGCTGCACCACAAGTGTTTCCCTGCCCATTCGCTGGCCGGTCTGGGAGCGCTGCCTGCAGACTGCAGAACAAAAAGAACAAGGGGGGTCAGGGGGGAATTTATCAGGTAGCAAAGTGGAACCCACTTTGCACGTTTTATAGTTCCAGTATCACTGTATACTGTCTTCCCGTTCTTTCTGAAAGATGTGATAGATCCATCATGACCTCAGAGGACAGTCATTTTGGTCATATAGTTGGCGAAGGACAGGCAGGCGCTAGTGAATGCTTTTCCCGGCTTCTGCTGCATCTTCCAGTATTTCTGCTCTTCTCTCTTTGATGTTTTCCTTTATTGCTTCTCTGCACTGTTTTGCAAGCTTGGACGGTAGCATTTGGTTGTCTGAGTCTCACGCCTTGCCACGTTGGCAAACGAGAGTTTTTGAAGACAGGCGGCCTTTTGTGTCTTTCTCTATCTCGGCGTTCTTTGCACAATCATGGAGGTGCTGAACCAGTCGGTTGTATTCTTCATCAGTGTCGTCAATGATGGCATCTTCTCATGTTGCCACAATGGTGCCAAAGAGTTCCCAGTTGGTGGTCATTCCGGGAGTTTTCTTCTTAAACTTTGCAGCCTTTTCTCCCCATTGTGTGAAATAGAATTTTGCAACTAAGGAGACGGTGGTCCGATCCTGTTTGGAATTTTGGGATGACAGCGACATTGGTCAGGCAAAACCATCGATTGAATATGATGTGGTCAATTTCATTGTGGAACTGTCCACCAGGAGATTCCCCATGTCCAACGTTTCGATTCAGCCTTCTGGAACTGTGAGTTCCCATGAATGGTCTCAGTGGACATGATGAACTCAGTCTCTCACTCTGTTCGCTCCATGCTAGGCCATGGGTCCTGATGTGGAGTTCTTCGGCCAGTCTTCTCAGTCCTATCTTGGCATTAAAATCACCAACTATGATCTTGTAGAAGGTGTGATCTTCTTTATAGAACTCCTCCAGTTCCATGTAGAATTTCTCAATTTCTTCTTCCTTGTATGTGGATGTTGGTGTATAGACAACATCCACATTGTTGGTGGCTTCCAAAAGGATTCAGCACAATCGACCATATCCACATGTTAAATGTATCCACATGGTAACCAAGGTCATTGAGGTTTGTAGGGAGTTCAAGATGCCTCTTTATCTCACGCTCATTGATTTAAAGAAAGCCTTTGATTCCGTTGAGACTGAAGTGGTCATCAGGGCCCTAGCCAAACAGGGCATTCAAACTCAATACATCAAGATCCTTCATAAGCTGTATTACGGATTCACCACCAGGATCTCACTATTCTACAAGGAAGTGATCATTGATGTAAAAGAGGGGTTCAGCAGGGTGATACCATTTCACCAAAACTCTTCAGTGCCACCCTCAAGAATGTAATGTGACAATTAGAATGGGAAGGAATGGGAGTGACAATAGATGGCGGCAACTACACCACTTCTGCTTTGCTGATGACATTGTTCTAATAACACCAAACATTAGCCAAGTAGCACAAATGCTGGCTGACTTTGACCGAGAATGTGGAAAGATAGGTCTACAGATGAATCTCAACAAAACAATGTTCATGAAAAAATGAACTAGTTCGAAAGGCCCCATTGACTCTCAACGGAATAAACATCTCTGAATGCAGCAGTTATGTGTACCTAGGTCGAGAAGTCAACATGATGAATGACCTAGCACCTGAGCTGCACAGAAGGAAGTGAGTGGCATGGAATGCCTTCAAGAGCATCAAAGAAATAGCTAAAAGGACAAAGAACTTCCAGCTCTGGGTACATCTTTCGACTCCACAGTTCTCCCTGCATTAACATACGCCTCAGAGTCCTGCGCCCTATGAAAGCAGAATGAGAACACTATCTGGTCTCCCAAAGAGGAATCGAAAGAGCTATGCTTGGAATATCATGCCTCACTCAATTGAGAGAAGGAATCAGAGTTTCAACCTCTGTCGACGATTCAGAGTCAGGAACACTGTCTCATTAGCCAAGGTGTCGAAAATCAGATGGGCTAGACATGTAATATGATTTGGAAACAACCACTGGACTAGAGCCATTACTGACTGGATCCCATGGGACGTCAAAAGATCATGCAGACACCCACCTACAAGATGGTCAGACTTCTTCGCCAAGACCCTGAACGAATGGTTTGAGGCTCTTTGTATTCCTGAAGCAAGCAGATGCCATTGGTTTACACTGGCACGTGATAGGGTCAAATAGAAATGTTACTGGTGCTCGCTTGAGCAAATCGATGAATAATGGGACATCAAGTGATTAAGTAATCAAGTGGCAATGCTCAGGGGTTACTTGGCAATGCTCAGGGGTTACTCCTGACTCTGCACCCAGGAATTACTTCTGTTGGTGCTCAGGGGACCATATGGGATGCTGGGGAGAGAACCTGGGTTGGCTGCATGCAAGACAAATGCACTACCTGCTTTGCTATTGTACCAGGTCCATATTAAGAATTTTTCTTCTTCTTCTTTTTTTGGGGGCTTTTTGGGTCACACCAGGCAATGCTCAGGGGTTTCTCCTGGCTCTGCACTCAGGAATTACTACCGGCGGTGCTCGGGGACCGTATGAGATGCCGGGATTGAACCCGGGCTGGCATGGGCTGGCTGTGTGCAAGGCAAACGCCCGACCTGCTGGGCTGTAGCTCCAGCCCCGAATTTTTCTTCTTAAAGAGGAAGAATGCCTGCAATAGAGGCAGCCTGGGGAGAGGGGAAGGAATCTTGGGACATTGGTGGAGGGAAACATGCACTGGTGGAGGAATGGGTGCTACAACATTGTATGACTGAAACCCAACTATGAACAGCTTTGTAAATGTCTATCTCACTTTGTTATAATAAAAAATTAATGATAAAAAAATTATCTTTTCAGCATGTAATTTGTCTTATGAGCTTGCATATTGTGGCATTTATTTACTGACCATGCAAATGTTTTTTGCATTTTTATGTAATAAAATTCATTACATTTAATTTTATTGCATCTGGACTTCCTTATAAATTTTAGGTCAAAATTTTGATTTATGAATGCTATAAAAAAGACTAAATAGAATTCATTTAAACTTTAAATTTGAATATAGGCAGCAAGCAACACCATAATGGCTTTAGCAGGCAAGACACCCTCCACTCCCAACCTGGACTAGCATGAGGAAAGATACCCATTTCTTCCGGCAGGTCAGAGCCACAGGAAAGGCTAAAGGCACGCTCCCAAACTGCTGGTCCCAAGCTACATTGTGGAGGTGTGGCAGCAGCAGTGGCAAAACACCTTTCCCCTCCCAACCCGGGCTTGGTGCCAGCTGGGGACAGGACTCACCACTCCTCCCACCAGATCATACTTAATCTGTTGGGAAGCTTTCAGAGCAGCATGGGCCAGCAGAGCAAGGGACTCACTGAGTGCCAAGATGCCCAATTCTCCCAAAACATCCAACTCTCTCCCAACCTGGGCCAGGACCAGTGGGGAGCAAGATTCCCTGTTCCTCCCACAGATCAGAGCAGTCTGAATGGTATAGGCATACTTTTTTTTTTAGAAGCAGCAGCAAAATATTCTCTCTTCCCCATAAAACTCTCCCCAAGACTTCCTGGGGAGACCAGGATAGAGAAGTGGGAAAGACATAATTTATACTACAAAAGGAGCCATGATTAAGCAGAGCAGGATCCTGTTGTAGTTAGTAGTTATTGTAAATCTGAAGACCTGTCAGTAAAAACACCCTCTCTAATCTTTCTGAAAAGTAGTTCAGGACAGAAACTATTAGGACGTTAAAGGAGCTCAAAGAAACTATGAGACCAACAGTCAGTAAAACACAAGAAGAGGTGACAGCTGAAGTGAGAAAACTACAAACAGAAAAGATGTATCTAAAAACCTTGGTAGGTGAAAGGAAAAACTCACTGAAAGGCAGAGTGACAGCTGCTGAAGACAGAATCAAGTGAGCTCCAGGACAAGATACAGAAAACTTTCAGACAACAGAAGATGTCAAAAAAGCCACAGATTAGAAGAACAGATGACAAGAGAACTTTGGGATAAATTTAAGGGGAACAATTAAGAATCTCAGGGTGTCCCTGAAGGCCAGGAGACAACTCTAATGAGAAGGAACAAAGATATCATTTCTCAGAAGTTTCCTGAGTTGAAGACTGCATGAACCCAGATCCAGGAGGCATAAAGGAAAACAGACCCAAATAAAAATACCTGTAGCAAGACACATCCTAATCATAATGACAAAACATTAGTTAGGGCTACAATACTGAAAGCAGCAAGATCAAGGAAAGAAATTATATACAAAGGAGTGTCCTTGGGGCAGGAGCGATAGTCCAGCAGGTAGGGTATTTATCTTGCACACAGCCGACCGGGTTCAATCCCTGGCATCCCATATGGTCCCCTGAGTACTTCCAGGAGTAATTCCTGAGTGCAGAGTCAGGAGTAACCCTAAGGATCGCTGGGTGTGATCCAAAAAAGCAAAAAAGAAAGAAAGAAAGAAAGAAAGAAAGAAAGAAAGAAAGAAAGAAAAAGAAAGAAAGAAAGAAAGAAAGAAAGAAAGAAAGAAAGAAAGAAAGAAAGAAAGAAAGAAAAGAAAGAAAGAAAGAAAGAAAGAAAGAAAAGAAAGAAAGAAAAAGGAATGAAGGGAAGGGAAAAGAAAGAAAGAAAGAAAGAAACAAAGAAAAGAAACAAAGAAAAAGAAAGAAAGGAAGAAAGAAAAAGAAACAAAGAAAAGAAAGAAAGAAAGAAAGAAAGAAAGAAAAGAAAGAAAGAAAGAAAGAAAGAAAGAAAGAAAGAAAGAAAGAAAGAAAGAAAGAAAGAAAGAAAGAAAGAAAGAAAGAAAGAAAAGAAAGAAAATAAAAAACCCAAACAAACTGCATACTTAAGATAAACAATAGAGCTACCAAATGAAACCCTTCAAGCCTGGAGAAAAATGTGGAATATAGTTTTAAAAAACTAAATGGAATGAATGCCTTACCAAAAAATACTTTACCAAGTCAGACTGTCACTCAGATACAAAGAACAGCACACAACTTCATGAATAGACAGTAGCTCAAGAACTTCATTGATATGAAACCATCTTTACAAAAACCAAAGGGTCTACTAAAATGAATCTACAAGTACACCAAATAAAAAAGATTAATGAACCAAGAGCTGTTCTCTGAAAAAAATAATAAACCAGATTAATAATACACTAGCAAAATTCACAAAGAAAGAGAGAGAACCCTAATAAATTTAATTGAAATGAGAGGGAGCAAGTCCAACAGACAGCACATAAATCCAAAGGATCATCAGAAATTACTTTGAGAAACTCTATGCCACAAAATGAGAGAAACTTGAATAAGTGGATAAATACTTGGGGTCCTATAAAATCCTGAGGGTGAACAATATTATTTGACAGATTTGTCATTATTGAGTATGATAAATTGAAATTTGACAGATTGATTATTGAAATTTGACATATTTATCATTATTGAGTAAATTGAAAAGGTAAAAAAAAAGTTTTCCAAAAACAAAAGTCCAGATGGATTCACTAGTGATTTCTTTCAAGCCTTTAAAGAGGACATACTGCCAATTCTTTTCAGTATTTTCCAGGAAACTGAAGAAATATAAATACTTCCAAACAACTTCTATGAAACAAATATCACTCTCATACCAAAAGCATACAAACACCTAACACGAAAGTAAAAAAAGAAAGAAAGAAAGAAAGAAAGAAAGAAAGAAAGAAAGAAAGAAAGAAAGAAAGAAAGAAAGAAAGAAAGAAAGAAAGAAAGAAGGGAAGGAAGGAAGGAAGGAAGGAAGGAAAGAGGATGGACGAAAGAAAGAAAGAAAGAAAGAAAGAAAGAAAGAAAGAAAGAAAGAAAGAAAGAAAGAAAGAAGGGAAGGAAGGATGGACGTAAGAAAGAAAGAAAAGAAAGAATGAAGGAAGGAAGGAAGGAAGGATGGACGAAAAGAAAGAAAGATAGAAAGAAAGAAAGAAAGAAAGAAAGAAAGAAAGAAAGAAAGAAAGAAAGAAAGAAAGAAAGAAAGAAAGAAAGAAAGAAAGAAAGAAAGAAAGAAAGAAAGGAGAAAAGAATTACATGTCAAAATCCTGGATGAACACAGACACAAGTCCCATTTTGCTTAGGGCAAAATACTACCCATTTGCAAAATATACCCAATATAGAATCCAACAATTCATCATCAAAAGATCATACCTATGACCAAGTGCGATTCATTCCAGGAATGCAAGGATGATTTAACATATGCAAGTCAATCAACATAATTTATCATATCAGTGAAAGAAAAAATAATATGATCCTATCAGTAGAAAAAAGAGAAAGCATTTGACAAGAGCCAACACCCATTTATGAAAAAACTCAGCAAAAATGTGGACCGAAGAAACTTTCCTCAACATAATGAGTGCCATTTACCATAAGCCATAATAGTAGAATAAGAGTATGTTACCCGCATGGCAGAGCCTGGCAAGCTACCCGTGTCATATTTGATATGCCAGATACCAGTAACAATTATAGACCTCATTCCCATGACCTGATGGAATGGTTTGAGGGCTCTTTATGTTCCTGGAGCAAGCAGGTGTCCTTGGGCTCTCCTTGCATGAGACAGGTCATATGGAGATGTTAATGGTGCCCACTCGAGCAAATCGACGATGAACGGGAAGACAGTGATACAGTGATTATACTCAATGGGAAAAAAATAAAAATCTTTCCTCAAAGATCAGGCACAAGACAAGATTACTCTCTTTTGCCACTTCTATTCAATATAGTACTGGAAGTACTTGCCATGGCAATTAGATAAAAAAAGAAAATATTAAGGGCAACCAGATAGAAAGGAAGAAGTTAAGCTCCCACTTTTTGCAATTTAATACTATATTTAGAAAATCCTAAAAAGTCTACAAAAATATTCCTAAAAACAATATATTTATATAATAAGGTGGTAGACTACAAAATCAATATGCAAGGGTCCATGGCTTTCCTCTATGCAAATAATGAAAGAGAAGAGAGAGGGACTTAAAAAAGGATTTCCATTCTTAATGGTATCTAAGAAAATCAAGTATCTTGGAAACAGCTTAACTAAAGAGGTAAAGGATCCATGCAAAAAAAACTTTAAAACACTACTTCAAGAAATAAAAGAGAGCACAATAAAATGAAATGCATCCTCTGATCATTGATTGGGAGGACTACTATAATAAAAATGGCAATAGTCCCCAAAGCACTGTGCAGATTCAATGGAGTCCCTATAAGGATACTCATGACATTTTCTAAAGAAATAGATAAAATAGTTCTGAAATTCATATGAAATACTAATTTCTCTCCTTCTCCTAATAGCTAAAAGGACAAAGAACCTTAGGTTCTGGGGCACATCAGTTCGACTCCACCGTTCTCCTACATTAACATACCATCAGAGACCTGGGCCCTAAGAAAGAAGGATGAGAATGCTATTTCGGTCTCCCAAAGAGGAATCAAAAGAGCTATGCTTGGAATATCACGCCTCACTCAAGTGAGAGAAGGAATCCAGAGTTCCGACCTCTGTCTCTGTTCCAGAGTCAGGGACACTGTCTTGTTTGCCAAGGCATTGAAAATCAGATGGGCTGCTTTTGGAAAACAATATGGGCATTCCTCAGAAAACTAGATACTGAGCTCCCATTTGATCCAGCAATAGCACTCCTGGGAATATACCCGAGAGACCGAAAAACACATAGCAGAAACACTATCTGTACTTCTTTATTCATCTATGCCCTATTCACTATAGCTAGTATCTGGAAACAACCTAAATGCCCGAGAACAGAGGACTGGCTAAAGAAACTGTGGTTCATCTACACTATGGAATACTATGCAGCTGTCAGAAAAGACGAAATTATGAAATTTACCTGCAAATGGATGGACATGGAGACTATCATGCTGAGTGAAATTAGTCAGAAGGAAAAGGACAGATATAGAATGACTGCATTCATTAATAGGATATAAGTAGATACCAGTGTTTTACTAAATGTGGGAAATGGTAATGGCAGATTAAAACTCACCATTGAATATGCACAAAGAGACTTAAGTGATAAACTCTAAATATCTGCAGGGCTAGCCACAATGTGTAAAAGAAGAGGGAGAGAGATGCAGAGAGAGAGAGAGAGAGAGACAGAGAGAGAAAGAGAGGATACTGGTGTACCTGCTATTGAGGCAGCCTGGTGGTGGGCAGGAGGGGGTGGGGTACATTGGTGGTGGAAATGGGGCACTGGTGGAGGGATGGGTGCTGATATACTGTACTACCAAGAACCAATTATGAACACCTTTGTAATTGTATGTCTCACGGTGGTATAATAAAAAATTAAAAAAATTTAAAAAAAGAAAATCAGATGGGCTGGACATGTAATACGATTTGGAGATGTCCGCTGGACTAGAGCCATTACCGACTGGATCCCACGGGATGTCAAAAGATCACGTGGCCGTCCACCTACAAGATGGTCAGACTTCTTTGTCAAGACCCTGAAGGAACGGATTGAGGCTCTTCATATTCCTGAATCAACCAGATGCCATTGGTCTACACTCGGCACGTGATAGGGTCAAATGGAAGTGTTACTGGTGCCCACTCGAGGAAAACAATGAACAACGGGATGTCTAGTGATCTAGTGATCCCAATAGCCAAAGCAATCCTTGGGCTGGTGGAGGTGGAGGGGAAAAGAGGAAAAAGATGGGAGACATCATTTTCCCCAACTTCAAACTGTACTACAAAGTGGTAGTAATTAAAATATCATGATACTGGAATAAAGAATGACCCTCAGATTATGGAATAGGAGTTGAATATCTCAAGACAGACCCTCGGGTTTATGATCAGTTAATTCTATAAAGGAGTTAATAAAGTTCTATAACAGAGCAAAAAAACAAAGTGGAGCAAGGAAATCCTCTTCAGCAAGTGATGCTAGAAAACTGTTGGCTGCATGCGCAAACCTGAACTCAGGCCTCTTTTTAATGCCATGCATGAAAGTTAATTCAAAATGTATTAAAAAGCACACCTTGATATCAGGCCCCAAATCAAAAGGTAGAGGAAATGGTAGGCAGAACGTTCCATGACATTGCAGTTAAAAGGTATCTTCAAGGATGAAACACTTCTGATCAAGCAATTTGAAACAAAGACAGACAAATAGAAACACATTAAATTAAGAAGCTTCTGCACCTCAAAGGAAATAATAATCAATACAAAAACATTCCATGTTTTTGTAATGGAAATGGGAGAACATATTATCCGACTCATCCAATAAGGGGTTAATATCCAATATATGCAAGGTGCTAGTAGAAATTTTCAAGAAAATATATATCCAACCCCAGTGAAAAATGAGAAGAGATGAACAGAAACTTCCTCAAGAAGTACTTTGCATCACTACTCTTCAGTAAGATGCAGATCAAAACAACAATCAGGCTTCATCTCACACCACAGAGATGGCATAGATCAAAATGAACAAAAACAACTAGTGCTCTCATGAAATCAGGGAGAAAGGTACTTCCATTCACTGTGTTGGTGGAAATGTCTATTGGTTCAGCCTTTTTTGGAAAACAATTTGGTCATTACTAAAATATCTAGGAATTGAATTTCCACTGGACCCAGTAACACCTCTTCTCGGAATATATCCCTAGAGCCCAAAAAACAAAATAGAGAAAAAAACATTTGCTCACCCCATTCCTTGCAGTACAATCCACAATAGCCCAAATCTGGAAACAATCCAAGAATCCAAAAATAAATGACTTGATAAAGCAACTACGGTACATATACTCAATGGAATATTACTTAGTCATAAGAAAATATAAAGAATGCAGTTTGCTGCATTCCTACAAAGAGGAATCGAGAATATCGTGCTGGATGAAGTTAGTCAGAGTGAGAGAGATCCACACAGAATGATCTCTTCATATGGGGGGTATAAGGAAACATAGTGGGGGAATAATGAAAGCCCAAAGACAAGGGAAACAAAGAGCATGTGAACTGGTAGTCAGTAGGAAACATGCCACCTGAGGAGCCTGGGGTGATAAGACAGGGAGTGGGCAACAACTATAATAAAGGGAAGATCAAAAAGGAAGAGGAGGTAATGCTGAAAGGTGGCAATGTTTTGTATGAAACCTTATTGACAACAGTACAGTAAACCACAATGCAAAAACTCATATATTTTAAAATGTACCCCTTGTAGGGGTATACTGGTGAGTTAGAGGCAAAGGGAGGGAGGGAGGAAAGTTGGTGAAGGAAAGTGGGCAATGGTGAAGGAATACGTGTTGAAACAATATATGCCTGAAACCCAGTAATGAATAACTTTGTACTTTCACTGTGACTAATAAAAAAGGAATAAACAAAAAATACCTTTAAATTACAGAAAGCTGACATCTTTGAGATGTTTCAACAGAGAATTCCATTTCATTTGTTTAGGCTTTTTTTTTTTTGTGTATCCTTAATTAAGATAGTTTATAGTCTTCTTACATAGAACATTTCTTGTTAATTTTTTTCTATTTTATCCTTTTCCTTATTGTGAGATTTTTCTCATTCACTAATCTTCCAATGATTTGTATATATGCGACTTTAAGTTTTCTTTCATTAAAAAACTGAGGTGTTACCTACAAAACGTGAAAAACTTGTTAGTGAATAGTTTGCAAATTAGAAAAACATACATATAATTGTGTGATAAGTACAATATGTAAAAGACATAAAGAGTTTCATCACTCCTCCATATTTGCCCAACAGTTTGTTTGGAATCAAGCACTTTCCTCAAAGTGAGTGTCTGGCAAAACACTGATCTTATAGTTCCAAAGCATTATGTAACAGGGCAATACAGAAAAAGTCAGGAGGACTTGAACAGCCGTCTTTTGGGGCTGCTAGTTCAGAGACTTTAGAATCAATGGTCTGGGCCAATGTGTTTACATGGCAGTGGCTTTGGGAGGTGGGGTGTACCTGCCAGGGTTTCCAGAAGTATGGGGCTTTGGGGGAAGTTACACATCCTGACTGTGAAAAACACCAGAGTTCTCAGCCTGGGCACCAGGTAACTGACATTTTTCATAGTTTGTCATCTCTGCACAGAATAGTCATTAAGTGGTTAAGTTGAGCCCTTGGCATGGCTGCTTAATTAATGGGTTTGGTTGCTGGAGATCTGGTTGTATGTGTATAGAAAAGAACTAGCTCCTTCTTTTCTAGTTGAATAAGTTCTTTAGCACCTCCCTCCAATTTTTCTTCAAGTTTATTGAAAATCCTTTCCAAGGATTTTCATGTTTCAATGAACAGTGAGAAAATTGTTGCTTTTATTTTGTCCTGTTACAGTATTAAGTTTTGCTATACTTAAGAACTTTCCTATACTTCTGTCCCCATAGAATTTCTTCATTAAAGTTTTTTTTCTGATGTTTTGAGGGTTCTCAGGAGCAAACTGTGTTCCAACTGGTTTGATCAGGGATCCTGTGCTCCTATTTATAGCATCAAGTCAGTGCCTGTGACTCTACTGAATCCTGACAGCCACAGATGTCTTGTGAGATTTTCTTTAATGCTTGCAAGATGGAACTGGTAATTCTGGCTTTGCTCTCTGTGCCCATGGAACCAGTGTTCTGTTGCTGCTACAGCACCAAGGTCTAGTTGTCCTGGACTCTGGTCCTGAGTTCATAGTTTCTGGGGTATCTGACACTTGCTTTTGCAATTCAACTGATTTGGGAAGTGACTGGAGATTGTGGTCATGTGTACCCAATAATAGTTGCTTGGCAAACTGATCTTTGTAGCTATGGAAGCTGGACAGAGGAGTATCCCGCTAGTTTGTCTGCACTAGTTTGGGATTGACTGTGCTAAGTAATGATCTGATGTTGGAGGTCACCTCTGAAGTGTTTCCTACATTCTGCTGCTTCTGGAATGACTGTGTCCAGCTGCTGCTCACTGCTATGGCCTGAGGACAGCTGTGCCCTATCTGTGTTGGGTACTGCCAGTTATCAGTCTTTTCTTGACTTGGTGGGTACAGGCACAAATCTGAACCTTTTGCATCCTTTGTGCTTAGTGTCCTTGAATTTGGTAGATGATTAAGTCGGGTGTTGCCTACTTTAGAAGAGTTTTGTTTGGTTCTGAGTTGGCTGCAGGTAAATTCTATCAGTTTATATAGTAGCTTAAGCCTGAGAGTGGGGTGGACTGTGAGTGGGTCTCACTGTGGCTCCTGCTGGGTGGAGCCGACTATCACTTTGCCAGGCAATGCTCACCTGCAATTGTCTACTCTTGAGGCAGGTATGGTCACACCTTTTGCTGGGTTTAGAATTCCTGAAACTCTACAGCTACTGAGTTACAATTAAAAACTGAATTCCATGAAAAGCCTAAATACTCGTCACAGAATACTCAGTATTCTGTGGGAATCCTAAATATGCATCCCCACTATCATGTGGATAGGACCACGTCAGCTTGATGGCAAGTCATGGGAGCAAAGCTGAGACAGCAACTGGATTGGGCATGGCTCACCTCGGTCATAACTGCTTCATGCTCAGACTGGGAGTGGCAGACCAAATATTTTGTTGAAGTCAACAAGAGTAAAATATGTTTTGATTTACTAAGTACTGGCATAAAATTGATGTTCTGGGGTTGGAGAGATAGCACAGGGAGTAAGGCATTTGTCATGTATGCAGCTCATCTGGGTTTGATCCTGGCATCCCATATGGTCCCTCAAGCACTGGCAGTAGTGATCTCTTAGCACAGAGTCAGGAATAAGCCCTGTATACCTCCAACTGTGGCCCCCAAACAAAATAAAATAAAATAAAATTGATGTTTTGTATGTTCTTCACATTCATCCCATGCTAAGTTGGCACTTTCTATCTGTACAAGCTTGCCAGACTGAGAGTTTCTTTCCTCTTTCATTCTCTTCTTCCTCCCTCCCCACCCCAGGAGAACCACTAAATCCAGAGCTCTTTCGGCAGAGTTGAGTTTCCTTGAGGTGATGTCTGGTTTTCTCCATTGAATTTTCTTAACAAGGCTCCTTGCTGTGCTCTTGTCAGTTTTGATATATTCTCTGTATTAATGCCACAGGAGTGTTCACAGAGCAGTTTTGTCAATCAGCTTGGCTTGGCCCTGCCCATTTTTCACTTTCTTGATGATGTTGCTAATTATCATGTTTTTAATGATATGTGGTTGTATAATTTGTAAAACATTATTGTTTTGGGCTGTTTTACATTTCCATTACTTATCTGTATTTATCTTTTTTTTTCTCTTTCTTATGATGCCTAGAGAGTATTCTGAGTAATATAGAAGTGGTGGTGGTAGAACAGATATCTCATTTAAAAAAAATGTTTATTTTTACTACATGTAAAGAGTAAATGTCATCTTTATTCACTGTGGATATTGCCATACAAATTCAAAATAAGCCTTGTTATAACGTTTAGGAAAAAAATTCCCTTTATTTCTCCTTCAGGAAGTGAAAATAATGGAAAATGGGATTTTCTATTCTCCCAATAATATCTATCACTTGTATCACTTGTCTTCACGTTATTCGTTGATTTGCTCATCGGGCACCAGTAACATCTCCATATGTCCTGTCACATGCTAGTGTAGCCCAAGGGCATCTGCTCATGCCAGGAAAATGAAGAGCGTCAAACCATTCTTTCCAGGTCATGGGAATGAGGTCTATATAATTGTTACTGGTTTCTGGCATATCAAATATGACACAGGTAGCTTACCAGGCTCTGCCATGTGGGTGGAATACTCTTGTAATAGCCTCTCATGCATTTACTGATGAACCACGCCACTGCAAAACAGCCATGCAAGATGGGAAAGATTGCCTTTTCTGCTGGGTGAAGATCTGACAAGTTATGGAGTCTGGATGTGGAAAATAGCGGCCCTCATGGTGTGGGGGCTCCTCTGGTTTCTGGCGAGGCTCTGCTGGGATGGCAGGCCAGGGCTAGAACCTACCTTCCCTCCTGGGTACCTCATGATCAGCTGGGCATAGGGATATCTGGAGGCAGCTCTGCCCCGTGTATCTGAGTCAATAATATCTACACATATTAAATCTTCTTTTGATAAATATCAATCATGCCCAGTCATCTTCTTTGTAAATATGCGACATATTTGAATTTTTTTTGGGTCACACCCGCGACGCTCAAGGGTTACTCCTGGCTCTGCACTCAGGAACTACTCCTGGAGGTACTGGGGGACCATATGGGATGCCGGGGATCGAACCCAGGCCGGCACAGGCCGGCCGCGTGCAAAGGCAAACGCCCTACCCGCTGGGCTATCGCCCGCCCCCACATATTTGAATTTTGACTATCTTTGTAGATGCATTCTTATTATGCCGGAAGAGAAATTTATTTTTATTTAAAAGTTGTGTGGCTATATTAATTTACATCAGTAGATGAGTACCATAATTTTTGTGTCATGCTTGTTACCCCCACTGTGATTTGATAATTTTGTGCTTAAATCTGACATTATGTTTGATTTTCCATAGTCATTTAATTGTGTTTATCTTTTTTAATGAGTCAATAAGTGAAACTTATTTTATTTCAAAGTATTTACAACATTTGAAAGCAGTATTAAAATAGTTATAAGTGGTCACTTTAGACAAGAAATGAGTGCTGAAAATAGGTAAAGGGATGTACATGATAACCTTTTAATATTTGAATTGCAAACCATTATGCCCAAAAGGGGGGAGAGAGAGAGAAAGAGAAAGAGAGAGAATGAGAGAGAGAGAGAGAGAGAGAGAGAGAGAAAAAGACAAGTTCCTGCTATACCACAGAGACAGGTGGGGTGAGGGAGGGAAACTGGGAACATTGGTGGTGGGAAATATGCACTGGAGAAGGGACAGGTGTTGGAACATTGTATGACTGAAACCCAACCATGAATAACTTTGTAACTGTGCATTTCACTGATTCAAAAAAATACTAACAACATAAAAATATATTAAAGCAGCATTTTTGTTTGAGATTCAAAGTTATAAATTACTACAAGTATCCATTACACCCACCCTGCCGCTGCTTTTTCTCAATCCGCCCAGGTATGCTGGTCCAGAGACTCTCACACATGGGGCAGAGCTGTTCCTGTGCTCTCCCTGTGCAAAGCCGTTCATGAGGCAGTCGGGAGGCATGGCGGGTTCTAGCCCTGGCCCACCACCTCCTCAGAGCCTCACAACAAGCCAGACCACCGCTCCCTCACTCCACGGGGCGCCGCCATTTTCCACTTCTGGACTTCCCTCTCGTCAGAACTCCACCCAGCAGACAAGCCCATCACAGCCTGGCTCGCAGCGTGCTTTGGCGGCCGCTGGTTCATCAAGAAATGCTTTATTTGGAGGTGTTTAAAAGAGTTTGCCTCCCGCTCGACAAGGCTGGCAAGCTTCTCGTGTTGTATATGATATGCCAAATTCCAGTAACAATTATATTAGGTCATTCCCATGACCTAATATAATGGTTTAAGGCTCTTTTATGTTCCTGTAGCAAGCCGATGCCCTGGGCTCTACTGGCATGAGACAGGACATATGGAGATATTACTGGTGCCCGCTCTAGCAAATAGATGATCAATGGGAAGATCGTGATCGTGATCGTGATCGTGATCCATTAAAAGGATTCTGGAAGAAAAAAAAAAGACAGTAGCATTTAAAAAGCAGGGTTTTTTTTTTAAAATATCATACCAGATTTAAAAACTAACATATGTGATATTTCTATCTCCTGAAATTTTGCTAAGTTGGGAGACAAGTACAAAAGTGCTCAGTACATGGGCCAGAGTGATAGCACAGTGGGGGGGTCTTTTTGCCTGGCATGCAGACAACCTGGAGTTCTATCCCCAGCATCCTATATGGTTCCCTGAACACCATCAGGAGTGATTCCTGAGTGCAGAGCCAGGAGTAACCCTAAACATCAGCGGGTGTGACCCAAAAAGCAAGAAAAGAAAGTACTCAGTATAAAAGTAATGCTCTGTCCCAGAAGCGGGAATCACCGGAATTCGTCAGATGGAGCTGGGGTTGCCCCCTTCCCTCTCTATTTTGTCTGAGCCCAGTAGCCCCGCCTAAGAGCTTCCCTGGGGCGACCAGCCATAGCATGCAGAGCCTCAAATGCAGCTGGGAGAACTGTCACTCGGGCTCTCCCCTAGCTCAGCTGACCTTGAGGTGCCCAGGAGGACAGATGGGTTTTGGGTGTTGGCCCATCACCTCTGGGGGTCCTCGAAGCAGCCGAATGAGACTCACCCACCACATTAGCCACCATTTTCGCTGTCCAGATGCTGCAGCACATTGGGACACTGACTCAAGACCAGATTAACAGAGCAAAACGAGTTTGAGCCCAGGTAGGCAGCTCCCAGAAGCGGAATCACCGGAATTCGTCAGATGGAGTTAGGGTGCGCCCTTCCCCTCTCCATTTTGTCTGAGCCCACTGGCCCCACACCCAGGAGCTGCCCTGGGGTAACCAGCCATAGCATGCAGAGCCTCAAACGCAGCTGGGAGAACTGGCACTCAGCTTTCCCCTAGCTCAGCTGACCATAAGGCCTTGATCAGCTGACCATGTCCCAGGAGGATAGATGGTTTTTGGGAGTGGGCCCATCACCTCTGGGGGATCCCGGAAGCAGCCGGATGAGACTCACCCACCACATTAGCCACCATTTTTGCTGTCCGGATGCTGACCATGAGGCCCCTAAGTCGCACAGCTGCAAGCTAGTGGAAACAGATATGTCCTTTAATGTACTGCATTCTATGATGTGTAGCAAAGGTAGGCAGGAGGGAGACATATAGAGGAGAGAAAAAGACATACAGAGCCCACTAGGTAGTTGGGGTGTGGGGCGGGGGAGGTAGGGACATTGGTGATGGGAGATGGGTTCGGGTGGAGGGATGGGTGTTGGAACACTGTAGAACCAAAACTCAAGCATGAGCATCTTGCAATTGTATGTCTAAAAGTGGTGTAATAAAATTTTTAAAAAAGTAATGTTCTGATATAGTGATAAAAAAAAGAAGCAGATGACATAGGTAAGTTTCCAATATAGGTTTCACAATCTTCCCTTTAGGCTACTCTCCACAGTATCCAAGAGGCTAAGAATGAACTTGTGGAGTTGATTAGTGGTGACTTTAGGATGGCAGTAATATCTAATTTTAAACTTGTGATTTTCTAATTATTATCACTGTCACTATCTTTCCATTAATCATCTATTTGCTAGAGCGGGCACCGGTAATATCTCCATATGTCCTGTCTCATGCTAGTGGAACCCAAAAGCATCCACTTGCTCCAGGAACATAAAGAGCCCTCAAACCATTATATTAGGTCACGGGAATGACCTAACATAAATGTTACAGGTATTTGGCATATCAAATACTACACGAGCAACTTGCCAGGCTTGCTGAGCGGGTGGCATACTGTTGTAGTCACCTCTAAATAAAGCATTTATTGATGGACCGCGAGCCGCTAGCGGCGCGCGAGCCAGGCTGTAATAGTCTGGTCTGCTGGGTGGAGTTGTGACGAGAGGGAAGTCCGGATGTGAAAAATGGCGGGCCCCATGGAGTAAGGGAGGGTGGTCTGGCTTGTTGTGAGGCTCTGCTGGGGTGGCAGGCCAGGGCTAGAACCCACCATGCCTCCCGGGTGCCCCTGTGAGCAGCTGGGCACAGGGACAGCAAGTAGTGGCTCTGCCCCATGTCTGAGAGTCTCTGTTTCAGCATACCTGAACCAGATTGAAAAAAACTGCTGCAGGGTGGCTGTCGATGGATCCGGGCTGTGATAGTCTGGTCTGCTGGGTGGAGTTGTGACCAGAGAAAAGTCCGGATGTGGAAAATGGAGGACCCCATGGAGTAGGGAAGGGTGGTCTGTCTTGTTGTGAGGCTCCGCTGGGGTGGCAGGCCAGGGCTAGAACCCACCATGCCTTCCAGGCTCCTCATGAGCAGCTGGGCACAGGGACAGCAAGTAGTAGCCTCTGCCCTGTCGGGAACATCGCCGGGTCCCCGACAGTGTCAGGACAGAGGTTGTCTTCTACCTCCGAGGACGCCGGAGAAAGATGAAAACTCACGAGTCCGGTGCAGTTCCAAAATGGCTTTTAATAGTACAAAAGCTCTTCCACAGCAATCCAATATAATGAACAAACTCTAGCTCTGGTCCGAACTTAGACCATACAAAAGAGTCTAAGTCTCCCACCAAAGAGAGAGGATGTCACCCGAGCTGAGTCCTACCCAGAAGGAGCAAAAGGCCAAAGAGCAAAAGGCCAAAGCCAAAAGCTGCAGGAGCCAAAAGCTGAAGGCTGAGGAACCAAAAGGCAAAAGGTGAACGGGGGCTTCAAGTCAGCCCCTTATATACACCAAAGTAATCCAATCGGGAGGTTGTCATGCCAACAAAGAACCCTAAACAGAGTGTAGTGCCACACCCTATTGCAGGTATAAACAAAGGTTACACCAAGGGACTGATCCCGAGATTATCTCTTATGTAAAAACACTGGAGAGAGAGGGGGCTGAAATAAAGTAATACATCTTAACTTCATGAGCTTCATGTAATCTAGATGGTACCCACAAGGTCCTTATTATTATCTGCACCAGGGTGATTCTGAGTATCTTGTTCTCATGTACTGAAAGGGTCATACTCGCCTGCTTAGAGCAAACTAGTATGATCCTTCCTATAGTCTTCCTATAGTCTCAGCGTAGCCAGGGTGGTAGTCTCCTGGTAAATTCTAACTGTCCCACGTTGGGTGCAGGGTATAAAGAGGAGCTGTGCCCAATCTAGAAAAACATAGAAGTCTTAGTAGATGTATAAGTCAGAAGTTATTCAATCAAGGTGACTTCTGTAACTGCCACACCCTCTAGCAGTGTTTACATAGAAGAGAGATCTCATTAGAATGAACCTTGGCTTAAATAAGATTAAGCTGGGAGTGAGCAAAACAACAAAACTCCCAGATTAGCTAAACATGTCCTCCAACACTGCCCCATGTCTGAGAGTCTCTGATTCAGCATACCTGGGCCAGATTGAAAAAAAAAACTGCTGCAGGGTGGCTGTCGATGATCCGGGCTGTGATAGTCTGGTCTGCTGGGTGGAGTTGTGACCAGAGAAAAGTCCGGATGTGGAAAACGGCGCGGCCCCATGGAGAAGGGGAGGGTGGTCTGGCTTGTTGTGAGGCTCTGCTGGGGTGGCAGGAGAGGGCTAGAACCTGCCATGCCTCCTGGGTGCCTCATGAGCAGCTGGACACAGGGAGAGCAAGTAGCAGCTCTGCCCCATGTCTGAGAGGTGATTTTCTAATAAATATGGGTAATATAGACAACAGTTCTAATTTTTTCATTTTTAATTGTGGTTGAGAATCTATGCATCCCACAATCCCACAATGAGATGTCTTTAAGAACACTCTTTATAATACCTAATAAGAGAAATACATCTGGTATTACTGTATTAAAAGACAAAATTTACCAAGTGATTGTTCTATGTAAAAGGGCATGTTATATTTGCTTCATGTTCTAACATATGGGAAGATAACATATATACTATTTATCATCCTTGTATTAGCTATGAAGAAATGTGGATTTAGAAAAGATTAAATGACTTTTCATAGTAAAAAATGAACCAGAATTCAAAATTAGGTAATTTGACTCTGCTATTTTGTGTGTCCTTAAATGTCTGGTGAGTTGACCAGCTGGTGGTTTTTGTTTCTTTAATAGTTTTTATAATAGTGAAATGTCAAAATAGAGGTCAAGATGTGGTAGTTAGTAGTGGCATGACATGAGAGAAATTAGATTTAGGAAGCAATATTGTTCTATGATAATTATTGCTATTATTAACTCACAAAGTAACTAAGGTACTTGATTTCATTTGAGTGGAAACTTTTTTTTTTTTTTTTGCTTTTTTGGGTCACACCCAGCGATGCTCAGGGGTTTCTCCTGGCTCTGCACTCAGGAATTACTCCTGGCGGTGCTCAGGGGACCACATGGGATGCGAGGATCGAACCCGGGCCGTCATGGGCCAGCCGCATACAAGGCAAATGCCCTACCTGCTGGATTATTTCTCTGGCCCTGGAGTGGAAACTTTTGATTCATTGTCCCGAATGGCCTAAGATGGAGGTGACCATTAAAATAGCTGTGCATTCAAGTTTGATAGTGTGTGTCAGGTGGAATTTAATGCTGTGAAATTTAAACTTTACCAAGAGAATTAACATCTAAGTTTTAATCCTTAGTTATCACCTATAAATGAAATTTCTTTTAAAAAATAAATGTTCTAAATTGATCATTGCAATGGTATTGATGGGGGGGGAACTAATGGGAAGAGAATTGGGGTCCTTGTGGGGGGAGAGGGACCCCAAGTCATGAATTTGGCGTTGGAATCATGTGCATGGGAAATCACCAGTAACTGTATTATAAATCACAAAACTCGATCAATATTAAATCAAGCTGTGCTCTATGATTGAATGAAATTATACTAACTATAAACTGATTTTTTTTTTTTGCTTTTTTGGGTCATACCTGGCGATGCTCAGGGTTTACTCCTGGCTCTGCACTCAGGAATTACTTATGGTGGTGCTCGGGGACCATATGGGATGCCAGTGATCGAACCCGGGTTGGCTGTGCACCAGGCAAACGCCCTACCCGCTAGACTATCGCTCCGGCCCTATAAACTGATTTTTATTTATAGGTTTCAGGATACTTTTTTTTTTTTTTGGGTCACACCCAGCGATGCTCAGGTGTTATTCCTGGCTCTTTGCTCAGGAATTACTCCTGGCATGCTAGGGGGACCATATAGGATGCCAGGGATAGAACCCGGGTTGGCTGTGCACAAGGCAAACTCCCTACCTGCTGTGCTATCGCTCTGGTCCCCAGGATACTTGTTGATGTTTGATCACTGTATCACTGTATCACTGTCTTCCCGTTCATCATCGATTTGCTCGAGCGGGCACCAGTAACATCTTCATATTTAACCATTTCATATTTTCACTAGACATCTAGTATTGATAATAGTCCTCCGGATTGCTTGGAAAGATGGCTCAATTGTTGGAGTGCATGCTTTGCAGGCAGGAAACATTAGCACCACAGAGTCCTTTTTCGAATCACTGAGCTACAGTACAGTCTTTTGAAGACTGACAGCTCCAAACTAAGAGCCAAATAAATTAAATCTATATCCTTAAAAATTTAATCATTGGAGTTGAAAATATGCCACTTCAAGTTGATAATCCTATATAAGAAATTTCATTGTGAGGGCCAGAGACAGTACAGTGGTAGAGCATTTGTCTTGTATGTGGCTGACCCAGGTTTGATACCCAGTATCCCATATGGTCTCTGAGCACCACCAGGAGTGATTTCTGAGTGCAGAGCCAAAGTGACCCCCTGAGCATCACCAACTGTGACCCAAACAACAAAAATTCATTGTGTACCCTGCAAATGAATAGTCAATGTTCTATTGCGACCCTTTGAATGATAAAATTCTATGATTATAAAACACAAATACATTATTCTGGAAGACTAAGGTATACCTCCGAGTTTTGCTTCCTCCAGAAGATGTGAGACAGGATCCAGTGAAGTGACTTAAATAAGGAAGTAAGAGACTCTGATAGGGCCTTATCAAGTCACTTCCCGCCTACTGAGAAAATGGAGACTGAAGTTTATCTTAAAGGCAGGATTGCTGATACAGCTTTATGCCAACTCCTGCTACTAACTGGGTGAGGGCTTGAGTAGGTAGAAGGGTGACTTCATTTATATGTGCTTCCTTTTGCTAAACCAGAAAGCTAAGTGGGCTCTGGCATTATGGGAAGTACGCGAGGCGAGAATTTACAGTCGGAAACAATACTAGAATGCCCTTACTAGGCAATACTAGAATGCCTCTGGTAAGCGCCGGGGATATGGAAGTCTGCTAGAATTTTTGGAGAAATAAGTAAAATTTTGGGAGAAATTTTGGGAGGAATTTTGGGAGGAATAAGTAGAATTTTGAGGAGGAATGAGTAAAATTTTAGGAGAAATAAGTCAAATTTTGAGAGGAATAAGTAAAATCTCACTGTCCTTTGGGATATTAATTACAACTGACACTCAAACGGAGACAGACATGGGGCAGAACTGCTACTGGCTCTCACTGTTCCCAGCCGCTCATGAGGGGTCTGGGAGGGATGGCAGGTTCTAGCCCTGCCCTGCCACCCCAGCAGAGCCTCACAACAAGCCAGACGACCCCCCCCACTCCATGAGGACCTCCATTTTCCACATTTGGACTTCCCCTCGTCAGAACTCCACCCAGCAGACCAGCCTATCACAGCCCAGCTTGCGGCCACGCGGTTCATCAATAAATGCTGGATTTTGAGATGACTACAAGAGTATGCTACCTGCAAGGCAGAGCCTGGCAAGCTACCCGTGTCATATTTGATATGCCAGATACCAGTAACAATTATAGACCTCATTCCCATGACCTGATGGAATGGTTTTGAGGCTCTTTATGTTCCTGGAGCAAGCAGGTGCCCTTGGGCTCTATTTGCATGAGACAGGGCATATGGAGATGTTACTGGTGCCCGCTCGAGCAAATCGATGATGAATGGGAAGACAGTGATACAGTGATACAGTGACAATGACACTCAAACATTGTGATAATAAATGATCTACTTTTGAAGATTAGAACTTGAGTTAAGGGTTGAGTTAGGGAAGTTTGTGACATCTAAAAGCTATTTGAGGGACTGGAGCTATAGTCCAGCGGGTAGGGCATTTGCCTTGCACGCAACCGATCCAGGTTCAATCCTCGGCATCCTATATGGTCCCCTGAACACTGCCAGGAATAACTCCTGAGTGCAGAGGCAGGAGTAACCCCTGAGTCGCTGGTGTGACCCAAAAAGCAAAATAAACAACCAAACAAACAAACAAACAAATAAATAAATGCTATTTGGACATCTTTTATAAAGTCTTCAGATAGTACTATCCAATAATAATTTTTTCATTCCCCCTCAGGCAACAGATCAAGTGAACTGGGAAGATCACCTCTCAGGCATAAGTGAGATAGCTTCAACCCAAACTGAAGAAGGCCTGAATCTCATACTGATAAGTGGAGATGTTACATGTTTCTCTGTGAGTCTTACTATTTAGTAACTCTGTCAATGAACAATGAAATAAATTGCTTCTTGCTTTAAAGTAAAAATGATTATGAGTAGATAATATGAGGATTTAAGTATACCTAAGGTTCATTCTGAATTCTTCTTGCTACTTCCTATATTTTTCCACAGGCAGTTATGTGGAACAGATCCAACTTTCACCACAAACTGGAATGTTGAAAATCCATCTCTTTTCTCTCTTTGATCTACCTTGACCTTGACCTGCTTTCATCTCTTTTTCCTCTATTGTTCCAATCAGTGCTAATGAAAGAGACACAAATACTTCAGATTCCATCATTCCTCACAAACATACCTTTTCCCTCCTGCCTGAGAATTTTTTTGGGACATAGCAGAAAGAAGAGGGAAGAGGAGAGGTGACCAGTAAGAACTTGGCTTCTGCCTATTCCTACCCTCTTATTGCTTCTCTTCCACATTGGAATCAGCTATTAACAGTAGATGCAGGTACTATATTCTTCTTATACCTGACTGCACTTCAGAATTACCTGGGAAGTGCTTCAAGATACAGATACCCAGATTCCCTCCACTGGAGGCCCTGATTTTCATTGGTAAGGTCTGTGGTTTTGGTTTGGATATAGTATTTTCTGTGAAACATTTCTAGGTGATTTTATTTTTTTAATTTTATTTATTTACTTTTGTAGGTGATTTTTTTAAAAGAATTTTGACTTTTTGGGTCACACCCAGTGATGCTCAGGGGTCACTCCTGGCTTTGCACTCAGGAATTACTCCTGGAGGCAGTTGGGGCATTGAACCCAGGTTGGCAGCATTCAAAGCAAGTTCCCTACATGTTATACTATCTCACCAGCCCTATTTTATGATTTTAATAGCAACTAGGGCTAAGAATTACTGAATATTTCTTCAAAATTCTAAAGATTGATAATTACTTTAGTTGACCCACATTCAAGATACATCAAAGAGAAATGTTATGAGAAATTTAGAGATTTACGGGTTACGGACCAGTACAAACACTTTTCTTTTTTTGCTTTTGCAGCAACTAATAGGCCATTTTTTCCTAGACTCTCTTGGAAAACTAGAGTCAGAGTCTTCAAACTTCCTTTTCACATGATTTCAGGACTTTGTCCTCAGATATCTAAGTTAAGAGGTTGAATCTTTTGTGGGGGATAGGAGTGGGGATTAGGTCACACCTGGTAATACATGAAGGCTCTTAAAGGCTCTTCACTTGGGGGTTGTTCCCAGTGGTTCTGAGGGAACCATGTAGTGCTGGGAATTGAACCTGTAGCATGCAAAGCATGTAATTTTCTCTTTGAGCTTTTCTCTAGTCGAAGAAGCTAATCCTGTTCTTCCAGATTTTATCCAACTCAAGAACTTAATTGTAAACTTGAATTGTAATTCTTTATTTTCTAAATAATTCTCTGTATAATATTATTATGCAGTTGATTTATGAGTATAATCAGTAGAAAAGAACTGAATGATATCAAAGTGTAACAGATTTTGTTTTACACCAGGAAAAGCACAGTGCATTTGTTACACAGCCCACTCGAAAGTAGGTCCTGGTGGGGTCAAATATTTCACTATTCCTGGCCACCCATCAATCTTGATCAGCAACCCCCTTTAGCTTCTGATCTTTAAAGTTATTTATTTACTTGTTATTGGGAGGGGGTTCAGTCATAACCGAGAATGCTCTCTGGAGTCTCTGCTCAGGGCTTCCTCCCTGGTTCTGTGCTCAGGGGAACACTCTTGGCAGTGCTTGAGGACGTATGCAATGCCAGGGATCAAACCAGGCTCAGTAATGTGCAAGGCAAGTGACTTATATCTGTTCTCTCTCTCTGGACTCATGATTCCTATCTTATGCACTTAGAACAGACCTTTTATATTTTACCTCATCTAGTTAGTACTATGATATCTTCGTTTGAGACAGATGTTACCATCAGCAGAAAATGAGAAAACCTCAGTCAATCCTTTATGAAATCTGTTGTTTATTAAACTTTAGTGCTCTATAAACTTTGGAATCCTCTTTCACTTTTCTTTCTCTGAATTACTTCCCAACTCCCAACAAGTTTCCTCTCACGGTGTTCCCTATATATATGTCTTTTCCTCGTCATTACCTCAGTCAGCTCTATTCTACCGCCTCTACTCACTACTTCCCACTGTCCTAGTTCAACATTCTCCAATTTGTTCTCTCCATTATTGTTTGACACATATTCTAAAGACAGTGTTCGCTGTTTCCTACTGCTTAGAGGATCAAGTGAAAAAAAAAAAAACATTTTATTCTTTCCATCATCTGCTTTCAAATTTCTCTCCATCCTTGTTTCTCACTATTGAAATTCTCCCCTTAACTGTAGCCCTACCCATTCGCAGCTCTGTGTGTTTTCTTAAATTTCCACCAACTTTGGCATGTTATTACTTTCTTTCTTCTTGTCCCTATTGTAAGCATTTTCTAAGAGTTGTCCCAAATTCTTGCCCCTTGGCAAAGCTTTTAGCACCAGTCAAGTGTAAATGCAGTGCCAAGGATTGAATGCAGGACCTTGCATCTGCCAGGGACTTTAGCATTAAACCCTGTCCTTAGTTCCTGATATGTCCTAAAAATTTCCATCACAATCAATATTTGTATGTATGACAGACAGATTTTTTTTTGGATTATCTTGTATTTAATTATTAAGATTATTTTACTTTATTTTTTTTGAGTCACACCCTGTGATTCTCAGAGGTTATGCACTCAGGAATTACTCCTGGCAGTGTTCAAGGAACCATATTGCATGGGTCAGCCACATGTAAGGCAAAAAACACCCTACCCTAGGCGTTACTATTGTTCAGGCCCCCAGGTTATTTTGCTTTTGAATATAATGTTACTTCCTTAAATCCTGTAGTAATCAGTGAAGAGAGTGGAACTGCATTGGAACTGAGGACATATAGGACTGGATCTAGTTAGGTTTGTTTTCTAGACAACTTGATCACTCACTTTATCTCTAAAGTCTCATTTTTAGATCCTGAAATTAGGTTGAGATTAACTCATGATTGTCAATGTTTATGTGTCCTTGAGGGCATAGAAACCTTTTAACTTATAATGAGGAACAAGTACTCAAATACATGTTTTTAGAGCATTCTCCTTTCCAAATTTGAATATGAAATTAGATGAATTGAAAATCAAATATCTATTGGCCTCAGGTTCTGGCTGCATTTCTGTAAGGGCATGGGGTCAAGCACAGGTATTAGAAAATACCCTGCTTGGGGACAGGCTTGGAAGGCCCTGTCTGCTGTCACTTTAGTAGTATTCTTCTGTAGACCTTCAAGCCTGACAGAACCCCTTTCAGGTGAATCTCTTTGTCTTTCTCTAGGCATGTTAGTACATTAAAAAAATTACTTTCAGTTCCTGACATCCTATTAGTTCTGTCTTCTAAAGTCTCAATTTTTTTCGTTTCATCTCAGTCTATCTTACTGTTCTCTCACTCTCTCTTTGTTTCTCCCTCCATATTTCTGCCTTTTAAAAATCACTTTTCTGGGGCCGGAGGCGATAGCCCAGCGGGTAGGGCGTTTGCCTTGTGCGCGGCCGACCCGGGTTCAATCCCCTGGCATACCATATGGTCCCCGGTCCCCTGAGCACTGCCAGGAGTGATTCCTGAGTGCAGAGCCAGGAGAAACCCCTGAGCATTGCCGGGTGTGACCCAAAAAAAAGCAAAAAAAAAAAAAACCACTTTTCTTCTTTTCTGCACCAAATTTATCCTGTCTTGTCTCTTACTCATTTTCACTTTTCTACTCTATTCATTGCACATGAGCTTGACAGTTATGGATAATATATTTCACAAATTTCTAAATTTGGGGGGTCATTTCATGATGATGTCAAAGTACTAGCAGCAGATAGTAACAGGGCTATGGCTAGTCAGTATGATGAGTAAAAACAAAGCTTGTGCACTACCTCAGACAACTTAAGAAGTCATTGATGCATAATAACTATTGATTGATTTTATCCTTAACATATCCTTATTGTCTTTCCTTAAGACTGATGTCATTGTCAACACCATTCCCCCAAATCTTCAACTTGGAGGAGGGCCGCTTTCTCTGTCTCTTTTGCAAAAAGGTGGTCCAATGCTTCAGGAACAGTTACAGGCCACCAAGCAAGAAACCAGTGAGAAAGTAGGAAGCATGTTCATGACCAGTGGCTGCGACCTGGACTGCAAAGCTGTGCTCCATGTGGTAGCTCCAAACTGGAATAATGGAAACCAGTCTTCTCTGCAGGTAGGGAAAGTCCTTAGTTCCCATCTCATTTGATAGCGTTGGTATCCGTGAGGCATAGAACAGAGCTGTGCTTCTTACTGTAAGGGATTTCTCCCCTGCCCCCACCCCAAACACCTGGTTTTTTTCAACTGCTATTAGTGTCTAAGAGGTAGAGGCCTTGGATGCTGTTGAACATCCCACACATTGTATACTAACCCTTAGAAGAAAAACTTTCTGGCCCAGGCTGAAAGACCCTCACTCAGATAGATTGGATCCTGAATATTTCCTGAAATCTTACATTAAAGAGAGGGTCTTCCAAAACTACCAGTCATTTCAGAACATAGTTACAGTTACTGGAATCCTCCAGGAATGGTGTCTGAAGATCAGTGTTTGTTTTTTTATATTTTGTGGGTAGGAGGATTGGATTCCACCTGGCAGTACCCAAGGCCTATTCTCAGCTATATGCTCAGGGGTCACTATTGCAGGTGCTTGCAGGATCATTTGTAATCCTGGGAAATCAAACTGAGATTGCTGCGTGCTAGACAAGTGCCTGAGTACCTGCTCTGTAACTGTCCTCTGTGTTTGAAGATTAGTGTAATAATCCTTCAATATAGCAAAGAGAAGTAGCTAGAGCTGTGGTAAAGAAGGAAGGGCCAATGATCTTCTGATAATGTCAGTTTCACCTCTATCTAATTTAATCCTCCAACTTTTTTCCAAAATACAACAATAATGCATGCATTGTGGAAAATATATAAAATGTAAAAGTAGAAATAGAACAAGTAAGAGATAATTTGGGCATTTTTTTTCTGTATTTCCTTCAGTTCAAATTTATGCATGTTTAATTGTAGATTTCCTTTCAAACAATTTTGAGTCTTGCTTTTTGTTTTTACTTAAAAATATTTCCTTCATTGTGCTAAAACACTTTATAATATGGGTTTTTATTCTAATGAGAAACCGTTGTTTACGTAACCATTGTTATCCACTTTAGAATGAGTCTGAATCTCTTGGTAAAGTCTCTGTTTTCTTGTCTAACATCCCTTTCTAGTTTCTAAACCCTTACAAACCCAACAGGAGTGAAGGGAATATAGAGTTGCTTCACTTTTTCTCTCGCTTTCCATCTGCTGACCTCTAACTTATTTCAATGTTTTTCTATTTTAGATCATGAGAAATATAATTGAAAAATGTCTGATAAATATAGAGCAGCATTCTTTCCAATCAATTACATTTCCCTTGATTGGAACAGGAAAATTAAATTTTCCAAAATTTGCTTTTGCTGACCTAATTCTGTCATAAGTATTCAAATTTAGTAGCAGTTCATGGAAAAAAAGTTTACAAGAAGTTCACTTTGTGGTCCACCCTGGAGATGATGAAGGCCATCAGGTATGGTTATTCACCTCTTGTTTTCATTCTTGAAAGGAAACAGAGCATTCAGTTGTCTTTATAAACCTAGGCATAGCAGCATTTTCTACTTCCCTGCCAGTAGGTGTTGAACATTGACAAGTTTTGTCATCCGACTTCACTATGATGTAGCACTGGAAGCTTATACAATTTTTGCCAGAAAGTTCATTAAGAAACAAAACAATCTATTATAAAAAATTATTAAAAAGAAACAAAATTAGTGACATAAAAGTATTATTTAATTGGGCGGAGCAATAGCACAGCGGGTAGGGTGTTTGCCTTGCACATGGCTGACCCAGTTTCAATCCCCAACATCCCATATAGTCCTCCGAGGACTGCCAGGAGTAATTCCTGAGCGAAGAGCCAGGAGTAACCCCTGAGCATCGCCAGGTGTGACCCAAAAAGCAAAAAAAAAGTATTATTTAATTAATTTATTTAATATTTTTTGTGTAGTTCTAGGGAACCAGATTAAGAGCCTCACAAGCAAGGTAAGTTCTCTATTGTTGAGCTACATCTCCTATCCAAAGTGCTGTTTTAACATGAAATACATGAAAGCTATGCCATAGTTTGTTATAGAAAAATGTTTGGATAAGGATGCCCCAAGATTTTAGTTAACTGAATAGAGGACAGCAAGTCTATACAAATATTTAAGGATCTAGAGCTAGAGATACTATTTTTTAAATATTTTATTATAACACTATGAGATAAACAATTACAAAGATGTTCATGTTTGGGTTTCGCCATACAGCGTTCCAGAAACCCATCCATCCACCAGTGCCCATTTCCCACCACCAATGTCCTCTATTCCTCCCCTCTCCCCTAGCCTGCCTCTATGGCATGTTCTTTATCTCTTTTCTCCCTTTCAGGTAGAGATACTATTACTGTAATTGTTGAACAAGCAGTCAAAGTGCATTTATCTAGTACTTACCATTACACGCCCCTCTTTAGCACCCTGCCACCCCTGTCTCCCTGCCCAGCAGTTCTAGGGACCATGAGGCCAATTCTAGTGATAACCTGGCAGTGAATGCTTCATGGTTAAGTGCTCATGACATGGTGCTATTCTTTTTTTTTCTTTTTGGGTCACACCTGGTGATACTCAGGGGTTGTTCCTGGCTTGCACTCAGGAATTACTCCTGGATGTGCTCAGGGGACCATATGGGATACCCTGAATTGAACCCAGGTTGGCCTCTTGCAAGGTAAATGTCCTCCCTCACCATTGTACTATTGCTCCAGCCCCGACTTAGTGCTATTCATTGAGATATTTCTTCAGCCCTGCCAACATATTTTTTTGAATCCTTGAAATGCAGACAAT
This sequence comes from Cryptotis parvus, assembly GCA_021461705.1. NCBI lineage: Eukaryota > Metazoa > Chordata > Mammalia > Eulipotyphla > Soricidae > Cryptotis > Cryptotis parvus. The sequence continues at coordinate 7,597 of JAJIBD010000969.1, read as the reverse complement.
ATTAAAGTTCATTGAAGAAAGCTAGGGTTCAAACTGAATCTCAGTTTAGCAATCTAAAGACTGAGTGTAGTAAACTCTGAATTTCAGTTTATCATGCATTAAACGTGCATAACAACAACCTCAGATGTGTTAGGAGAATTAAGAGAGTTAAAATGTTTTTTTTTAATTATTTTTTAATGTTTAACACAGAGGAGGCCTCAAAGAGACCTTACCTTTTTTGTTATCTGACTTTAAGGACAATCACTATAAATTAATAACATTGGCATTTTAAGAGGATATAAAAGGAAATTTTATTTTCCAAGTTCTTATTTATTCTCAACATTTGAGTTAGAGGTGTGGTCTTTAAAAAATAATGTGAATCATCACAGTATTTATTCAGAACATTTCTAGACTGAACCAGAATGGGTTTAACTAAAAAGTCTTAGAGGTAAGAGGCAATCTAATGAGAACTATTGTTACTAACTGATGAGCAATGGCTCAAGTAGTTGGATAAACATTTTTTAAAGAACTTTGTTGTATTTCTATATCTAGGCATTTTTAGATGAGTTCACCAAACGATCAAGTGAAGCTGCCAATATAGGAAAGATTCTAAAGCCTGGGGGTACTCAAGGTTGGTAAAGTTGTATTGATAAAATATTTTTCTTTACTTATTAACCCTTCAGTGGTTGCTGAAGTTTGAAGTGAGTAAAAGCAAATTCACACTAAGAACAAATCAGTAATGTAGAAGGTGCCATGTCAGGGGCCCTGGCGTCCCCAACCATACTGGGAAATGAGTTCTCGTCTACCTCCGAAACCATCGGGCGCAGTTTTAAAAGATTTTACTATCACAGGTTCTGATATACAATCCAAGAACAGGAAAAACACTGGACTCTGGGTTCCTGGCTGCGTCCTGGTCATGTGTAGGCCAAGATGGCTGCCACCACGTATTGAAGCCCAACAGAGAACAGAGAGGACGGGAGAAGCAAATGCCAAGGGAAGCCAAAAATGGCAAAAAGGCCCCTTCTTTTCCTAGCTTCTTTTATAGACTGAAGGCTGCCAAAACTTTCCAGCCCAGTGCATCATGGGTTGGGCTATCTAGAGACTGAGCCAGGTAAATGATCCTTTTGAAATGTAGATCTTTGGGTGGGCCTTTGGCTCAGGCTTAACAACAGCCAGAGCTGATTTCCAGAGGCAAAAATCTCCCTAGCAGAGAGAGGAGGGACTGCACCTCTGAACCAGAAAGCAGTTCAGAATGTAATTTGTAGGAAATGGCATTAATACTTTTTACCATGAATATATAGCTAGCAGATCCCAGACTCTGGATTCCACTAAGGCCCAAAATCCATCAGAATAATTCACTATGGCATTACCTTTTAGAGTCAGACACGTTAGTTTGTCTGGAGGCACACTGGCATGTCTCTGAACTAGGAGAATTGATTACATTATGGTTGATCCAATGTGGCCAAGTACTCTTGGGATATCTACATGTATGTCCCACGCAGGGACCCGTGGGAACAGAATATTGATCTGGGGTAGCAAGATTCATGATAAAAATATTTATGCCATATAAAATTATGAAATCAGTCCAATTCTGCCCAAACTCCTATTGTGTCTGCTGCAGAGATTCCCCAAAGGCAGGGACCAGCTCTCCACATAAGCTAAGTGTAGCTGGAGGCTAAGGCTTAGTAGGGTGTATTACCCAATAGTGCCATAATATCCTCTATTGTGACCCCCAAATTAATCCTTTTGTGGTGAATAAAATCACTGGTAATGATATCAGTGTATCTAGCATGTGATAATAAAAGGTAACTAAATTGTCAGGCACATTAAGTTTTGCTGATTGCTTTTATAAATGTGTGTGTGTACAACATATAGTGCTGTTTAACTCCTGTAATAGCCTAATGTGTATTTGGTTGTTTTGTCATTAGGGAGAGCTAAAAAAAAGTGAGGGATAGGTAGAAATGACATACCAAAGTTAAAAGCCTTGGGACTGGAGCGATAGCACATAGGGTAGGGTGTTTGCCTTGCACATGGCGCACCGGTTCAATCCCCGGCATCCCATTGATCCCTCAAGCAACTGCCAGGAGTAATTCCTGAGTGCAGAGCCAGGAGTAACCCCTGAGCATTACTGGGTGTGACCCAAAAAGCAAAATAAATAAATAAATAAATAAATAAAAATGTTCTATAACCTAAAAATGTAGAATGGACAGAAAAATATTAACAAAGGTAATTTCCTCTGAGATGCCTATTGCCTTTATATTGCTACCCCATATGAGGCAATGGAAGAGCTCCTATTTGGAGTTAGTGAGCCGGCCACTCTGAGACAATTTCCCTTTTGGTAAAACGATAATAAAAGAATTTTCCAAATGTACCAACCTTTGACTAAAAGTTCAATAACTTCTGGAGTCATAATATAAAACACTATACAGTAACTATATAAACTATACACATTAATTTTTATGAAGAATCTTGCATTGTATGCTTGAAATTATTGAGTAGATCTCAGTTTTCATCTCATACACAGAAAAGGTAACTGTGTAAGGTGTGATACTACATTGTAGTCTTAAGGTGTAAGGTGACCACATTGATTACCTTAGTGACCAATGGCTACATACATAAAAAATTATATTGTATACCTTAAGTATAAATAATTAAAATTTTTTCAATAATTTATCAATCAAACTAACAAGAATTCTCCCAGAGAGGTTGCTAGCATGAAATATAGGGCCCTCATGTCTTTTGCACTTTTCCTTTCTTCTTCCGGGTCACATGACACATCAGCAATATTTGAAAACAATTATATTGCTCAATCAGGTTTTTCTACTACACTGGGATTTATCCGAAAACATAGAGGTACTCCTACACCACAAAACATTATTTTATGATTTTCTGAGAAACAGAGCATTCAGCAGTTCAACAGGTTTGGAGACACAGTAATGTTTGGATTTGTGAGAGTAAAAAGGAATATTATAACATGTATATCCCCCCACCCAATAAGCGCAGGTATGAACAAGTACAAATCTAGTGGAGAATTCAGGAGAAATATTTTTATTTGTTTGTTCTTTTCGGTTTGGGGGACCTCACATGGCACAGTTCCTCAGGTGGTGTCAGGGATCGAACTCAGGGTTTCTGCATTCAAGACAAAAGTTCCAGACCATTGGACTATTTACCTAGACTCTCAGGAGGCAAAAGTTATATACATGCCCCACTGCCTCTGCTTCACAGAAGTTGTTAGTGAACCATAAATATTTTTTTAAGTTCTGAATACTATTTTTATATTATTGGTAAAGAATATGTTATTCAGGCCAGAGAGAGTACTGAGGTTAAGGCACTTTCTTGCACATGGTCAATCCCAGTTGAATCCCTAGTACGGCAAGTGATTTCCCTCACCTTCACCCACCCACCTAGTACCCCAAGCTTTATTGCTGAGCGCAGATCACAAGTAGCCCCTGAACACCTTTTTTTTTACTTTTTGATTATCTTTTCTTTCTTTCTTTCTTTCTTTCTTTCTTTCTTTCTTTCTTTCTTTCTTTCTTTCTTTCTTTCTTTCTTTCTTTCTTTCTTTCTTTCTTTCTTTCTCTTTTTCTTTCTTTCTTTCTTTCTTTCTTTCTTTCTTTCTTTCTTTCTTTCTTTCTTTCTTTCTTTCTTTCTTCTCTCTCTCTCTCTCTCTCTCTCTCCTTCCTTCCTTCCTTCCTTCCTTCCTTCCTTCCTTCCTTCCTTCCTTCCTTCCTTCCTTCCTTCCTTCCTTCCTTCCTTCCTTCCTTCCTTCCTTCCTTCCTTCCTTTCTTTCTTTCTTTCTTTCAACACCCACCAATGCTCAGGGGTTACTCCTGGCTCTACACACAGTAATTACTCTGGTGGTGCTTGGAGGACTGTATGGGATGCTGGAGATGGAATCCAGGTCGGCAGCATATAAGACAAATAACCCTACCTGCTTTACTATCATTCCATCCCCTATAGTATTAATTTTAATTAATCATGGTTACAGAATAGTTATGTTTGATGATGTCTATGAAATTATTTGTATTCATTTAGGACACAACGCCCACTATTAGCACCCACAGCTTTCGGGTTACATTACTTCTTCTCAGCTCCAAATCTTCAATAATAGAAAAGTTACTACTTCTAGCTCAGTTTTGTGCTTGTGCTGGGGTTAGGGGTGGGGTTACTGCCAGATGGGCTTACAGTACCTTGTTGTGTTGGGATAGTGCTCATATCCAAGCATGCTCTCTAGTCTTTTGAACTACCTCCATGGCTCATTTATCAAATCTTGTTAGAGAACGAACACTAGATGAAACTTTTGTTACATAAGAAAAAACAATTTTTTTTTTCAGGAAATGCTGTAGAAAATTCAGTTGTTCCTGATGATATCAATGATTCAGTTGGAAAACTTTCCAAGGAACCTTTCCAATACATTATTAACGGATCTCACAGTTGCCATTTCTAGACCACTGCTGAATATAGTCCATGACTGTATGAAACAAAGAGAAGCCTCAGAGTCACATCCTTTTCAATCCCTGATCTCCAGGACTGCATGTAAGATGATAAATAAAAATAAAATGTGAAATAGTTTTGTCTGTTAAACCTCTCACAGTAGCAAGTAATAGAAAATCCAGTTACATCAGTGCAAGCAAGTCACTGACTTATGTAACTACGAGGTCTACGCTTTCCTGGATTTAGATGCAGTTTGATCAAGGTACTCATATGGTATTTTATAGACTCCGACTTTCTTCATTTCTTCCTATCTCCTCTCTCTGTCTCTTGTGCTGGAAAAATACATGCAAAGGTTACACTGAGCTACACACCCACTCCTTCATCTCTTACTGTCTTCTGCTGTGGTGTCTTTGTCCTCAGGCTTCACATGATCAAAGATAACTGTTAGCAACTATAGGCCCATGTATTTTTTATGTTCAGGTATAACAGAAAAGAGTATCCAGTAGTCATATTTACTCACCATCAGGAATAGAATGCCTGGGAGCAGCAGTGTTCTTATAAAGACTGGGAGTTCTTCTGGTAAGATAAGTTTAAGTCATTGAAATCAAGGACCCAGAATCATACTACTGCGTCTAAAGAATCACATGCTCCATGGTTGAGATTGTGGGGTTCATTATCTAAAGTACTGGGGGCAGGTTGTTTTCCAAAAGAAATTTGGGATGATTTTACCAGATGAAGGGGAAAAGATGCCAATCAATAAAAATAATACATACTGATTATAGTATTTGGATATTTGTAAAATAACTTTCTTTCTTTTCTTCTTTTTTAAGTACCCGCAATGGTCAGGTGTACTCCTGACTCTGCACTCAGGAATTATTCCTGACGCTGCACGGGAACTACATGGGATACTGGGGATCGAACCCAGCTAGGCTGTGTGCAAGGCAAAAACGTCCTACCCACTGGACTATCGCTCTGGCCCCTAAAATAACATTTTCTTTATCCTTTCATCTTCATTGAAGAACATTTTGATTAAGAGTAGGGAAGTGGGGAGGGGCAGATATAGGGATAGTACAGTGGGCAGAGCATTTGCCTTGCATATGGCCCACCCAGATTAAATACCCAGCACCCCATATGGTTCCCTGAACTTCCCAGGAGAGATTCCTGAGTGCGAAGCTAGGAGTAAACCTTGAGCATCATTGGATGTGACCGCTAAACAAAGCAAAAAAATGAAACAAACAAAACAAGAGTAGGGCAATGGGAAAGTGGCTCAATAGTAGAGAAATGAATGTCCTTTTTTTTTTTTGGGTGGGGGGGGTTTGTCACACCTGGCAGTGCTCAGGAGTTACTCCTGGCTCTGCCCTTAGGAATTACTCCTGACAGTGCTCGGTGGACCATATGGGATGCCGGAGATAGAACCTAGGTTGTCCGCGTACAAGACAAATGCCCTACCTGCTAGACTATTGCTCCAGCCCCAGATAGAGCAAATATCTTGATCCTGATTGCCAGGATGGAAAAGATGGAGTGATTTTTATTTATTTAATTAAACCATATATTTTTGTTTTGATTTTTAAAAAAAATATTTTTTATTATACCATCGTGAGATATACAATTACAAAGATGTTCATATTTGGGTTTTGGTCATACAGTGTTTCAGCACCTATCCCTCCACCAGTGCCCATTTCCCACCACCAATGTCCCTGATTCCCCCCCTCCCCCCTAGCCTGCCTCTATGGCAGGTTCTTTATCTCTTTTCTGTCTTTCTCTTTTCTCTCTCTCTCTCTTTCTCTCTTCCTTCTCTTACATATTGTAGATTGTAATATATACACTTATAGGTTATCATGTGTATCTGTTTGCCTGTATTTAATGCTCAGCTTTAGGTTGGTGTTAGCACTTTTGACAATTATTAGCACACTGATCCCTTCTCTGTCTTTACTTACCTCTGACTCCACACGTTTGTGGTAATTTCCACCTTTGATAAGACCTCCTGATCCATGTTTCACATGACCTTGGATATTGGTATCATAATATACATATATATATACACACACACACACACACATATATATATACAATATATGTATATATGTCATGAAAATAAATGCAGTCATTCTGTATCTGTCTTTTCCTTCTGACTAATTTCACTCAACATGATCCTCTCCATGTCCATCCATTTATAGGCAAATTTCATAACTTCATTTTTCCAAATAGCTGCATAGTATTCCATTGTATAGATGTACCAAAGTTTCCTTATCCAGTCATCAGTTCTCGGGCACACTGGTTGTTTCCAGATTCTGGTTATTGTGATTAGTGCTACTATGAAAATGAAAGTGCAAATGGTGTTTCCACTGTTTGTTTTTTGCTTCCCAGGAGGTAAATTCTCAGGAGTGGTATGACTGGGTCAAATATCAGCTCAATTTCTAGTCTTTGGTGGAATGTCCCAAATTGTTTTCCAAAAGGCTGCCAGTCACATTTCCACCAACAATGGATGAGAGCCCTTTTTTCCCCTGCATCCACACCAACACTTGTTTTTCTTGCTCTTTTGTATATGCACCAGTCTCTGTGGTAATTAAACCATTTTTTAAAAAGGGAACCACACCCAGTGGTGCTCAAAGGCTGCTCCCCAGGGTATTCCTCAGGGGTGACTCCCTGTTGATGCTTAGGGGGCTAGTGTGACTTCAGGAATAAAACTGGGCATAATTGATGCAAATCATACCTCCTGCGCCATTCTATGTCCTGGTCCCCATCACTTAAAGAGAACTATAGAGAGAGAAATTTCTATATAAAATAGAAATTTTATATCGTAATATATAGTACTTTATAGTAATTTATATAGCAATTTTCTATAGTAATATAGAGAATTCTAAGTGCCAGGATACTTGACACATGAGCAAATACCCAATGAAATGTGACCATCGTGATAATTTCCAGGCAGCACTGGGATGCTAAGTTAGATAAGAAACTTTGTTATTAATTAATTAATTAAAATTGAGTCAATGTGAGATACACAGTTACAAAGAAGCACTGTCTTTTTGGTTGGGCTTTGCTATATAATGTTCCAACACCATCCCTCCACCCAGTGTACATTTCGTATCATAATGCCCCAGTTTCCATCCCACACTCTATGTGGTTTCCCTGGACTTTCCAGGGGGTGATCCCTAGTAAAGAGGGGGCAAGAGTGAGCCTC
>JAJIBD010000968.1:0-305333 GCA_021461705.1 Cryptotis parvus | reverse complement strand
ACAAGTGGTTTGCATGTGGCAGACCTGGCTTCAACCATCCCTATGGTGCCCAAGCACTGCCAGGAGTGATCCTGAGCACAGAGCCAGGATTCAGCCCTGACTGAATTATCTTGGGTCACCACTCAGGTGACCCAAAATTAAAAAAAAAAAATTACTACAGTCTTCAAAGTATTCAGTGGTTTGCTCTGGGAGCTGGGGAAACAGGCAGAATGAGGGAAGAGGGAAGCTATCATGATATGCACTTTTTGTTTTTCATTTTAACTAAACCTGGTAGTGCTTGGGTCAGCATCTGGAGCTGGAGGTCAAACCTGGGGCTCCACATGCAAAGCATGTACTTCTGGTCATTTCCCTGACCTGCTGAACATCTGCATTTTAAAACTTTTTTGGGGGGGATGGTTGTGGGCAACACTTGACAATGCTATTTTTTTTTAAAGTCAGGGCTAACTCCTGGCTCTGTGCTCAAGGATCACTCCTGGCAAAGTTAAAGGAACCATGTGTGGGGCCGAGCAATAGTACAGCAGGTAAGGTGTGTTTGCCTGTGTGCAGCTGACCCTGGTTTGATCCCTGGCATCCCATATGGTCCCCCAAGCACTGCCATGAGTAATTCCTGAGTGCAGGGCCAGGAGTAACCCCTGAGCATTGCCTGGAGTGACCCCCAATAAGTAAAAATAAGACCATGTGTGGTATCAGGGACCTAACCCAGATTTGCCACCTACAACACAGCATCTTACCTAATATACTATCTCCCCAGTCATGCTGCGTACTTTTAATGATATATATTATTATATATATATATATATATATAACTTATTTAAATCAAATCTCTTGTGACAAAATAAGAATACTTCAAATAATTTGCAGTACTGGTTGCTCAAATTGCACTTGTACTAAGGAACAAGATTGTGGTTAGGATTGAAAATTTCATTATTTCGTCCTCATTTTGACTCTTGCAAAGGTCTGAGGGAAATATTTTAGGTTATTTCATGCCAGCTTAACATAGCTTTGGGGCTGTTAAGAAAGATTTTTACTCAATAATTGGAACCAAAATCGATCAGTTCCCAAAATTAAAAACAATATTTTTTTTTGCATGTTGATGTCTTCTGGTCTCTAACTCCATCTAAGTGTGGAATGGTTGAAGTTATTCCAGAAGTTCTGAAGTGAATAAAATGAAAGCTCTAAATGCAGAAACATCTCGCTTTTATTCAGTGTAAATGTCTTGAGTCCAGGAGTAAAAGGCACAAAGTTGGTCACCTCAGCTGTAGTAACTCACCTAAAAATCCAGGTAGGTGAGGGGCAATGCCTGGACATGGAGCTCTGAGGGCTGACTCGTCATGGCCACCCCATAAGCACCCAAAGCAGGTGCCATGGAGCAAAGCAGAGAGACTGGAGGGCTGTGTCTTGGAAGTCTGGGGCCAGCTTTATCAGACTGGGACAACACAGAGCACAGAAGGCTCCCCATGGGCTGTTGTCGGGGACCGCCGCTGGAGTCCCCGACAGTGTCAGGACAGAAATTCTCTTCTACCTTCGAGGACGCCAGGGGAACAGATGAAAACTCACGAGTCCGGTGCAGTTCCAAATAGGCTTTTAATAGTACAAAAGCTCTTCCACAGCACTCCAATATAATGAACAAACTCTAGCTCTGGTCGGAACTTAGACCATACAAAAGAGCCTAAGTCTCCCATCAAAGAGAGAGGATCTCACCCGAGCTGAGTCCTACCCAGAAGAATGAGCAAAAGGCCAAAGAGCAAAAAGCCAAAAGCCAAAAGCCAAAGGCAGAGGAGCCAAAAGCCACAGGAGCCAAAAGCCGAAGCTAAAAGGCCCAAAGTGAAGGGGCCTCAAGTCAGTCAAAAGTAATTCAACCGGGAGGGTCATGTCAACAAAGAACCCTAAACAGAGTGTAGTGCCACACCCTATTGCAGGTATAAACAAAGGTTACACCAAGGACTAATCTCTTCTACCGAGATTATCTCTTTATGTAAAACACTGGAGAGAGAGGGGGGCTGATATAAAGTAATACATCTTAATTTCATGAGCTTCATGTAATCTAGATGGTACCCACAAGGTCCTTCTTATTATTATCTGCACCAGGGTGATTCTGAGTATCTTGTTCTCCTGTACTGAAAGGGTCACACTCTCCTGCTTAGAGCAAACTAGTATGATCCTTCCTATAGTCTTCCTATAGTCTCAACGTAGCCAGGATGGTAGTCTCCTGGTAAATTCTAACTGTCCCACGTTGGATGCAGTAGGTATAAAGAGGAGCTGTGCCCAATCTAGAAAACATAGAAGTCTTAGTAGATGTATAAGTCAAAAGTTATTCAATCAAGGGTGACTTCTGTAACTGCCACACCCTCTAGCAGTGTTTACATAGAAGAGAGGTCTCATTAGAATGAACCTTGGCTTAAATAGATTAAGCTGGGAGTGGGCAAAACAACAAAGCTCCCAGGTTAGCTAAACCTGTCCTCCAACAGGCTGTGAATGCTCTCAGGAATACATTTTGTGGGGAACAAGGGCTTACTGACTCTCTTTTCCTCATGGTACATAAGGCTAGTACCACCCGCCCCCAGCCTACTCCCTTTTTTTATTGGGAGAGCATAAAGTGGTGCTCAGTAATTAAAGGTCATCCTGGCCATGCTTAGGGTGTTGTGGTGTTGGGGATTGAACCAGGATTGGTTGCATGTGATGGAAGTGTCTTACCTGCTATATTATCTCTCTGGTTCAGAGCTTGTACTGATTTCCATTTGGGGAATAACTCTACTTAGAATTGAAGAGCCACTGGGTTATAAAGTAACAATGACTTGGCATGGTACTGCATTAAATGCAGCATGGTGTATCACTGGTACCAAATTGAGAGTCCTGGAATGATTCTAACACAGTCAATTGCTATCAGTCAAGGTGTCAAGGTGATTATTGGGGAAGTGGTCATCTTTTCAATATGTAGGGTTGAGACAGTAGTTGCTTCTGTTGGGAAAAAGTGAATTTTACCATGTACAGAAATTGGAATTAGTCAGAAAGTGATAAAAGACTCTGTGTTTATTAGCAAAAATGAAAGAAAATTCTGTGGAACTGGAATAGGTAAAAATTCCATTTTTATTTTTTATTTTAAAATTATAGACTAGGTAATATAGCTATAATCATGTTAATAGTGATGTAATATTAATCATGTTAATATCAGTAATGTTAATATTAATCATGTTAATATTTGCCTATTAAGGCAAATATTTCTTATAGGACATATTCATATGGTTATAAAAGAAAGACATAGATTGAGTTTAACAAAATTTAAAACATTTGCTTCGGTTGAAGACAAGAAAATTGATGAGGTGAGAGACGTAACTCAGTGTTAAAGCACTTATGTATGTGAGGCTCTGGCTGATTCCCAGCAATACAACAACAGCAAAAGCAAACTGAAAAGTCAAGTATTGGGAAATATTTGCAAGCTATTTATTTGACTTATGCAAGCTACATATTTGACATATGTGAGGAACCCCCACACCATGAGAGCAGTCATTTTCAACATCTGGACTCCAGAGCCTCGTCAGAGCTCCACCCAAGAGAAAAGCCGATCTCTCCCCATTATGCCTGGCCACCTCATGGCTGAGGGTTCATCAGTAAATGCACAATCTGAGAGCCTAGTACCGAGAGTATCCCACCTGCATGGCAGAGCCTGGCAAGCTACCCGTGTTGTATTTGATATGCCAAAAACCAGTCACAATTATAGACCTCATACCCATGACCTGGAAGGAATGGTTTAAGGCTCTTCATGTTCCTGGAGTGAGCAGATGCCCTTGGGCTACACTAGCATGCAACAGGATGCATGGAGATATTACTGGTACCCGCTCAAGCAAACTGATGAACAACAGGAAGACAGTGATACAGATTTGAGTAAGAGTTTATAACATTTCAAGGATATTTGTTGGGGGGTGGGGCTTTTGTGTCATACTTGGCAATGCTCAGAGTTTATTCCCGGCTCTGTGCTCAGGGATCACTTTTGGTGGTGTTGCCTGATGCCACCATTAGTGGCTTTGGGTCTTTGCAGCTTAAAGACTTTGCATTTGCATTGTTAAGTCCAGGGCATCATGCTAAAGAGATCCCTCTTGTGCAAATCACAATAAGAGATTGGAGGCAGGACTGGGTAAGGCAGTTTGATTTTAATAACTCTTGGGATATTGTTATAATTTCTATTGCGAATCCAATGCTATCTAGTTTGACCAATTTTCTCTTATCCCCATGGGTCCCTGTGTGTGACAATTAGGATTTGCCAGGAGGAAGCCACTCTGTCTAGTTGGAACCATCCTTTGGAATCAGTTATGTAGAGATTAAAGGAGGGGTCATGCTGGATTGCTTCAGGCAAGTGAACTGACCCTTTCAGTAAAACATAGAGCAGAGCATTAAAATCATCCTGGAGCAAAACAGAATGAACAATGACCTTGTGAATTTTGGAGATAATGAAATAAAGAGTTGGCCACCCTATGGGGTGACTGACTGGGAGCCTCAGAACGCCGCACCTATCAAGGAAAACTCTGAGAGACAGGGTCCTATGCAAAAGCAAGGGTTTTATTAATAAGTTTAGTATACTTGGGCCCATAGCATGACCCCAAGCGGTCAGTGGCTAAGAGCCCTGAACCCTTCCAGGGAGGATCTTTTAAGAGATAGTTCCCACCGCTACAGAAAAGCCCGCGCATAACCATCCAATAGATTTAAAATATTACATCAAGGTCTGCGCTCAGGCAGCCAATCACTTTGTACCAAGTAACCATCTCCCACCAATCAGATCATCTTAATACTTCTTTCTATATTTGGTGCGGCTAGATACATGCGTGGGATCATGGGTCAGCAATGGCTATGCGTGACGCGCAGGAATGCAATCCAGGCAATTCAGGCCAGATAGTAGATTCTGGGCGGGGTCTCATAACCTCTAACAGGAATTTGTTCTGGGCCTTTTGTAGATAACAAAAAGGTTACTTCAAGATTAAAAGGACACTCAGGCCCTAAACTGGTAACTTTCCATGAGTAGGCCTGCCCTGGTTGGGAAAGGGGGGGGTTTCTGCCTTCTTTCAATAGCCATCTAGTTGCATGGAGTTCACAGTATGAAGTTGTAATGTTATATACCCCATTATATACATATTGAGATGCTTTTGTTCTTAAGTATGATTCCTATGCAACCCTCTCTCCAGTGTTTTGCATAAGAGCTCATTGGGGTAGTAGGGACTGAGGCCCTGTCAATTAGCATTTGATTAGTCCTAGGCTAGGTAAGGTTACCTGAGATTTGCATGTGAGTGCTTGGTTTTTTGCCTTGGGCTTTTGGCGCCTTTTGAGAGAGAAAAGCTGCACTTTTGGGGGAAGAAGTGTCCATACTGGTGGGAGATCTTGGCCTGAGCACATGGTCCAAGAAATCTGATCAGCAGCCATAGATCTGGGAGATCCCCTGGACTTGGATGGTAGTGGCAAAGTTTGTTTAATTATTGGTGATAAATAAAAGCCTTTTGGAACTATGCTAACTAGTGGTTTTGTCTATCAATGGCGGGACCTTGAGGCAGAAGAGAACTCATTCACTGATATTGTTGGGGCCTCCAACTGACCCCCCCAACATGTGGACACAGAGGACAAATGTGGTGTGGCGGGGATAGAACTAGTGTCAGCTGAATGCAAGGTGAATGCCTACCTGTTGTACTATCTCTTCAGTCCCAAGAATTCTAACAACTAAATCATTTGTATCACTTCACTTGTCTTCCCGTTGTTCATTAATTTGCTCAGTGGGCACCAGTCACTGTATCACTGTCTTCCCGTTCATCATCGATTTGCTCGAGCGGGCCCCAGTAACATCTCCATATGTCCTGTCTCATGCTAGTAGAGCCCAAGGCATCTGCTTGCTCCAGGAACATAAAGAGCCTCAATCCATTCGGAATGAGGCCTATAACTGTTACTGGTATTTGGCATATATATCAAATACAACACAGGTAGCTTGCCAGGCTCTGCCGTGCAGGTAGCATACTCTTGTAGTCATCTCTAAGTCCAGCATTTATTGATGAACCACACGGCCTGCGTGCTGCACAAGCCGGGAGCTGATAGGCTGGTCTGCTGGGTGGAGTTCTGATGAGAGAGAAGTCCGGATGTGGAAAATAGAGGCCCTCATGGAGTGGGGGGGGTCGCCTGGCTTGTTGCGAGGCTCTGCTGGGATGGTGGGCCAGGGCTAGAACCCACCATCCCCTCCCAGGTGCCTCGTGAGCAGCTGGTCACAGGGAGAGTCAGTAGCAGCTCTGCCCCATGTCTGCGAGTCTCTGGACCGGCATACCTGAGCCGGATTTAAGAAAGACTGCAGCAGGGTGGAACTCGATGAGCCGGGAGCTGATAGGCTGGTCTGCTGGGTGGAGTTCTGAGGAGAGAGAAGTCCGGATGTGGAAAATGGAGGCCCTCATGGAGTGGGGGTCGTCTGGCTTGTTGCGAGGCTCTGCTGGGATGGTAGGCCAGGGCTAGAACCCACCATCCCCTCCCGGGCGCCTCGTGAGCAGCTGGTCACAGGGAGAGTCAGTAGCAGCTCTCGGGCACCAGTAACATCTCCATATGTCCTGTCACATGCTAGTATAGCCTAAGGGCATCTTCTTGCTCCAGGAGCATAAAGAGCCTCAAACCATTCCTTCAGGTCATGGGAATGAGGTCTATAACTGTTACTGGCTTTTTGGCATATCAAATAAGACACGGTAGCTTGCTAGTCTCTGCTGTGTGGGAGAATGATCATTAAAGTGTATACATGTGAAAGATCCTGGGAAGGACCTAGTCCTAACTTCCATTATCGTCTAAGAATATCACGTGGCCGCTCTGTGACCATCCATCAGTGCAGCTGTTTGTCTAGAATGTCTCTCTTCTGGTTGCTGGGTGTGGTGACTGGGAGCACCCAGCTACGCCCTCCAACATGGAGGCAGAGGAATTTGAGGAGAATCCCAAATCCCGCTCCAAGTCCAGCCAGCATGGCCCTCCCCCCCCCACACACACACACACGTGTGAGTGAACCATAGGAGCTATGTTGGACTTGGTCAGGGACTAGTCGAGCCGTTACCACCTCTGGAACTCCATGGGCTCCAGAACTCCAGACACTCCAGACCCACAGCTGCGTAGCTCGGCCCCATGTGGAGCAGCCCATGGAGTTCCAGAGGATGGTAAATGGCTTGACCAGCCCTGGCCGAGTCCAACACAGCTCCAAAGGCTCGCTCACATGTGTTAAGGCACGCTGACCAGACTTGGAGTGGGGATTTGGGTTCCTCTTAGCATTCCTCTACCTCCATGTGGAGGGAGTAGCTGCAAACTCCGAGCCACCACACCCAGCAACTGGAAGAGAGGCACAACAGATACACAGTTGCACAGCTTGGCCCCACGTGGAGCAACAACTTAATAATAAGTGAAAATAAAAAATGGACAAATAACTTGAGCAGACATTCCAAAACAGAAATGTAGGAATGAATGGCACAAAAAGATCTTTAATATCTTGGTTTTTTGAAAATAAAAATAAATCACCATTCACTCTTAAATAGTTTGAATACTCTCAAGAATAACTGAACAGATTTACATAGATGTTGAAAATAATATGAAAAGGCAGAATTCCCCCATCACTAATGGACATAAGATTGGTCTAATCTTCCTCAAAACACATCTGGTGGTTACTTTTAAAAAATAAAATTAACATAATTATCATTTGATCCAACAGTTCTGTTGTTGATCTCTATAGAAACAGAAACATGACATATCATAGAAAAAATTACTCACTATAGCCTAAAATGAGAAACAATCCAATTTAAACCACTTGGTGAATGGGCACAGAATGGGATATTCAGACAATGGAATATTATGCTGTAATATAAAGGAAAGAACTGCTAACACAAGCATATGGATGAATGTTAAAGTCATCACAGTGAATGAAATGCATCAGATTCCATTTAGGTGGGGTTCTAGAAAAAGCAAAATGATTATTGTAGAAAGATCAGTGGTTGTCAAGTTCCCTAGGAATTTACTGAAAAAAGTACAAGCAGTACAAAAAGTACAAGTAAAATTGCATACTCTAGATGAATTGCATGCAGTTTATACTCCAATAAAATATAAAAACGTATGTTGTAGAAAACCACTTATTTGTTAAAAAAATAGCTGGAGCTTTTACACGACTCTTAAAAAAGTGTTTTAGCTCTAATTGTTTCCCCTTTTTCTGGCTCTGTAAATTTTCATAGCTCATTTATAGGACTTTCAATAGTTGTGTACGTGAACTCCTGATGGAGATGAGGAAAACTTACCAGGTAATGTTCAACTCAAAACTTAGCATATGGGTCAGGCCTGATCTTTTGTTATGTTTTGTTTTGGAGCCACACCTGACAATGCTTAGGGATTCCTTCTGGCTCTGTGTTCTGGGCTCACAGAGCCCTAGAGGGCTTGGGAGGACCATATGGGATCCTGGGGATTGAGCCTGAGTTGACCTCATGAAATGTGAGCACCTGGCCTGTTGTACTATCTTTCCAGCCCCAGAAATCTTTTCAAGAAAAATAAATAAAAATTGTAGTTGACACAAGAGATAGTAAGTAGGTAAGAAATGTGCCTTGCATGTATTGGCCCTTTGACTTTATAATGAAGTATTTTCTTTTCCAGAATTTTATTTTTATTTTATTAATTGAATCACAAAAAATTATCTTGAGGAATTGAATGCCTGAACAAAGTTTAAGATGTTTATCTCATTTTCATATATAATAATGGAAAAGACTGAATTATCAAGATATCATATAGGGATCATACTCAGTAAATGATGGTGTTTTGCACTCTGGAGTAACAGGCAGCCATTAAAATCTTGCTTTAAGATATTGACATTGCATGAGCAAATGTTATTTTTCTGACTACAGAGTTGACTTTGTTTACCACTCTCCAGTGGATTCTGGAAGGCCCTTTATAGTAGCCCTCTAAAAGACAAAAAAGATGGGTTAAAAAGACAGCGCCAAAAAACAAAAAGACAGCGCAATGGTAAGGTGTTTGCCTTGCACATGTCTGACCCAGGTTTTATCCCTCATACCCTACATGGTTCCCAAGCACAGCAAGGAGCAATCCTAGAGCACAGAACCAGGAATGATCCAAATGCTTAGAAGAGGGTGCAAGCCCTGAGCAATGCTGAATGTGGCCCCAACCTCTAACTAGCACAACAAAATTCCCAGAAGACAAAATATATCACTTTGCTGAGACACAGCAGAGCTTGGCAAGCTACCCGTGTCGTATTTGATATGCCAGATACCAGTAACAATTATAGACCTCATTCCCATGACCAGATGGAATGGTCTGAGGCTCTTTATGTTCCTGGAGCAAGCAGGTGTCCTTGGGCTCTACTTGCATGAGACAGGTCATATGGAGATGTTACTGGTGTCCGCCGAGCAAATCGGATGATGAACGGGAAGACAGACAGACAGAAATACCAGTAACAATTATAAACCTCATTCCCATGACCTGATGTAATGGTTTGAGGCTCTTTATGTTCCTGGAGCAAGCAGGTGCCCTTGGGCTCTACTTCCATGAGACAGGACATATGGAGATGTTACTGGGGCCCGCTCGAGCAAATCGATGATGAACGGGAAGACAGTGATACAGTGATACAGCTGAGGCAAAAGTTTTCTCAGTTACCTGAAACCAGGGATTGAATTGAACCCAGATGAATTGTTTTTCCCCCCTATATATAATAATGATGATAAAGTTTAATGCAGAGTAAGAGATTAGCAACAAGTAATCATAGGAAAAAATTGTAGTTACTTAATAAAAAGTTATGGTGTGTGACTGTGGGGCCTCAAAATATTTTACTGTATGTTCTTGTTTTCAGACTTCCCTTGACCAGCGAAGGGAAAGCAGGGCTAGGGAAATGCTATTTATTTTAGGGCTCACCCCCTGAGTCCTGGCAACCTCCATTCCCAGGGGCCCTCCATAGGTTCTTACAGCGTGTGACCCTTTGGTAGCATTGTGTCACCAGTGACTTAATACATATGTAGAGTGTCTATACCCACCTCAAGCCCACTGAACCAGAAGTAGCATTTTATTTTTATTTTTTGTTTTGGGGCCGCACCCAGTGATGCTCAGGGCTGACTCTTGGCTCTGCACTGAAGACTCTCTCCTGGCAGGCATGTAGAACATCTGGGGTGCGGAGGCTAGAACCCAGGTCAGCTGTGTGCAAGCAAGCACTCTACGTGCTGTGCTATCCCAAGACCTCCTTGCCCCCAGCTATTTCCTGTGTCCTGGAAAGTTCTAGAGGCCTTGATCCTCTCTGACTCTGAGTTTGTGCAGACTGCTGAACTTGGGGTGTACCCCAGGCAGCCGTGCTAACTCACTTGTGCCCTTGATTCTGTGAAAACTTTCATCAAGAGATTTGCTGGTTTGGAAATGAATTTCCATGGAGATGTGAGCAGAGCTGACATCTCCCCCACATCTCTCTAGCTCACATCACCCCCACTTCTCTCTAACCAGGAGCCGAGCAGCATTTGTATCTGGACTAGCTGCTGGGTGTGATTCCAGATCAGACAATGTGGTCACCAGTTCATTGGTTTTCTCAATAGCCTCTGTGACCATCTACCTAACTCTCTTTGCAATGGGGTGACAGCGAAGAACCAGACAAAAAATCCTGCCTCCATCTTGCCCTATAGCTGTGAAAGAACGTATGAGCAGATCCCCAAATAAAGGCATAAGGCATGTGTGGCCAAACAGATAAACTCCTGAGCTTCTCGAATGTTCCTTAGAACGTTTGTAAATGTACTCTATGTCAGAGTATGTTATAAATTCCCAGAGGTGGGAGAGGAAGGATACAGGCAGGATGAGGACACACTGAGCGTTCTGAGAAATGGATTTGACTTCACATCTTTATTAGGGGTCCTTGAGAGAGTCATGTTTCAAGAAAGACAGTAATGAGTGTAATTTCTGAACTTTAAGAGTGAAAAGTTTTTCATCGCTATTGTTATTAGGGAGCTCAGTAGAGTAGAACTCCATTTTGGGGTACATTTCAGAGATATTTCTTCTTTTCTTAACCTTTAAGTAATAGTGTTTGATACACAATTGCTCCATGAATGCTTACAACATGATATTGCCCCATGACCACTTACAGGAAAACTGAGGCACCTGGGATCAGGTGTCCACTTCTGACCTGTGCATAGAGCAGTGCCTCTAAGAAGGTTATAGAGATCACTATCATAAGTGCCTGAAGGGGGTCTGTTGTCTGGCTGTTTGGATTTACTTAGAGAAAAGGCCTCTGTGATGGCAGACTGTACCATAGCATAAAGATCCCATTCTCTTCTCTTCTCTTCTCTTCTCTTCTCTTCTCTTCTCTTCTCTTCTCTTCTCTTCTCTTCTCTTCTCTTCTCTTCTCTTCTCTTCTCTTCTCTTTCTCTTCTCTTCTTCTCTTCTCTTCTCTTCTCTTCTCTTCTCTTTCTCTTCTCTTCTCTCTCTTCTCTTCTCTTCTCTTCTCTTCTCTTCTCTTCTCTTCTTCTTCTTCTCTTCTCTTCTCTTCTCTTCTCTTCTCTTCTCTTCTCTTCTCTTCTCTTCTCTTCTCTTCTCTTCTCTTCTCTTCTCTTCTCATCTCTAGGAATGCTGTTATCCTGAACAATTTATGCCATTTCCTTCATCAGAGTCTTTAATCTACTCTTTCACCCTTCCGTTGTTTCTCATGGAGGCTTTTGTCTCACCCTGCATTAGAATATTCAGAGGAATTTAGGAATAGACATTCTCTGGCTCCACGTGGTCCCTGGAACCTTCCCTTTTCCATCTATCTAATGCACAGTCCAATTTTAATGTATCTTGGCTTTGAGGGCAAGGCCCAGACATCCATGGCACGCTGGTCACTGGCCAGGGTGAGGCTGGAGATAAGCATTTCCAGGGAACTTGCTGCCTGGCTGATGTAAATGCCAGGTGATGCCCAAGAACATGATGACTGTCCGGGCTCCAGGGGCACAGTGAGTCCAACACATCCTGTGGCTCACTCTGTTTAATCACCAAGAAAATGTACAATACTTGGCACTGAAATATCGTAGCTGTCTTAGCTATGGGTCTTCTTTCTTTTTCTAATATTTTATTATACCATCGTGAAATATACAATTACAAAGATGTTCATGTTTGGGTTTCAGTCATACAGAATTCCAGCACCCATCCTTCCACCAGTGCTCATTTCCCACCACCAATGTCCCTGATTCCCTCCCCCTCCCCTAGCCTTCCTCTATGGCAGGTTCTTTATCTCTTTTCTTTCTTTTTGTCTCTCTCTCTCTTCTCTCTTCCTTCTCTTACACACTGTGGATTGCAATACATATATTTAGAGGTTATCATGTGTATCTTTTTGCCTGCATTCAATGCTCAGTTCTAGGCTGGTATTATCACTTCAACAATTATTAGCACACTGTTCCCTTCTCTGTCTTACCTACCCTCTGACTCCCACATGTTTGTGATAGATTCCACCTTTGACAAGACCTCTTGATCCATGTTGTGCCTGACATTGGATATTGATATCATAGTATAGATGGATTAGATATAGATATAGATATAGATATCACTTGATCACTTGATCATTTGAATCCCGTTATTCATCGATTTGCTCGAGCGGGCACCAGTAACATTTCCATTGGACTCTATCACGTGCCAATGTAGCCCAATGGCATCTGGTTTATTCAGGAATATGAAGAGCCTCAAACCGTTCCTTCAGAGTCTTGACAAGGAAGTCTGACCATCTTGTAGATGGGCGGCCACGTGATCTTTTGACATCCCATAGGATCCAGTCGGTAATGGCTTTAGTCCAGCGGTTGTCTCCAAATCGCATTACATGTCCAGCCCATCTGATTTTCAATGCCTTGGCAAACGAGACAGCATCCCTGATTCTGGAATAACGATGGAGGTCGGAACTCCGGATTCCTTCTCTCACTTGAGTGAGGCATGATATTCCAAGCATAACTCTTTTGATTCCTCTCTGGGAGTCCCGAATAGCATTCTCATCCTGCTTTCATAGGGCCTAGGTCTCTGAGGCGTATGTTAAAGCAGGGAGAATGGTGGAGTCAAAGAGATGTGCCCGGAGCCGGAGATATATAGATATAGATATTTACATCATGCAAATAAATGCAGTCATTCTATATCTGTCTTTTTCCTTCTGGCTAATTTCACTCAAGATCCTCTCCATGTCCATCCATTTATAGGCAAGTTTCATAACTTCAGTTTTCCTAACAGCTGCATAGAATTCCATTGTGTAGCTGTATCAGTTTCTTTATCCTGTCATCAATTCTCAGGCACTCTGGTTGTTTCCAGATTCTGGCTATTGTGAATAGTGCTACTATGAAAATAAAAGTGCAGATGGTATTTCCACTGTGTGTTTTTGGCCTCCCAGGGTATATTCCTAGGAGTGGGATGGCTGGATCAAATGGGAGCTCAATGTCTAGTCTTTGGAGGAATGTCCATATTGTTTTCCAAAAAGGCTGTACCAGTCGACATTCAGCTATGGTCATCTTAACTGGAGAGAGTGGAGAGGAGGGAGAGGGAGAAGGAGAGGGAGAGAGGAAGAGAGGAAAGAGGGGAGAGGGAGAGAGAGAGAGAGAGAGAGAGAGAGAGAGAGAAAGAGAGAGTAGATTGCCTTTTATTGACCCAGGCTTCTCATTTAGAGCTCCCAAAATCACAGCTAAAGGACAGGAGCCACTGGCAGCCTAGACTGCACACACGAGGGAGAACATTCCCTGCTATTGTTATACACCCCTGTTGCAGGACTCCTCTAAGAGCCGCTGCATCTGCTCTGAATTGCCGCCTGCAAATCACTTTGTAGATAAGGGGTAGTCTAAATGTGGCAGTTAATCTGACCATGTATTCTGTACTAGCTGGTATAAATATTCTCCCATGCTGCCACAATCATCGTGGGACTAGCTAGATCTTACCAGCATATTTGCCTGGCCATGTAGGATCCCTAAGTAATTAGACCAGAGAGAAATGCTGTCTGCCTCCAAGCAAGCAAGCATGGCTCCCTGATAACTCAAAGGCAACTAAAATACAAAACTACCGTGAAGTAGACAAGACTTGTGAAGGCTTGGAGAAATATTTGACTGGTACTAGTATTAGACTTTGGTACAGAGACAAGCCATCTCGGAAACCCCCTTCTCTACCTTAGAAAGGCTTTTCCAGGCAGATCTTGGCTCAAGACATTAGCATATAAAAGGGCCTAGGTGAGGTGCTGGGAGAAATTACCTGAGGGTATTTGACCCTCCCTGCTTCCCATAATAGTGGGAGGGAGGTCTGAGTTGCAGGGGTATAATACTAGCCTGCTTCCTCTCTCGCTCTTCTTTATGGACTCTCTCTTTGTGAGCTCGCACCCTTCTTGGGAGTCTTGTCTTTGTCTCCTCTTTACAGGGACTTTACACGTGGTGGCTGCCATTTTGGCCTACACGTGGCTGGGGTTCTAGCTAGGAACCCTAAGCAGAGGGTTTACCCTATTGTGGATTTGTATGCCTGAACCTGTGATAAGTAAAGCCTTTTAAAACTGCATTGGATTCCTGAGTCTTCATCCATTCCCTGCCAGCTTCAGAGGTAGAAGGGAACTCGTACCTGGCACTGTTGTGGACCCGGCAGCATCCCCGACATACCCCAAGTTATTTGTTCCTCTTCTCTAGATCCTTCATGTCAAGCAGTTGCAGTTGCTTGGGTGGACTTGGAAATCCTGACGTTGTTAAGTGATTCTCTGATGTTGTTGGGCTCCTCGCCCACTTTTGGTGCAGTTTTTTGATAGTTGCCAGCCAGGGCTCTCCTGCTTAATCATCGCCCTCAGAAATGGAGGGTATAGTGTGGAAAGTGTTCCTTGCTCATTCTGGGGTGATTTACATTCATCACAAAGATATCTCAATTCCAGTTACATTTCTTGCTAAAAATTTTGTTGGACAGCGTGTGTGAGTGCAGCTTCAGATATTTTTTGGCATAAAGTAGAGCGTGAGCCTGGGCAAGACACAGAGGAGGAACACTGGCTCTTGGAATCTACGGAGAATCTGAATTGGAAGCCTCTTCGCTGTCCAAGCCAGCACCCTCATTTCCACATGTTGCCATAAATACTATACAAGCAGGCCATGGCAATAGTACAGCAGGGACGGAGCTTGCCTTGAATGCAGCTGACCTGGGTTCGATTCCCTGCCACCCCATATGGTCCCCCAAGCACTGCCAGAAATAATTCCTGACTGCAGAGCAAGGAGTAACCCCTGAGCATTGCTGGGTAAATGACCCAAAAGAGAAAAAAAATATAAATATATATTATGTAAATAAAGACACTGTATCTCACTGTCATGGATTCAAATACCTAAAAGTACAAGACTCTTGTGGTCTTGGGCCAGTGTGAGGGTCCTAGTTTTCTTTCATCTGAGAAGCAGGGATGAAGAGTAATTGGTTTTGCTGTTGTTGGTGTTCAATGAAGCAACTTAGCTGGAGCCTAGAATGTCACCTCTTAGAGTTTCCTCACACCCCCAGCACACCCTCTTTACTTTTACTTTTTATTTTTTGTGGGCATTGGGGGCTCACACACCCAGGGATGCCCAATGCTTATCGCTGCCTGTTCTCTAGGATTAGTTCTGGTGGTACTTGGGGTAGTGTATCTGCTGCTGGGATTGAGGTGGGTCAAATCCAGGTGTGCCATGTGCAGTGCAAGTGCGTCCCTTACTTACCACATTTTCTCCCCAGCCCCAACATCTGACCCCCTTAGTCACTAGTTGTTTTTTTTTTTTGCTAGTACTTGGCACTGAAATACTTTAGCTGTCCTAGCCATGGGTCTTCTTCTTTTCTTTGGTCACCCCGGCATGCTCAGGGTTCTCCTGGCTCTGCACTCAGGAGTTCTCAAGCCGGTGTGGGGGCCTGGGATGCCGGGTCGCGCCGGGCGGCGCGGCGAGGAACGCCCCCCGCGGCTTGCCTGCCTGGGTCTTTTAACTGGAGAAAGGGAATGGGGGATTAGGGGAGAGGGAGGGAGGAGGAAGAAGAGAGAGAGAGAGAGAGAGAGAGAGAGAGAGAGAGAGAGAGAGAGAGAGAGAGAGAGAGCATGTGTAAGGCAAGTGCCCAACTCACAGTACTATCTCTCTGGTCCTCATCTATTATTTTCTTAAAAAGTTCTGCAGTTTTAAGCATCTAGATCATCTGTTCATTATTTTTTTTCCTGTTTAGTATCAAACTTCCCTCACAAAGTGCCACCGTAGTGTTTGTTCTGTTCACTGCTGCCGCCCTAATGCTTAAAATGCTATCTGGCATATAATCAGCATTCCATAATTTCTTTTAGAATGAAAATGAGATGAAAGTGATTCTAGTAACAAAGGAGAAGCCACAGACTTTTTTCTTTAAAAGGGCCTGATAGTGACTACTGGTTAAATCACAGCTCCCCACCCCAGCATGATTGTGCAGAAGGCATGGTCCCCAGACCTTGCCTTCATCCCTGAATGTAGTGGGATCCCCTAAAATGTCAGTTACTTAAAACAGGCCTTGGGCCGGATGGAGAACATTTAACCTGGGCCTATTGTCCACTGTTCTGAGTTTCTGAATCATCCTGTAAGGCCTCATTAATTGCACAACAGACTGTTTGACCTCCCAGGGAGAGGAGGGAGCAGCCCACTCCAGGGGGCCTCTGTGTGCCCTGCAGATGGGCATCCTCCCATCTGCTCTCTTATCCCCATGCCATGTCCCAGGAGGCTGGCCTGAGACTTTATTTAAGCAGTTCCTTTGCTCTCAAGCTTCTGTTTGATTTCAGAGCCTTGCCATAGTGGCAAGAATTCAAAGCCCAGGAAGTAGGCTTGGGGCACTTGTGAAGGGCTCCCTCCTGCTGAAGATGGTTCTGGAAAGGAAGTGCCTCTCCTGCAGTCTTGCTCTTCACAGTTGGGGACTCAGGATGCTTTAACATGTGTGGTGGTTCTTGTCATGCTTGTCATATCAGTAAACAGCATCCATCTGGCTTTCTTACCTGCTGTTTTCTGCCAGACACCTGGTGCCTTCCATACCGGGGGAAAAGCTTAGTAGAGCGACCCTTGCTGTCTCAGCTCCATGGCCAGAGGCCCGGCTCCCTGCAGCAGTCTTAGAGAGTTTGAGATTTTTCTTTATTTTGTTCTACCAGGAAGGGCAAAGAAAAAAAGAAATGGTTTGCCTGAGGTAGGGGATGAACTAAAGAAGTGTCAGATTTTTTATTCATTTCTTCAGTTCATCGAAAGGTAGAAGAGAACAGCAGAGTTTCGGGTTTTGAACCCATCCTTTTCTCTAAGCAGCCATGTCTTTTTTGCAATTTAACATCTGTATGTCTCGGATAGTGACTGTTAAAATGAGCATAATAATCATGGACAAATTTTTTATAAATCTATTATGATTCAATCTTAACTGAAAAGAAAAACCCAATAAAATGTGTCTATAGAATATTAAATACAATAAAATGGTAAATAAAATAGATTTATAGGTAGTTTTGCTCCCTTATTTTATTTTCCAATTAAAAATATAGGCATTTATTATCATTATGCTTTGTTGTAGTTTGAGAGCTACGCCTGGATCTGACCCCGGAGTCCCTCTCAACTGTGCTCAGTAGGTAATAGGGTGTTAGGAATTGGAACCAGGTCTCCTACATGCAAAGCATCATGTACTCATCCCATTGGGAGTTTTTATTATTGCCAAAAACAGTAACAACAATGGACCTCATTTCCAACAAATGGAGATGTTACTGGCGCCTGTTCGAGCAAATCGATGAACAACGGGAAGACAAGTGACAAGTCCACTGTTAGTACTCGGAAAAATTGAGCTTATTAAGTCCTGGAAGACACTTTGATTATTACCCTTTATTATTTTTAATTCTTGCAAGAGTATGCCACCTCATGGCAAGCCTGGCAAGCTACCCGTGTCGTATCTGATATGCCAAATACCAGTAACAATTATGACCTCATTCCCATGACCTGATGGAACGGTTTGAGGTTCTTTATGTTCCTGGAGTGAGCAGATGCCCTTGGGCTCTACTAGCATGAGACAGGGCATATGGAGATGTTTCTGGTGCCCGCTGGAGCAAATCGATGATGAACGGGAAGATAGTGATAGTGATGAAAACAAGCCCCAACAGTTGCTATTAGCTCTACAAAAGTGTCTTTGCTGGGAATGGAACTACCCTAATGAGGGTATCCCTAGACTTGGCAGGGTCAGGGCTCTGGAGTGACCCTTTGCTGTCCAGAGGGGTTTCGTTTGCCACTGTTGGGTCCTTAAAGTCAAGGAGAGGTTCACTGGAGGTTGGCAGAGACCTCAATGCTCCATTTCACTTCTTCCGGGTATGAGCTATTTTCAAACTGTGTTGATTTCAGCAACAGTGTTCTACATGACTCCAAGAAGTCTCCAAAAGCCTGTCCCTCAACCCCTCCAGGGCCCTAGCTTTCTGCATGAGCACAAACCCCACTATTCTCTCCTCAACCCTTATTTTTGCCTAGATTCAATCTCTGCAGATGATGCTTGGGGACCTTATGGGGTACCAGGGATAGAACCCATCAGCTGTGTGCATGACAAGTTCCCCCACCACTATACTGTCTCTCCAGCTCCACTTCTATGAGTATAAGAAACTTTATGTTTTCTACCTAATTATTTCGTTTCTTTCTGAAGCGCTTGTTCAATGATTTTGCTCCATTTTTAAATTGAGTTGTCTGTATAATTGATTTGCGAAAGTTATTTACTTAATCCATATATGGTCTTTCTCCTCTGGTTGTACATAATCTCTTTCTTTTATCATTGTTGTATTGTGAAGCACAACATGTCTAATTTTAATGTGGACCAATTCATCATTTTTTATTAGGTTAGTGTTGTTTGTGTCTTGGCTAAGAAATGCTTGCCTGCCAATATATTAATCCTCTTAAGCCCATGTTTAGAAACTTTCTTATTCTATTCTTTATATCTTGGTTTATAGTCCACCTGGAATTGACTTTTATGTACGGTATGGTGTGAGGTAAGGGGTGAAGTCCTGTTACTCTTGGAATTGTTGGAGTGATAATAGCAACCATTCTTGTTATGTTCTCAGTTTAAGAGGCAAATGTTCACTAATTCACCATAAGTGGAATATTTGCTACAGGATATTTGGTGGAGAGCAACTTTATCAGATGAAGAAAATTGCTTTCTGCAATTAGTATGTTTTAAACAAATTAAAACCTGAGTTAATGCTTATCAGATAATCTCTCCTCATAAATAGACTGATTTTTTTATTTTTTATTTTTAGGAAGCCTTCATCAACTGCTTGGGAAAAGACAGTTGGGATAGGGAGGGGCCACTATGACAAAGGTCGCTTCTATGAAAACTGCATGCTGACAGTAGGCAAAGGAACAAACATGGTGGCCTCTCAGTATCTGCACTGCAGACCATAATGCCCAATGGGAGAGAGAGCGGGAGAAAGGAGGAAAGTGTCTGCCAAAGACACATGCTGGGGTGAGAGCAGGAGGGTAAAGGGGCACGTTGGTGGTGGGAAATATGTACTGACGGAGGGATGGGTGAAACATTGTATGACTGAAACCTGATCACGAGCAGCTTTCTAACTGCATTGCATGGTGGTGATTCAATAGAATAGATATTTTTTTAAAAAAAGAAAATAAAATTATTTTCTTACTGAGTTGGAAAATAGCGTTGGTAGAGTTTTATTTCAAATGGTAAACTGCCCTTTTTTTGGAATAAAATGAACTGGTTTTGTTGTATGTTTTTCTAGTAGATTGTATTCCAGTGGTTTCCTTGCCCTCGTTGACTTGAAGAGAGACTTGCCTTGCACAGATTTGATCTCCACCTACAATTGTGTGGCCCCCTGGGTGGGTATGATGACAACTTGTGGAGGTGGGGTGCCACTGATCCAACAGGACTCATTTTTACTTCCTGCAGTTGTATAGTTTGACAGCGTGGATAGTGCGATTCACCCAGTGGCTAATGAGCAGCTGAGGAATGCTAATGAAGGGCTTTTGGATCGTCTCTGGTGAGTCTGTATCTCACAAATGAGCTCTGTAACTCTGAGAGCCAGAAGTTAATTAGCGACCCAGAATAGACAGACCCTGATGGAAATGAGGGAACGTTGGTCTGTCAGAGCACAGCGCTAAGATGCTTTGAAGGTAAGAGACCACAACTGAGCCAGGGGGTGAAAACTGAACAGAAGCAGAGCTAGGGCTGGTAAACATAAGTGCCTGAGTATGGGAAGGGCCCCTGGCAGGCCAAGTAGCCTCTCCAGAAAGAGGCAAGGCCTCATCATCCTTTGTACTGTGGACACGGCGCTGCTGCCACGTCACCTGCTGGTGGTGGGAAGGACAGAGCAACGCAGGGCTCATGTGGCAGGAATGGGTTAGGGTTAGGGTTAGGACAGAGCAACACAGGGCTCATGTGGCAGGAATGGGTTAGGATCAGGGTTAGGACAGAGCAACGCAGGGCTCATGTGGCAGGAATGGGTTAGGGTTAGGGTTAGGACAGAGCAACGCAGGGCTCATGGGGCGGGAATGGGTTAGGGTTAGGGTTAGGACAGAGCAACGCAGGGCTCATGTGGCAGGAATGACCCCGCAGATGGTCTGCCACTGCCACCTCCATGCAAGGATTTGGGAATCTTCTGCTCCTTCCTCATTTTCCTTTGAGGCAGGGCAGGAAAACCTAAGACTCCATCTGCGCACAAGCTTACTCAGTAATCCAGTGGATATAAACATTGCTAGGTAATACCCTGGGTATTAGTCTCCAGATAAGCCACGTAGACAGATGAGGCTTCCTCGTCGACTGACAGGGATAAGACCAAGAGAAGTACAAGAGTTCTTCCCCAGACCCTCCTCTCTCTCTGCGAAGGCAAATGCCTCGTTTGCTAGGAGAGCAGCCTCTTGAAATCTAAGTGAAATCTGCAGAATACCCGAGACAAAAAGTGGGGTACACGGCGCAGCAGGTGAGGCTTCAATCAAAGCAGCCTTGGGTCTGATTGCTCTGGAGCTGAGGGGTTGGAGTGGGGTTCTTGTTTTCACCATGGGGGGGCCCTCTGGGTCTTCACTATTTAAGACTCCAGAACTCCTGTCCTCCACTCTATCCCTACCCAGATTTAATTTATTTTATTTATTTATTGGTGACTACAAGAGTAGCCTGGCAAGCTACCGTGTCGTATTTGATATGCCAAATACCAGTAACAATTATAGACCTGGTGGAATGGTTTGAGGCTCTTTATGTTCCTGGAGCAAGCAGATGCCCTTGGGCTACACTAGCAGGTGACAGGACGTATGGAGATGTTACTGGTGCCCGATTGAGCAAATTGATGATCAACGGGAAGACAAGTGATACAAGTGATTTATTTATTTATTTATTTATTTATTTATTTATTTATTTATTTTGGGGGTCACACCCAGCGATGCTCAAAAACCTCCTGGCTCTTTGCTCAGGAATTACTCCTGGCAGTGTTCGGGGACCATATAGGATGATGGGGATCAAACCCAGGTTGGCTGCGTGCAAGGCAAAAGCCCTACCCACTGTGCTATCGCTCCAGCCCCCCAGATTTTAATGAAAGTGGGAAAGGTGCCTGATTTTATCATAGCCACATCAGTGCCCAGCCTCTGAGCTCATGAGCAAATGGCCTTGCAGGGGATGGGTGGGGTCAAGCTTCTGTCCTGGTCAATCCCTTCTTTCCAGTTGTAGCCATCTAAATGCCTCATTTCTATGTTAATGATGTTTACACCCGGTCTGCTGGGGTCTGGGAAGCCCTAACTTTCCCTTTGGTTCTGCAGTTTTCCACACACCTCTGGTACTGCCAAGTGGCGTTGTCATGGCCAGGTGAAAAGGTCTTTACACACTGTGCTCCCACCACTACCAAGGTATTGGGTGTCTTAGTGATTTTGCTACAGAAATGAGGCAGGAGTGGTGGTACCTGAAGGAGTCTATTTTGCCTCCCTAGTTTTCTGGCTGTGTCTCTGCTCTCTCTCCACTCTCAGTCAGACCCTGTGCTTTTCTTGCCTTTTCTTTTAGAAATCTTTCTTGGAGAAGATTCACATCTTTGATCTCAGCACTATCCATGCCCTATAGTTAAAAAGAAATCAGGCGAACATTATTTTTAGGGGTGGGGGAGGTCGGGCCAAACTTGGTGGTGCTCAGTATCACTCCCGATGATGCCTGGGGAACCACATGGGTACTGGTGATCAGAGAGTGGTTAGTAGTGTACAAGGCACTTGCCTTAACCCCTATATTATTTCTCTAGTTCCTGATTCACTTTTTTAAAAATCTGTGATTAGGAGCCGAAGCAATATACAGTGGGCAGGCTCTTGCCTTGCATGTGACTAATTCGGTTTGATCTGCAGCATCCCATATGCTCCCCAAATTCTGCCAGGAATAATCTCTGAGTGCAGAGTCAGCAGTAAAACAGTAGTAAGTAGTAGTAAGTAGTCAGCAGTCCTGTAGGAATAATCCCTGAGTGCAGTCAGTAGTAAGACCTGAAAACAGTAGGGTGTGGCCCAGCCCCCACCCTCTTTAGTAGCCCCTTTTAAAGAAAAAGCTGCAGATCAGAGGGAAATGGAGCAGACTGAAGTCTCCCTGCTGGTTCACATGTTTAATTATATATCAGCTCTGCTGCAATGAAATAAAACAAAGTTTATTTTCCGAGGTTAAAGTTTAGGAGGGTCAAGCTAACAGAAAGGATTTCCACAGCTTCCTCCCCATGCAGACTTGGAGACTAGTGGGCCATTCTGATGGAGGAAAATCATAAAGTAGTTAACAGAAACTCCTTAGTTTGATGCAGTCCCATTTGTTTATCTTTGATTTTGTTTGCTTGGCTATTGGCTTTGGCTCACTAAAGATACCTCTAGAATCAATGATCATGAAATGCTCCACCTATGTTTTCCTCAATATAATTTAGGAACTCATGTCTAGTTATGGACAGTGAGGTATTTGATCCATTTTGATTTGACTTTTGTATAGGTGTTAGAATGGGGCAATTTTTTTTTTGCACAAGAATGACTGATTTTCCCAGCATCGCTTTGTTGAAGAGGCATTCCTTTATCTCTTCCAAACTTTTTTGCTTCTGTTGAAGGAATTACTGTCTATATGTATGAAAATCTGTCTCTGAACTCTCAATTCTATTCAGTTGGTCTGAGAGTCTGTCATTTCAGTACCACAGTATTTTGATTGTCACTTGTCACTTCCCCTTGTTCATCAATTTGCTTGAGTGGGTGCCAGTAGCATCTCCATTCGTTGGGAATGAGGTCCATTATTGTTAGTGTTTTTGGCATATTGAATACACCATGGGTAGCTTTCCAGGCTCTGCTGTGGCTCTGGGTTCATCCCAGGGGGCCCAGTCTTTTTCTATGTCAAACCATCAACCATCCGAGGCCCACGGGGCAGAGCCCTGGGTGTAGACAAGCCTATCTCCTGTCTGCCACCAGCCAATACAGGCGGGAACTGCAGTCAATTAGTATTATTTGAAGATGAAGAAAGAGGATCTGCTCATCTCTCTTTTCCTAGGGTAGCTTTGTCGATTTGGAGGTGGGTAGGGTCAGGGTATTACTCCGTATCAGCTTCAATAATGCTAGCTCTATGGCTTAAAAGAATGCCATGAGTATTTTTTTCATAGAAACTGCACTGAATCTGTATGACGCTTGGGGTTAGACTGTCATTTTGAAACTTTATTCAACCCTCATTTTATTGAGATTTTTATCATAAATGTATATTGGATCTTGCCAGATGCTTTATCCATCTATTTATATGGCATCACTTGATCACTTGATCACTTGAATCCCAGTTATTCATCGATTTGCTTGAGCGGGCACCAGTAACATTTCCATTGGACCCTATCACGTGCCAATGTAGCCCAATGGCATCTGGTTTATTCAGGAATATGAAGAGCCTCAAACTGTTCCTTCAGGGTCTTGACAAGGAAGTTTGACCATCTTGTAGGTGGGCGGCCACGTGATCTTTTGACATCCCGTGGGAACCAGTCGGTAATGGCTCTAGTCCAGCGGTTGTCTCCAAATCACATTACATGTCCAGCCCATCTGATTTTCGATGCCTTGGCAAACGAGACAGCGCCCTGATATTTATATGGCATATATATGTATATATTCTTTTACATTGGTTGGCTTAAAAATTAAACCATCTTTGCATTCCCAGAATGAATTCTACCTGGTCATGGGACTGTTGTATTGTTGGATTTGGTTTGCTAAGATTTTGTTGGCTTTTTTCATGTTTGTTCACCAGGGATATAAGTCTATAGTTTTCCTTTTTTTGTGTGATATCTTTTCTTTTGATATAAGAATAGTGTTTGCTTCATTACCCTATTTGGGAGGATTTCTGCTTCTTCAGCTTTCTGAAAGAACCCCCAAAAGGTTTAGGAGCAGGCTTTCCTTAAGGGGTCAATAAACTCTTTAGTACATACTTCTGGATCTGAGCCTGTTTTGGGGGAGGCAGGTGATTACAATTTTGATACAGCAAACTAAGAAACTTCTGTGCTAAGAAAGAAATGACCAGAATAAAAAGACACCCGGGATACCAAAAGAAACTATTTGCCCATCATTCACATGACAAAGGGTAATATCCAAGTATATTAACTGGACGAACTTTATAAGAACTTTATAAGTTCTTCCAGAAGAACTTCCAGAGGAACTGGAAGAACTTTGTAAGAAAAAACAACAAACTCCACCAACAAATGAAGGAAAGAAATAAACAGTATCTTCCTGTAAGAAGAAATTCAGATGAAAAAGTGCTCATTATCACTCATCATTTGGTTAGTGCAAATCAACACAACAATGAAGTATCTCTTCACATCAGTGAAACCCATACACATCACAAAGAACAAAAACAGCCAGTGTTGGCATGGATGCATGGAAAAGGCCCCTCATTCACTGCTAGTAGAAGTGTTGACTGGCTCAACTATTTTGTAAACAATTTGAACACTTCCAAAAACTAGAAATGAGCTTTTCCATATGATCCATCAATTCCAATTCTTGGCATCTACCCCAAGCACCAAACAAAATCTATTCAAAACAATTTGCATTCCTGTGTTCATTGAAGCATTATTCACAATAGCCCAAATTTGGAAACAACCCAAATATCCAAGAACAGATGACTGGATAAAAGACACTATGGCACATATACACAATGGGAAACTGCTTGGCTATAATAAAAGATGAAACCATGCAATTTGTTGCTATGTGGAGACTAACTACCATTCTGAGTGAAGTTATCCAGGAGACGACAGACACTGAACAGTCTTTCTCTTATGTGAGAATGGTCCAGGTGACAGAAACTAAGCACTGGTCTTCTTCAGTAGGAATCTGAGCACATGGGGGTGGGAGAGAGAATAAGATGGGGACACTGGGACAGTGGCGGAGGTAAGTTCTGGTGGAAGAGGGTGTGATCCTGTAATGTTTTGTGCATGGATCCTTACCATCATCAGTATTATTAACCATGGTGCCTAAAGTTTTAAAAAAACAAACTACTGTCTAAAAATAAAATTAAAAAACTGCAACCACACTGCACTGGAGAATGTGCCTTTTGACAAGCACAAGCAGTTCCCAACATTTGGGCTGAAAAATGCCCTTTAAAACTTGGACTTGTTACTTGAGGTAGGAACCACAGCAAGATAGAAATTCATTAGAAGGCATTTGGGGCTGCAGAGATAGTACAGTGGGGAGGGTGTTTGCTTTGCATGCAGCCAACCTAAATTTGCTCCTGGCACCCCAGAGAGCCCCCTGAGCACTGTTAGAGGTGATCCCTGAACAATCCAGAGTATGTTTCCAAAACAAGCAAAAGATCATTAGAAGGTGTTTGTGTTAGAAGACCCTTGGGGAGTCTTTGTAGCTACTGTGAGCTCTGTCAGGGGCTAAAAAGCAGATGCTGGTATGGCGGGACTTTCACAACTGCAAAGGGCTGAGCCTCTGCCTACCTACCTCCCCCTCCTCTGAGCTTACTCCAGAGCGCAGACCTGAGTCTTAAGCCTTTTCCAGTGCAAAACCTTAGGGAGTACAAGTTTCTGGTAGAAGGAAGCTGGGTTCTGAGGCACGTGCTCTGTCTGCAATGCAGAACCGTTTCCCGCATTCAAACCACTGCTCTGTGCTTCAATACAGGCTAGAAACCCAGAGAGTCAGAGGTCCCCAGAATCCTGTAGATTTCTCTCCATGGTGGGCTTTCTAATTGCTCTGTTTTGGGGGCCATATCTGGCAGTGCTTAGGACTTACTTCTGGCTCTGTGCTCAGGGATCACTCCTGATGGTACATGTTGGGGACTTGATCCTTCCAGAATCCAGGAACTTCTACAAGCCAGGAGAGTACCTTACCTCATGTACTGTCTGTCCAGTATCCCCACTGGGGGTGGGGTGGGGGTGTTTCAAGGCGTTGATTAGCCCAGAGTAAAGAGGAGAGTTAACTAGCAACACCACAGGTAGGCTTGCCCTCACACTGCCCAAGTCCTGCTTAAAGGGGCTCTGTCCTCCTCTGAAGAGCCAAGGGACACTGTACCTCCCTGGGCGGGTGAGTGGGGGGGACAGAAATGGCTGGGCCACCGCCTGGTTCTCCCTTGCCTTGCCTTCTGTGTTGCCCAACCTGTCATTAATCAGGCTGTGAAGCAAAGGAAATAAAAAAACAGCCTTGGAAAGAATTCTTATTTATTTAATGTTTAAAAAATAATAAAACCAAAACAACACGCAACTCAGAAAGACAGGAACATTTCCAATATACTGAATTTGATTGTTTGGCTGGGGAACAAGGGGCATCTAGTCATTTAGAGTTTAGATGTTTGCAAGGTTTTTGTGTTTTAAGTGACTCAGTTGCTGATGTAGGTGCCCAGGCCTTAGAAGCGGGACGTTTCTCCTCTTTCTGTTATATTCCAAGGGGCTTGTTCATTGCTGTTATTTGCAGTTACGGTTCTCCAAAGGCAGAGCAGTAACAGAGCCCAGGAGCTGGTGAGTTTGAACCTTGGACCCCTGGGGACCGACTCTGAGAGACCTGTCTCTGCACTGCGCCCTCCTACCTCGTCACAGCGACCCTTTGACACATAACGGATACAGAACATCACTCCTGCCAGGAGCAAAGGCGCACACATGTAGTTCAGGCAGCAGAACAGACAGGAGGAGAGGAGGAAGCAGAGAATATTATTATTATTCTCTGGGGCAGCTCAGCGAAGAGCAAGTTGGCAAGGCGCACACAGGAAGCGGTAACTGGCGGATATCGTTCCAGCAATATGAACACTGGGACATATTGTTTGGTGCTTTCAGTTGAATTGCAAAATAAAATCTTGCTGGACGGGGACCCCCCCTCCCTCTCGGTGAACTCATGCCCTCTCCTTCCTCAGGCTGAAGCACTCACAGTGAGTGAATTTTTCTTTTACCCAGAACTGAATGGATGGTCTCCAGCACACTTCAAACCAGGTCCCTCTCCTATGGGGAACCTGCTGAGTTTTATCTCTGGGGCAGAAAGAACCAGGCCTTCCGGGTTTGACCCTGGGAACGTCCTGCCTTTCCCACCTATGGCGCAGCTGGCCCTTCTCCCACCTGCCCCACTATGCAGTGCAACCAACATGTCCCTCACTCACCTTTTCTCACATCACGCCTCACCTTTCTTTCCTTCCCCAAATGCCCCCACATCCCATTTGGAAGGTTCCCATGCTTCCAGGGTTCTGGCACTTGTGTGAAATGAAATTTTCACCCCTGCTTTCTTTCCTGCCTGCAAAGTCCATCTTCCTGATGGCTCCCGGGTGCCTCTTCTTCTTTGCCCTTACCTTCTGCTTGGTAGGAGACTCCTGCTAGGATTTCCTTTCGGCCTGCTCACCTAAAGCGAGGCTGAGTGATTCCTTTGTGTCTACCGAGGGTCAGGCAGGAAGCCTGGGGTGGGTGGGCACAGCAGAGGTGTGGAGAGTGGGTGGAGGAAGACAAGGGCTACCGAGGCGACATTATGCATCTTTGGCCCAGGTTGGTGCTCCCCGGTTGCCTCTGTCCATTCTTTCCTGCATCGTTCCCTCTTTGGCTTCTTCCTCTTCCCTGTTTCTCCTTTTTCTGTTCTTCTTTTCACTTACCTCCAAACCCTGGTGCCCTAATCAGTGGGTCCTTTGTTTATTTGACTGTATTTTGGTTTAGGGGCCACACCCAGTGGTGCTAATGGGCTACTCCCAGTTCAGTGCTCAGGAACACTGCTGGCGGTGCTCAGGGGACTGTGCATTATTGAGAATGGAACCTTCTCCCTGCATACAAAGCTGCTCATTGTGCTCTCTCTGGTCCTCCTAACTGTTGGTTGTTAACTGTCTGTGGACCAGCATTGAAACCACTGCTCTAAGCAGCTGTGTTGGGTACACACTCACACCCCCACCACTACCCAAGCACGCTATAGATTTCTGTTATAGGGCAATTTTTTTTTTTTTTTTTTGCTTTTTGGGGTCACACCCAGCAATGCTCAGGGTTACTCCTGGCTCTGCATTCAGGAATTACTCCTGGCGGTGCTCGGGGACCATATGGGATGCCGGGGATCGAACCCGGGCTGGCATG
Organism: Cryptotis parvus; assembly: GCA_021461705.1. NCBI lineage: Eukaryota > Metazoa > Chordata > Mammalia > Eulipotyphla > Soricidae > Cryptotis > Cryptotis parvus. Next base: position 276,895 of record JAJIBD010000968.1, on the reverse strand, counting down.
GGCCGGCGCGTGCAAGGCAAACGCCCTACCGCCTGGACTATTGCTCCGGCCCCTATAGGGGCAATTTTGTTTTGTGGTTCCAACCACTTTTTTAAAGAAGAACAGAGAAATTGCATTCAACATGGCCTATCTATCAGGGAACAAGGGGTAGTTTCCCGCCTGACATTTGTGTGTTTCAGAGATCACAAAAGACATTACTGGGTATTTCCTTTTACCTCTGGGAAGAACCATAAATCCAACCTGGTCATTGTCTCTGCTGCTGTCCAGTGGAGAGCTAAGCCTGGAGCAGCCCCATAGAGATGCTCTGCTCTTCTCTGCACTCTCCGCATCCTTGGTGGTTGTAATGCCAGGGCCAGAGTGGTCTGGTTTAAAAGAGGCAGGAATTCAGGGAAGGATGCTGGGTGGGACTTGACGCTGGCATAGCCATACACCGGGATGTGGGGAGCTGCCACCTTCTAAGGAACTCAGTTTCCTCTTTGGGGAAGTGTCTTTCTTCAGCAAACATCCCCAAGATCCTGGGTTGACACTCCATATTAATCGGAGAAGATCTCTGTGGCTTAGCAGAGCTGGGTCCAGGAGGTGGCAGCACCCTTGAAGAATCCACAGTCTTGGCTGAAGGTGGGTTGGGGGTGTGAGGCCACTAGGGAGCTGGTGCAGGCCTAATACTGTATCCCAGTCTGGGCTCTTCCGTTCACGCCCCCTTGGTAGGTTCCCTCCCAGGCTGGGTTAGAACTGCCAAAGCTGGGGGCAGGAAACACTTAATTGCTCCCACTGCTTGAATCTGACACATCCAGACTAGGGCACACTCATCCCCAATGAGGCCCCAGTGACTGGGGCTCATATCCGGGCAGCTTGCAGGAGCTCCTTGACGTAGGCTGGGGTCTCCCTCAGGGCGAATGAGAACCATGAGTAAGTGCCTGAGCTCGCCAGTTTCCAACAGCACCCCCGGCCTGCTTTAAACAGCTGCCTCTGTTCAAACCCAGTCAAAAATGGGATATTTGGTACCAGGCAGGACCCGTCAGGCCCAGAGAAAATGACCTGGGGGTTGTCCATCAAATGTGTCGGGAGCTTTCATGAAGGGAATTGATTTAGACTAAACCTCTGAAGCACCAGCAACCTTTGCTGTGATCGGTTTAATATTTCTCCAACCCTGCACAGTGTCACCCAGGATACTTGTTTCACACGCATGTTCCTAGGTCCAATTCCAGCCCCACTGAATTAGAATCTTTAATTCTAGTTTATATTCTTAGATTCACACTGGATTAAAATCTAGATGACTTTTTTCCCTTTTTTTGCTTTTTGGGTCACACCCGGGATGCTCTGGGGTTATTCCTGGCTCTTCACTCAGGAATTACTCCTGGCCGTGTTCGGGGACCATATGGATTCTGGGATCAAACCCGGTTGGCTTCATGCAAGGCAAACGCCCTACCCACTGTGCTATCATTCCAGTCACTAGTCGGCTATTTTTATAACCTCCTAATGCAGCTGGTTTGTAGAGGGCACCAAGGAGCCAGCATCTAGTCCGAAGTCCCCAACTTATCTTGCCTATTGTCCCTTGAAGGGAATTAGGGGAAAATTTCAGGGGTCTGGAGACAGGGGAGTAGGCATTTATCTTGCATGCAGCTGAATCCCAGTTCAAAACAGGGACTGCATATGGTCCTTTGAGTACTGCCTGGGGTGATCCCTGAGCACAGAGTCAAGAGTAAGCCCTGAGTGACTACTGCTGGGTGTGGCCACAAAACAAACAAACAAAAAAAATCACTCAGCACCTCTAGAAACTACCCTCTTTAAGCAAACGAAAGCAACCCTCCTTTCACCCCCCAACTGAGCCAGAGGGCAGGACCCCTCCTGCAAAATCATCCACTGACTCCCTGTGGGGCAGTATCCCCCTCTTTAGAAAATAGTTTTTAACAGTGCTAGTTACTAGTCTCTAACTACTAGTTAGGAAACAACTAGTGCCTTCAGGTAAGTGATGGGAGTGCAGAGCTCTGGGGTTTAACAAGTCCTGTGGGTACAGGGATGACCAAAGTATTCCTGTTTGCCTGATACCTGGATTTAGTACCCCAAACTCTGATGTCCTGGGGTGTTCCTTCATCCTGGAACACTAGAGAGGAGGTCCCCTTACCAGGTAATTTATGCACAGCACAAAAATTATCAACTGTGTTGAGCAGAATAACGGTGGCTGGGGTGAGATGGGGGATGGCAGCAGCAAGAAACTGTTTGCCAACACCCAGTGAGTTAGTGCCAGTGGTGGGGCAAGGCATCCAGGCCCAAAACTTCTGGCCTGGGCCTGGACACACGGGGTAGATGAGTGTATGTAAGTGCCAAATCTGGTTTTTATTCTCCTCTTCTCAGCAGCTAAACCTGGAGGGACTCATATTCAGGTTGAAAATCTGCATTCCGTAGGGGTGCCATTAGAGTTTAATGCTGCTCTCAGACCACTCGGGGAGGAGATTTACAATCTAAAGCCTTTTCATTTGGCTATAATCCCCTGGAGGGCAGCTTTATTGCACTGAGGACCTTTGAGACTAGATTATAAGCAAGGGACCTCTGAATCTGGGTTTTTGGCTGCTCTGGGGCCGCCAGAGTCCCTCCAGGGGTAAAATTCGACCTAGGCTCTGGTTCTCACTCATCAGGTTGTTCCTAGTTTTTGACACCAGTTTCAGTTTGTCCAGAGTGCCCATGAAGCACCAGTTCAGAAGGCTCCCTAACCTCAACTGGGGTGTAGTGGACTCAGCTGGGGGCTTGTTAAGACACAGAAGGCTTACCCCACCACAGAGGAACTGGAATGTTACTGGTAGTACCTGGGTAACTTTGTCCCGTGGTGCTTATTCCTGAAGCCACAGATTAGACTAAATGTGTAAAGCAGTCCACTGGATGACTTTTGTGTACTTCCAACAACAAAGAATTTACTTATAAATAAAGTAAATCTAGGCTTTACTCATGCCATAACTTCATCATTACTATTCAGTAGAGGAAGGTCTTCCAAGAGTCCCTGTTTTAGGTTAATATGTGAAATTCCACTAATATAGTTTAATCTATCCTCTCCTCTCCTTCCTTCCTTCCTTCCTTCCTTCCTTCCTTCCTTCCTTCCTTCCTTCCTTCCTTCCTTCCTTCCTTCCTTCCTTCCTTCCTTCCTTCCTTCCTTCCTTCCTTCCTTCCTTCCTTCCTTCCTTCCTTCCTTCCTTCCTTCCTTCTCCTTCCTTCCTTCCTTCCTTCCTTCCTTCCTTCCTTCCTTCCTTCCTTCCTTCCTTCCTTCCTTCCTTCTTTCCTTCCTTCCTTCCTTCCTTCCCCTTTGCCCTATGGGGTCTTACTCTGTAGCCACTTCATCCTTCCTCACACCTTGGTGTGTCCTATGGAATCTGGCTCCGCTCAGTCTTCAGGGTTTGAAGTCATGTTCTACCATAATGCCATTGATGGGCCGCCCTTCATGTCTTCCCTGTTCCTCTGTTTCCATGTTTGCCTCTGACCTTGAGTTGTGACTTTATACTTCCAGTCTGCTTACTTTTCTCTCCTTTTCTGATGTCCACTGGGCTATGGACTTTGTGAGGACAGTGCGTCGGTGAGGAGAAACAAGCTGACTTCACTGCCAGTTAGCCACAGCAAGCCCTATGGAAGTTTGCAAGTTGATTAGATCCTGTCTGGAGAACATCATAACCATGCTTGGAAATTCTAGCTGATGGACAAGAAGGAAGAAGAATAGGAAGTAGAATAAGGTTATAGATATGGGGACCGCAAGAATCACCAAAAACCATGCTGGCTTCCCAGAACATTCCTAGAAAGTAATCTGGGAAATCAGCTAGTCCAGTCTAGTCTGCCCAGAACATTTCACAGGCCTGTCCACAGTCTTACTCCCCTGAGCATCTAGGTGACCTCTCTGGGGGCCTACATGGCGCTGGCAGTACCTCAGTCCTTCCTAAGTTCTGTACCTTTTGGAATGGGTTTGGAGAAAGGAAGACCTTGACAGAGCAAGGAGGTAGCCACTGAAGAGTTGCCATGTCTTGCCAAAATGGAGCAATAACACCATTGCTGTGAGGATACAATGCAAAACTTACACATACATGGTTAGCATGAATCCAGTGCACAGTATACACTCAACAAATTGTCATTATTCTCAGTATCACTGTAGATTGTTTAGCCTCCTATTTTATCTTCTCTTCATGATAAGAGAATTAAACACCTGTTCTAATTTCCACGTAACTTACAGTGTTACCCTATGGAAAGAATAATAATCATTTCAGTGATCGTTAACCTGGCCACATGGCATACTCGAGGATGAAAGTGCGCGATATCTGAGGAGATATTTTTAGTGTTTCTGTCATGAGACTGCCATGTCCTTGATAGGAATGCACCGCCGACCTTAGTTCTAAAGTGAGAAGAGCTCAGGGCAGGCCTCACCTGCAGGCACTGCCAGGTCACATGGGATAAAAAGGAAACATTGGTGGTAGAGAATTACTGAGATCATGTGGCTGTTTGTTATTGCAGTGAAGTAGACTGACAGGATTATCATCTCTGAGGAGAGAAATTGAGGGAATTTCTTTTAAGAGGGAATCATTTTAGGTTGACTCTTGAAGATGATGTTGGTGGGGAGTGTTCCAGGCAGAGGGAAATAACCTGTACAAATTCCTGAATCGGGAACAGCAAAGAAAGTTTTAGAAAGGCTGAAGGAGAATGGGAGAATAGAATAAGTGGAGTTGAAGAGAGAGTTAGGGACAGCTGATGCGGGACCTCGTGGGCCATGAGGAGAAATGAGCACTTCATCCACATGGCAGTAGAAATTCATCTCACTGTGCATCACCTTTCAGACAGATCAGTTCTGATCAGAGGCTAGAATAGAGAGGCAGGGATATGCCAGAAAAGTCTGGCAGAAATCCAGGTGGACGATGAAGGACTTGGGGACACAGAAGAAGGAGGACAATTGTGGGTTGAGTTTGGAAGGGCCTGGTGGATTTCTTTTCGTTCTTTTTGTTTTTGTGAATTCTCTTTTATTTAATTTCTACCTCAAATTGGGGACATATCTTAGCAGTTAAACACTTTTCTTATATGGGAGAGACTCTGAAGACCTGGTGGATTTCTGTGTGAGAGCTGAGATGTGGTCAGCCCAGGCCTGAGAATAGAGGCAGCACAGGCAGTTGGTGAGGAGCACAGAAGAGGAGTAGAGTGAGGCCATGAGGAGTATCTTGAGAATCTTTGACCATTGGGATTACAGGTGGCTGCAGTTAGAAAGACACTCACAGAGAAGCGATAAAGGAAGACTTCAAAGAGAGAAGAGCAGCAATACTGACAGATGCAGCAGAAGCCGGGAAAAGCATTCACAACACCCACCTGTCCTTTGTCAACTATAAGACCAAGATGACTGCCCTCCAACATCCTGATGGATCTATCACATCTCCCAGAAAGGCAATGGAGAAGATTATCCATGACTTCTACACGGATCTCATTGTAGCCATGTCCACCTGCCCACATACCAAATTCTGCAGGATGGATATGTCGTTCCCAATGTTCTCCCTTCTGAAATCCAACATGCCATTTCATTGGTAAAGAAGCAAACAGCACCAGGTCCAGACAAAGTCAGACCCGAGCACCTGAAGAATCTGCCATCAATACTCATCAATACACTGGCTCGGCTCTTCACAATCCTCCTAATAAGCAGCAATGTTCCCAGCTAAAACTTCCTTCTCCAGGGGCTGGGGAGTGTTGAGTGGTTAGGGCACATGCCTAGTAGGTACCCAACCTAGGCTCTTTATTGGGGGTGGTGGTTAGGCCATACCTTGTGGTTTGCTATTGACTCTGCACACAGGGATCACTGCTGGTGACTCCAGGAAATGTCACTGTACTACCTCTCTGGTCTCAAGAATGAGACTATTACTAGAATTGGCCATTGAAGAACAATTACTTTGTTTCTGGGCCACACTTGACAGTACTCAGGCTCTACACTTAGGAATCATTTCTGGCCTGACTTGGGGGACCATATGGGGTGCTGGGGCTCAAACCCAGCTGTGTTTGGCTGCATTCAAGGCAAATGCACTATTGCTGTAACATGGCTCCTCCTCCAATGCCTACCAGCACAGGTTTAATTCCTGGCACAAAATGGTGCCCCAAGCATTTTTGGGTGCATCTCTGGAGGCCTCCAGCCACTGCAGGATGATCCTGTAGTTTCCCAGCTCTGCTAAGATGATCCAGAAATCCCTAGAACCGCAGGGTCCAAGCAGTGCCGTATATCCTTGCATTGAACTGTCAGTCTGATTGGCTCAGAATCATATGTGTGCCCTCACTGGCCCACCAAAAATACCATTCCCCCACAAACAACCACTAACAAAAGTCAAGAGAATGTGCCAATGCTATGAAAATGAAGCTTTTCTGAATAATAGTCTTCAATGCATTTGCCATCGAAAAAAACAGGGTCATGTGCAATTTTAAGTTTGGTTTGTATTTTCTCCAAATATTTTCCTCATGTGCATATTTTATGATCACTGTTATAACTGTTTTCCCGTTCATCACCATTTGCTCGAGCGGGCACCAGTAACATCTCCATATGTCCTGTCTCATGCAAGTAGAGCCCAAGGGCACCTGCTTGCTCCAGGAACATAAAGAGCCTAAAACCATTCCATCAGATCATGGGAATGAGGTCTATAATTGTTACTGGTATCTGGCATATCAAATACGACACGGGTAGCTTGCCAGGCTCTGCTGTGCGGGTAGCATACTCTTGTAATCATCTCAAAATCCAGCATTTATTGATGAACTGCGTGGCGCAAGCGGCCATGCGAGCCAGGCTGTGATAGGCTGGTCTGCTGGGTGGAGTTCTGACAAGGGGGAAGTCCAGGTGTGGAAAATGGAGGCCCTCATGGAGTGGGGGTTGTCTGGCTTGTTGTGAGGCTCTGCTGGGGTGGCAGGCCAGGGCTAGAACCTGCCATCCCTCCCGGGTGCCTCATGAGCAGCTGGGCACAGGGAGAGCCAGTAGCAGTTCTGCCCCATGTCTGACTCTGGATCAGCATACCTGGGTCGGATTAAAAAAAGACTGCAGCAGGGTGGATCTTGATGAGCCAGGCTGTGATAGGCTGGTCTGCTGGGTGGAGTTCTGATGAGGGGAAAGTCCGGTGTGGAAAATGGAGGCCCTCATGGAGTGGGGCGGTTGTCTGGCTTGTTGAGAGGCTCTGCTGGGGTGGCAGGCCAGGGCTAGAACCTGCCATCCCTCCCGGGCACCTCATGAGCGGCTGGGCACAGGGAGAGTCAGTAGCAGCTCTGCCCCATGTCTGTCATTTTATGATATCATCCTTTTTTTTCTAAACACCTTGGTTTGCTAAGTTGTGCATAAGTTGTTTCAGGCATTCCATGTTCTAACACCAATCTCACCACTTCTATGACCTGCCTCTCCGCCATTGTCCACAGTTTCCCACCTACCCCCAAAGCCTGCACCCTTGGAAGGCACACACTATTTTTTTTTTGCTTGTCACAACAATACACGGGGCAGATACACTGGGCAGAGCTGCTACTAGCTCTCTCTGTGCTCAGCTGATCATGAGGCGTCCTTGAGAGAAGAGAGTTCTAGCCCTGGCCTGCCATCCCAACAGAGCCTTGCAAGAAGCCAGAGGAACCCCCTACAGCTTGAGGGCAGCCATCTTCAACATCCGGATTCCACAGCTTGTCAGAGCCCCACCCAAGAGAAAGCTGATCTCAAGCCCTGCTTGTCAGAGTCCCACCATACAGTGAAGCCTATTTCAAGCCTAGGTATGCTGAACCAGAGACACAGATACACGGGAAGAGCTGCTACCAGCTCTCCCTGTGATCAACTGATTATGAGGCATCTGGGAGGGTAGGCGATTTCTAGCCCTGACCTGCCATCCCAATAGAGCCTCACAAGAAGCCAGAGGAACCCCCACACATAAGGGCAGTCATTTTCAACATCTGAACTCCACAGCTCATCAGAGCTCCACCCAGCAGAAAAGCCAATCTCTCTTCATTGTGCGTTGCCACTTCACCACCTGCACAGAAATGCAGAAACTAAGCCTGCTACTGACAGTATCCCACCCACACAGCAGAGCCTGGCAAGCTACCCGTGTCGTATTTGATATGCCAAAAACCAGTAACAATTAAAGACCTCATTCCCATTACCTGAACGAATGGTTTGAGGCTTTTCGTGTTCCTAGAGCGAGCAGACGCCCTTGGGCTACAATAGCATACGACAGGGATGTATAGAAATGTTGCTGGTGCCCACTGGAGCAAATTGATGAACAAAAGAAAGAACAGTGATACAAGTGATATAAGTCACGACAAAATGGCAATGGAATTATCAAATATAGTTCAGTGACAGAAAATTTGTGAAAATTGTGTGTCTCACAGTGGTGTTATTAACCTCATTGTCTAAGGATTTACTGAGCTATTGTTGCTAGCTGAGCCTTTTGTGTTAGTTTCCACTCACTGAGCATCATGGTTTTCTGTGCTACTTTCCAGTATACTTTGTTGCAGTCCTCCTGTGCTATCTGTGTTGTGAGCTTTGAGGTATGTACATGGCCACTTGCTCTGGGAGCTGTAAAACTGGGATTATTCTTTGTTTTGGTGTCTCTGAGATTAGTTATAAAGCTGCAAAACTGGGCTGTTTATATGCCGGAGGCTTGGAATGTGTGTGTGTGTGTGTGTGTGTGTGTGTGTGTGTGTGTGTGTGTGCTTGCTGAGGTGGCTAACAGTGCAGAGAAAGGGATGGAGGGAAACTATCCACCCCCATCTCAATAATGCCCTGAGTTTTCAGACCAAAGACCTATGTACCTAGGAGCTTCATTGTCTTGGCGATTCTTCCAAGATTAATCCGATAATAACATGCTTTAAATATAACTTCTGTGGTTTCTAGTGTTCTGTAATGTGCTCTTTTGAAGACTTACCCTATTTAAAATGTAATATGTCGTTATATACGTACTAACCCATTTCTTATAAATGCTGCATAGTGTTTCAGAATGAATGTATTACTGGTCAATACAATTTCAACTGTATTATCAATTCCCCTTTGGTAAATAGGGATGCGTGTGGGTGGGGATGAGGTGGTGTTAGATTGGTTTGGTTTGTTTCTAAGTTTTTGCCTATGTAACAATGCCATGAGGGATATCTTTGTACTGTCTTCTTCATTTTGGTTTGCTAGTATATATATGTATAAATAAATATATTTTTATTTATAAAATAATTATATATTGGCTCATGTGGGGGGAGGGGCACTTCTGGCAGCTCAGGGATTACTCCTGCTCTGTGCTCAGGGATCACACCTGAAGGGTTTCAGGGGTCCTTATGTGGTGCTGGGGATCAAAGCTGGTTCAGTGGGGAGCAAGGCAAGTGTGCAGGCAAGCTCCCTCCTGCTGTTGTATTGTTTCAGCTCCTGTTTTGCTAGTATTCCTTACTAACAGTGTCTAGGACAATGGAAAGAGTAGGGCTACCACACTGATACCCTTGTAGTTTCAGCAGACATTGACAGTTGGCTTCCAAGGTGCTTGTGTTCACTGATCTATAAATTATCAACTGCTAAAGGGAAAACTTGATTCTTGCATTCTTGTCATCACTGGGTGTCATAATCCTTAACATGTGGATCATCTGAGGTTGAAAAAATATCATTTATGCATATACTTTCCTGTCTTTTTTCTAACATTGAACATCTATTCATATATCCAAAAATATTTTTGTTACTTGTTTTCTTATTGATTTCTAGTTCTTTGTATATTTTGAATACTAATCCATTATTAATATTTGTAAATGATTTTGCTTTGTTTCTTATAATCATTTAATACTGTTGTTTAAAGTTAGATTTAGCTCTCTATTTTTTTTCTTTACCATCTTTAACCCTAAGGATATCAGCATATTCAATTTCCCTTGCCTATGCCTTTTTATCTTACAGCAAGGTGTTTATTCCTTTGCAAGAAAATTTACTGTTACCAGGGGAAAGTTATTTACTGTTACCGAAAATTTATTGTAACCAGAAGTGACCAACAAAGTGCACTGCTTTATTTGTTCCATTATTTAACTCTCATTTTGCTACTAACTAGAATTTTGGGTTTAGTGTTTTATTAAAAACTTGTTTTCTTTTATAAGCCATAGATTTAAGCAAGCTTTCCTGATTTTCCTTTCCTGCTTCTTCTTTATAAACATGGTTTAAAAAGGGATTTTATTAAATATTGAATATACACAAAATCACACTGATAAAATATGTATAAGTTAAAATAAAATGAGAACATAAGCACTTCAAACCCCTTGAAGGGGAAAGAACACAGCCTCTCAAGCTGCATTGGTGTCAAGTGTAGCGCCCTCACCTTTTATCTCAGCAATAGAGGGCAATCTATTTAAACTCTTTGCCCCTCAGTTTTCTCATCCTAGATCACTTGATCACTTGATCACTTGAATCCAGTTATTCATCAATTTGCTCGAGTGGGCGCCAGTAACATTTCCATTGGACCCTATCACGTGCCAATGTAGCCCAATGGCATCTGGTTGATTCAGGAATACGAAGAGCCTCAAATCGTTAGTTCAGGGTCTTGATGAAGAAATCTGACCATCTTGTAGGTGGGCGGCCATGTGATCTTTTGACATCCCGAGGGATCCAGTCAGTAATGGCTCTAGTCCAGCAGTTGTCTCCAAATCGCATTACATGTCCAGCCCATCTGATTTTCAATGCCTTGGCAAACGAGACAGCATCCCTGATTCTGGAATAGCGACGGAGGTCAGAACTCTGGATTCCTTCTCTCACTTGAGTGAGGCGTGATATTCCAAGCATAGCTCTTTCGATTCCTCTCTGGGAGACCCGAATAGCATTCTCATCCTGCTTTCATAGGGCCCAGGTCTCTGAGGCGTATGTTAATGCACGGAGAATGGTGGAGTCAAAGAGAAGTGCCCGGAGCCGGAGGTTCTCTGTCCTTTTAGCTATTTCTTCGATGCCTTTGAAGGCATTCCATGCTGCTCTCTCTTCCTCCTGCGCAGCTCAGGTTTTAGGTCATTCATCATGTTGACTTCTTGACCTAGGTACACATAACTGCTGCATTCAGAGATGTCTGTTCCATTGAGAGTGAATGGGGCCTCAGGAACTAGTTTATTTTTCATGAACATAGTTTTCTTCAGATTCAGCTGTAGACCTATCTTTCCACATTCTCGGTCAAAGTCAGCCAGCATTTGTGCCGCTTGGCTAATGTTTTGTGTTATTAGAACAATGTCATCAGCGAAGCGGAGGTGGTGTAGTTGCCCACCATCTATCTTCACTCCCATTCCAGGGAGGGAGCACCATGCCCAGACAAAGTCAGACCCGAACACCTGAAGAATCTGCCATCAGTACTCATCAATACACTAGCTCAGCTCTTCACACGCTTCCTGTCCGAATGCAAAGTGCCCTCCCAATTGAAAACCAGCAGGACAGCTGTACTGTTCAAGAAGGGAGACATTCACGACATCGGCAACTATCGCCCCATCTGTCTGTTTTCCGTCATCTACAAGCTGTTCACTCGAGTCATCCTGAACAGGATTGGCAGAACACCAGATGAAGGACAACCATGCGAGCAAGCTGGCTTCCAGAAAGGATTCAGCACTATCGACCATATCCACACAGTAACCAAGCTCATTGAGGTTTGTAGAGAGTACAAGATGCAGCTCTGTCACACATTCATTGATTTAAAGAAAGCCTTTGATTCTGTGGAGGCTGAAGCAGTCATCGAAGCCCTAGCCAAACAGGGCACTCAAACCCAGTACATCAAGATCCTTTGTGAGCTGTATTACGGATTCACCACCAGGATCTCACCATTCTACAAGGAAGTGATCATTGATGTCTAAAGAGGGGTTCGGCAGGGTGATACCATTTCACCAAAACTCTTCAGTGCCACCCTCGAGAACATCATGCGACAATTAGAATGGGAAGGAATGGTAGTGAAGATAGATGGTCGGCATCCTAGATATGGGAATAATAACATCTACCTATAAGAGTTGCAAGTGAAAAGAACTGAAACATTCATGGTTTAGAAAATTATCTGATAAAAACTTTCACTGCTACTGATAAAAATATCTGATAAAATATTCACTGCTACTATTGAATAAATTTGCAATTATTTATGCATTTAATGGTAGTAGATGTTTTTGATACAGTGAAGTCTGATACAGTGACTTTGTGGATATCTGTGTTTTTCCTGTACCGTCACTTATATTTAGTCAAAGGTAGGAGTGTCTTTGACTAGACTATCCCTCCTTGTTTACTGTTGTGGAAGTGGAATATTGTGTGGCCCCTAAATGTTCTGTTTGCACCCCTTGACTTGATATTACACTTGGGGTTGAGTGTTGTATACATGATGCAAGCAGTGCCTGTGAAAGGGTGACTAGTCATTCAGTCCACCCACCTCCCTGCTCACAGCACAGTCAGACATCTTTTTGCTGGCCATTGCTGTCTGTTTTCTTCGCTGCAAGTTCTAACCAGTATATTTCTTTCTTTCTTTTTATTTATTTTTGCTTTTTTGGGTCACACCGGCAAAAAGGGTTGCTCAGGGGTTACTCCTGGTTCTGCACTCAGGAATTGCTCCTGGCAGTGCTCGGAGGGCCATATGGTATGCTGGGATTGAACCGGGTCAGCTGTGTGCAAGGCAAATTCCCTCCCCACTGTGCTATCACTCCAGCCCCTACCCCATATTTTTCTACTCAGTTCTTTGCTCATTGCTTGTAAGAGCTTTTAACAAACAGAGGAAATTGCCATTATCAGTTAGAAGTGTTAGATTTGAGACTTACTTTTATACTCTCATCTCCTTTCTGGCATGTTTTGATCATCAAAAGTCATTCAGCTTTATTCTTTTATAAATTTCATCTTTCATTACTCTTCTTTTTGTGCCTTTTTATTGTTGATTTGGGGCCACATCCAGTGGTGTTAAAGGGCTGTTACCAGATTGATACTTGGGGGTCACCCCTGGCAGTGCTTAGGGATCATCTAGTGCTGACTTCTGGCCTCTTGGCTACAAAGCTTGTGTTCATCCCCTTGAAATAATCTCTCTAACCCCTCTTGGGTCTTTTATTTAAGAACTCTTTCCTTACACTGAACTGTAAACCCTCCTATATTTCATTAAAATTTTTTATTATTGTTATGTCTTTATCTAAAATTGAATGTTATATGTGAGTTCAGTTTCAATATTATTTTCCCATATAAATAACCAATTGTTACAGCAATATTTAGAGTCAAGTTCAATGCTTTTATCCAGTTAGGCAGAATAATAATTGATCACTTGATCACTTGACATCCCGTTATTTGTCAATTTGCTCAAGCGGGTGCCAGTAACATTTCTATTTGACCCTATCACATACCAGTGTAGCCCAATGGCATCTGCTTGCTTCAGGAATACGACGAACCTCAAATCATTCGTTCAGGGTCTTGACAGAAGTCTGACTATCTTGGCGAAGAAGTCTGACCACCCATCAGTGGTGGGTAGCCACTTGATCTTTTGACATCCCCGTGGGATCCAGTCGGTAACAGTTCTAGCCCAGCGGTCATCTCCAAATTGCATTACATGTCCACCCCATCTGATCTTTGATGCCTTGGCAAACGAGACAGTATCCCTGACTCTCAGTTGTCAATGGAGGTCAGAACTCCAGATTCCTTCTCTCACTTGAGTGAGGCATGATATTCCAAGCATAGCTCTTTTGATTCCTTTTTGGGAGACCCGAATAGTGTTCTCATCCTGCTTTCATAGGGCCCAGGTCTCTGAGGCGTATGTTAATGCAGACAGAATGGTGGAATCAAAGAGATGTGCCCAGAGCCGAGGTTCTTTGTCCTTTTTAGCTATTTCTTCGGTGCTCTTGAAGGCATTCCATGCCGCTCGCTTCCTCCTGTGCAGAGTAGGTTTTAGGACATTCATCATGTTGACTTCTTGACCTAGGTACACGTAACTGCTGCATTCAGAGATGTCTGTTCCATTGAGAGTGAATGGGGTCTCTGGAACTAGTTCATTTTTCGTGAACATAGTTTTGCTGAGATTCAGTTGTAGACCTATCTTTCCACATTCTCGGTTGAAGTCAGCCAGCATTTGTGCTGCTGGCTAATGTTTGGTGTTATTAGAATGATGTCATCAGCGAAGCGTGAGGTGGTGTAGTTGCCGGCCGTCTATCTTCCATTCCTTCTCATTCTAATTGTCTCATGATGTTCTTGAGGGTGTCGCTGAAAAGTTTCCGTGAAATGGTATCACCCTGCCGAACCCCTCTTTTTTTTTAATTTTTTTTTAATTTTTTTTAAAATTTTTTTATTATACCACCGTGAAACACACAATTACAAAGGTGTTCATAATTGGTTCTTGGTAATACAGTATTCCAGCACCCATCCCTCCACCAGTGCCCCATTTCCACCACCAATGTACCCCACCCCCCTCCCCGTCCCCCACCCGCCTTAATAGCAGGTACCCCAGTTTCCTCTCTTTCTCTCTCTATCTCTCTCACTGTCTCTGCATCTCTCTCCCTCTTATTTTACACATTATGGCTAGCCCTGCAGATATTTAGAGTTTATCACTTAAGTCTCTTTGTGTATATTCAGTGGTGAGTTTTAATCTGCCATTACCATTTCCCCATATTTATTAAAACACTGGTATCTATGTCCTATTAATGAATGCAGTCATTCTATATCTGTCCTTTTTCTTCTGACTAATTTCACTCAGCATGATAGACTCCATGTCCATCCATTTGCAGGTAAATTTCATAATTTCATCCTTTCTGACAGCCGCATAGTATTCCATAGTGTAGATGAACCACAGTTTCTTTAGCCAGTCCTCTGTTCTCGGGCATTTAGGTTGTTTCCAGATTCTAGCTATAGTGAATAGCGCAGAGATGAATAAAGAAGTACAGATAGTGTTTCTGCTATGTGTTTTTCGGTCTCTAGGGTATATTCCCAGGAGTGCTATTGCTGGGTCAAATGGGAGCTCAATATCTAGCTTTCGGAGGAATGCCCATATTGTTTTCCAAAAGGGCTGGACCAGTCGGCACTCCCACCAGCAGTGGATGAGAGTCCCTTTTTTCCCCACATCCACGCCAGCACCGGTTGTTCTTGCTGTTTTGGATGTGTGCCAGTCTCTGTGGGGGTGAGATGGTACCTCATTGTTGTTTTGATTTGCATCTCCCTGATGATTAAAGATGAAGAGCACTTTTTCATATGCCTTTTGGCCATTCGAATTTCTTCTTTTTGGAAGCTTCTGTTCATTTCTTCTCCCCATTTTTGATGGGGTTGGCTGTTTTCTTCTTGTGGAGTGCTACCAGTGCCTGATATATTCTGGATATTAACCCCTTGTCAGATGGGTATTGGGTGAATATCCTTTCCCACTCTGTGGATTGTCTTTGTATCTTGGTCACCGTTTCTTTTGAGGTGCAGAAGCTTTTTAGTTTTATATAATCCCATTTGTTTATCTTTGCTTCCATTTGCTTGGTCAGTGGTGTGTCGTCTTTAAAGATACTTTTCGTTTCGATGTCATAGAGCGTTTCTCCTATGTTTTCTTCGATGTACCTTATAGATTCATGTCTGATATCGAGATCTAGAATTCATTTTGATCTGACTTTTGTGCATGGCGTTAGAAGGAGGTCTAAGTTCATTTTTTACATGTAGCTGCCCAGTTTTCCCAGCACCACTTGTTGAAGAGGCTTTCTTTGCTCCACTTAATATTTTTTTGCTCCTTTATCGAAGATTAAGTGGTTGTATATTTGTGAGTGCGTTTCAGGATACTCAGTTCTATTCCATAGGTCTACGGGTCTGTCTCTATACCAATACCACACTGTCTTAATTACAACTGCTCTGTAGTAGAGCTTGAGGTTGGGGAAAATGATACCTCCCATCTTCTTTTTTCCCAAGGATTGCTTTAGCTATTCGTGGGGTTTTATTATTCCATACAAATTTCAGGAGTCCGAACCCCTCTTTTGACATCAGTGATTACTTCCTTGTAGAATGGTGAGATCCTGGTGGTAAATCCGTAATACAGCTCACGAAGGATCTTGATGTATTAGATTTGAATGCCCTGTTTGGTTAGGGCTTCGATAACTGCTTCAGTCTCCACAGAATCAAAGGCTTTCTTTAAATCAATGAACATGAGACAGAGCGGCGTCTTGAACTCCCCTACAAACCTCAATGAGCTTGGTTACCATGTGGATATGGTCGATTGTGCTGAATCCTTTTGGAAGCCATCTTTGCTCGCATGGTTGTCCTTCATCTAATGTTCTGCAAATCCTGTTCAGGATGACTCGAGTGAACAGCTTGTAGATGTCGGACAACAGGCAGATGGGGCGATAGTTGCCGATGTCGTGAATATCTCCCTTCTTGAACAGTAGAACTGTCCTGCTGGTTTTCCAGCAGAATAATAATTATGTATACTTTTTGGGGGGTCTCTCTCCAAGATTCTGGAGACCACCAGGGTTAAAACTGGTGGTTCTCAAGAGGCCATAAGTGCTGGGAATTGAAGCAGGGTCCTGTGCTTGCAGGCCAGACACTCCAGCCTTTGGAGTCAACGCCTTGGTCTCTGAGTGTCTTTCTACTATTATAACATTTTAGTTCATTTGCATTTATTATTGCCAGGGCCCAGCCCCGGATAAACGGGTCTGAAGCAGGGGCCCCTGAGGATTAAGAGACAAAAGTAAGAGAGAGAAGCCTGGGGTCAGGGTGCTAACAGCTTGTGGACCGAGAGCTCTGAATCCCTACCACAGGCCTTATTTATAGTCTTAAATAAGTCAATTAAACAAGTCTGTAATGGTAGACATTACAGACATTTGCCTCTATGCTAATCTAAGAAGGACAAGATTTTATGGATCAAAGGGGTCTAATGGCTGTAGGTGCAGAAGTCTCTGAAGTGGATTTATTTCAAAGGAATCTTCACTGGGGAGGTATCAGGGATAAGAATCCTTACAGGAGCCAAATCCAAAGGGTTTTCCCTGTTGATGCAGGAGATAAGCAACTTATCCAGCCCCTTCCTTCGGGTTTATCTGTCTCTTGAAACTAAGCATATCTATTTCCGTAAAGTGTATGCCTAGCCAACAATTATAAACACCAATTAATTTGGGTATGTTTCTATCATTTAATTTATTGCTACTATATTCTTTGTCTCATTTTTGCTATGGTCTTTTCCTGTTCTTTCCCCTTTCTTCCATTTTTTAGATTAAATGTAATTTCTCATTTTACCTTTCTTTGAGGGGGTTGTTTGGTCCTCACATGGCTGTGCTCAGGGCCACTCCTGGTAGGGCTATTGGCGGCACGGATTAAGCCCTGGTCCTTACTGTGCAAGGCCAGTGCACTATCCCTCTGGCCTCTCGGTTTACCTTTTGTTTTATTTATATTTTTAGTGTTTTCCCTAGAACTATTTATTTACAAAACTAAATATTATAAACCCCTTTTCATTTAGAAAAATTAAAGGAACTTAGAGCAATTTATAAACTGATTTTGAACACTTATTTCTGGTTTTGTTGTGAATGTTTGATCTTCTTTATGTTTAATTCCATAGGATAACAGTCTATCAACTCCCCGTTTTCCTTTGTTTTACTTATGCACTGACCAAGTCTGTGTTGTATTCCTTCCCATAGGTTAGACTACTTTCTTCCCCTGCGCTGTCTCCTTTGGGATGCCACACAGTGATGGTTATGGATGATTATGTTAAACCCTCACTTTTCGTTTGTCTGAAAATGTATGTTTTGCCCCTTTCTTGAAAGATATTTTCTGAGTTAGTCAGCATTTTTTCTTAGTTGATGAAGATATTAGCTCACTCATCACGTCTCCATTATTGCTGTTGAAAGTCATCTGTCAGACTAATTGTCATTCTTTGCTCATCAATCTGTTAATCTCTCTGGTACCTATTAAGATATCTTTATGAGTGTTAAGTTTATTGTTAATATACTATTGATTAAAAAAGTAATGCTGGGGTGATACAGATGGTGGGTGCTTGCCTTGCATGCAGCCAACTTGGGTTCAATGGCTGGAATCCCATAAGGTCCCTGAACACCTTTAGGTGTGATCCCTGAGTATAGAGCCAGGCGTCAGCCCTGAACGTCACTGTGTGTGACCCTCCTCTCTAGGACTAACAAAGATTCAAGGAGTGAGAAGAAAATTCTGCTCCTTGGATGGGGGAAATACAAAATAGTTTAGCTACTTTATAACAAGCGTGTGTCTTATTAATCCACAAATGTACTTTATATACTTGGAAAAGAGTTAGTATGTAAATGTAGAAGACATTCTATTTAAGGAGGTATTTGGTATGCAGGTAAATCTCCAGAAAATTAGCTCATAGGTTGATTTAGTAACCAAGGCTGTAGGAAACGTTCTAAATATGACTTGCAGAAATAAACATAACAGCTCTCATCATATATTGAGGACGTATCAGTGTAAAAATTAGGTACTATTATAAATGATTAAAAACATTTATTTTGGTTTAATGTTAGAGAAAAAAATTACATAGAATTTAATATACTATCCATCCTGATTTTTCTTAACTTCTTATACAACTATTGTATAATTCTCAAAACCAGACAATTGCTGCTTGTGCTAGTGTATGAAGCAGTTTATAGTTCTGATTTGAATTTTTGTCAGTTTTCTCCCTTGATGTTCAGTGTTTGGTCTAGGGTACAATCAGGATTCTATGCTACATGGCATAGCTCCCTGAGTCTTTCCCTCTGACATTCTCTGGCCTCTGGGACTTGGCATTATGGGAGTGCCCATGCCGTTATTTTTTAATTAATGAATGAATTTATTTATTACATTGTGCTAGGCATCAAATCCAGGGTCTCACACACATAAGGCAAGTCTCTATAGCTGACTTATATTCCCGATTCCTGTTTCTCTAGGCCCATTTTAAAAAAAAATATTTTATTATATCACTGTGAGATATACATTTACAGAGATATTCATGTTTGGGTTTCAGTCATACAGTGTTCCAGCACCCATCCCTCCACCAGTGCCCATTACCCACCACTAATGTCCTCAATTCTGTCTCCCCCCCCCCAGCCTGCCTCTATGGCAGGCTCTTTACTCTCTCTCTCTCTCTCTCTCTCTCTCTCTCTCTCTCTCCTTCTTTTTACACATTGTGGCTTGCAATACATACATTTAGAGGTTATCATGTATATCTCTTTGCCTCTATTCATTGTTCAGTTCTAGGCTGGTATTACCATTTCCAACTATTATTAGTGCACTGTTCCCTTTCTCTGTCTTACCTAACCTCTGACTCCCACACACTTGTGGTTGATTCCACCCATTGACAAGACTTCCTAATCCATGTATTGCCTGGCCTTGGATATTGGTATCATACTATATTTATATATATTTTTATATACTGCAAATAAATCATGCCGTTATCTTGTGAAGTGTTTCCTTTTAGTCTTGCTGATGTTTCTCTTGATTAGATTGAAGTGAAACAGTCTTGTCAATATTCCAAGTTATGTTCTGGCCATTTCAAAGAGGGCTTTTGAGATCAAAACCAGGAGCTCTTAAGCTGTGACCAAAGGGTGAAGGCTTCCCAGGATTCAGTGGTCACTCAGACACCAGTGCTACTTTGCCCTGCTGGGCTACGGTGGTCACTCAGACAGCAGTGCTGCTTGCCCTGCTGGGCTTCAGGGCCCTGCTTCCCACAGCACACTGGTGGGAGGTTGTGACTGGCCTACTCTCTTTAGGGCCATCTTGAAATGAAGTTCAACTTGAGCTGCAGTAAAGTGTAGCGTGGACAGAGGAAAGGAACTGAAACAGGAAATGAGCTAAGTAAACATTTATTGACTAATTAAAATAAAGAATCCCAAGTGATGTTGTATTCTTTTTGTGTCGTATAGATCTGGGGAAATTGGGTTGGTTTATCTAATTACAGTAAATTTTAATTTTGACCACATGATTATGGTGCCAAGTTTAGCAAATGAAAAATCATTCTTTCTCTCTTATAACCAGTAGGAATTAACTTACTTATTGACTCGTACTTAATAACCATCTTGTGGGGAAATCTTCATTTGTTTCTCATCATGTTTTAATCTACCGTGCTTTTATTGCATATTTTCTTTTTTATCTTTGTTATTTAAAAAAAATAATTTTATTATTGCATATTTTCTGCTCTTTACTTCTCTGCTCTGTATTTTGGATTATTGTTATAGATTAATTTTCCAGTTCCTGATGTTCTTCAGTTATGTCCATGCTGCATTTAAACACATCAGTTGCATAATTAATTTTGAAGTCTCTGGTTGATTCTTTTAAAGAAATTATCTATTTAAAAATCTTTCATTTGCAGGTTGGGGCACACCCAGCAGTATTCAGGATTTACTCCTGACTCTACACTAAGGGATCATTTCTGGCAGCCTGGGAAGACCATAAGGGAAGCCAGGAATTGAACCCAGATTGTTTGTGCACAAGGTAAGTGCCCTGCCTGCTGCACTATTGCTCTGGCCCTTATTTAAATGATAAGAAGGTTGAAAATATACCATTGAGCTTTTCTTTTGCCTGCTGCGTAGTGCTCTGCCGCCACGTGAAGTCTCTCTGGTTTGTTGGTTTGTTGGAGAGCTGCCTTCTAATGGGAATCGTCACGTGATAGAGACTCTTGGCTCTGTGCTCATTTTCAGTGACAGCATCCCCCTGTGACACTGGGATATGCTGGTGACATCCAGGGAGCTGGTTGTCCCAGTTGATGCCAACTGTTGTTTATTGGTATGTCACTCGCCAGTGCCTTAACCCCTGTACTATTTCTCCTGCTCAATGATATTAATATTTTAGTAGTGATAATTACTGTGTTGGTGTATAAAGTTACTGCATACCACCACCACCAAAGTCTCCATGACTCTCCATTCTCGACCTTAGGTCACCTCTGGACCCATCTTCATTCCTTCCCCTCTCCCTCCGCTGTTTGTTGATAGACAATATTGGTTTTGGTGAACACTGTTACCTCAGTTTACCTCCACAAACATGTCCAAGATCTTCTACTCATGCCCCATGTTACTTGTAGTGATTCATTGTTTCCTGCCTACTCCTCTCACCCAGTATTCTTGAGTCTTTAATATAGTGCCGTGGTGTATTATCAATTGATATTGGTTGATTCTTTCCCTACTGCAGGTGAGTAAGGTCACCCAGCACTTTTCCTTTCCCTCTGATTTATTAATCTCCAACTCCACCCCAGTGGCTGTGAAGTGCATTTTATTTTCTCTTGTGGTTGTGTAGTATTCCATTATGTACATACACCATGACCCTGTGGTCAATCATCTGTTCTTAGGCATTTGTGTTGTTTCCATATCCTGACCATTGTAATAAGTGTTACAATGCAATGAACGTTGTTGTATTGCTTGGGTGCATGTATTGCTTGGAATGAGTGTTTTTGTATTTTGGAGGTAGATGCCTGGAAGTGGGAAAGGTAGGTTATAAGGAACTCCATTACAACTGTTCTTTAGAAATCTCTAATCGCCATAGAGATTAGACCACACAACAAAACTTAGAAACAATAAACCAGTAAAGTGCAAGTTCATTTTGTGTATTTATAAAAGCTAAAGTTCAGAGGCTCAGGATGATAAGATGGGAGAGTTCACACTAATATTTGACACTTGTTGTATGTGAGTCTAACTGCTTAACATCAGTGACTTTCTACTCACAACATTCCTCTGACTCTTTATACCTTTTGTATCTTTCAGGAGAATGAGGTACAGAGATCCTTAGTTACCCAGGATCACAGAACCAGGTACCACAGAACAAGGTTGTTGTTGTTTTGAATCAGATGGAAAGATTTTGTGCCTTTCTTTTCTCAACTAGTGGGTTCAGCTTCTGCATCTCTTAATCCCCAGAGCAACATCCCACTAGGGAGGTTAACCACAACAACC
Organism: Cryptotis parvus; assembly: GCA_021461705.1. Taxonomy (NCBI): domain Eukaryota; kingdom Metazoa; phylum Chordata; class Mammalia; order Eulipotyphla; family Soricidae; genus Cryptotis; species Cryptotis parvus. The sequence goes on along the minus strand of JAJIBD010000968.1, from coordinate 255,115 downwards.
ACAAACTCTGGAATGACAAGAGAGGCAGCGACCATTCAGTTGATGGGCCTCACCTGCCCTTCAGCACTCAATGACAAGGTTGAAGTTTGGTCCTATTCTTCTGACACTGCCACAGCCATGACTGTCAGACGGTGTGAAATAGGTTACCTTGGAGTTGATGCCCTGTGGCGACTGGGCAGGTCACTTCCCTCTCCTCTGAGCCTGCCCTGCAGGCTCTAAATAACTAGAAGGCGAATTGAAAATAAATCTTTAGATATTTGTTTTTTTTCCTAATTCCAAGCATGTTCTGCTCCTGTAATTCACACTTCTATCATTTTCTTTCATTGCAGCTTGACTTGTTTATAGCCTCTTTCTTTACTTTTCTTTCTGTGTGAATCAGGATGAAAAAAAATGAACACATTGGGTTAAAAATTGGGTAATGCAGAAGTGCTTAAGAGGAAACTCATTGTCCTGCATCCATCTCTTCCCAAATAGAATCCTCCGAGGACAGTCTCCTCGAGGCTCTCTCTTGTTTTAATGTCCCTGGAGGTCATTTCCATCCCTCTCAATAACGTGTCCATCACTGTGGTTTATCACTCCAGTCCTCATCTGGGACTCCCTGCTTTGAAAGCTGAGGGTGTTGCTTTTACTGTAGTTGAGGGTGAGTGCCCTTGCCTGCTCTGTGATCTCAGCTGTGCCTGCCCGCCGCAGCCTTACTGGGTCCTTCCTTAGCTGTGTTAAGTCGAGGTGCCAGAACAGTGAGCTATTGGAGACTGCTTAGAACTGTACCCCGAGGGAGGGGCTTTCTCCTCCGGGGAATGAGGACTTGATTTACAAGAGGTTCATCCAGAGGGGGTATGGTACGACTCGTTTATTGCTTCCCAAAGGGACCATGTGGCATCAAGGAGCCATGGAGTAAGTGTTGTGTTATTGTACATGTACATGCTGTGTAATCAGTGTATGTAATTGATGTGTTCTTGAGGGTGGGAGGAGGAGGCGCTCATTCTAGAGGGTGGGAAATAGCAAGGTCACCTGAGATGTGTAGGGAAGTGCCCAGAAGCCCTCTGGCTATGCCCAGTGACTAGCCTGGGGAATTTGAAAGTGGCCCCTGTACTCACAGCAGGATAAGCTTCCTCTATCTTTGTGGGGACCTGGATGTCCCCTGGCTATTTGTGACAGGCCTGGGGGCACTTGGAACGTGGCCCCTGTATTCGTAGTAGGTCAGAATTCCTCCGACTTTCTGGAGCTCAGGAGCACATCACTGGGACCTTTGGGGGCCACCTGGATGGAGACTGGGAGCAGGTGGCTGCTCTTTGACAACTGGATTGCACCATGGGGAGGCACCCAAGACACAAGCTTATCATGCCGATCCTCATGGCTCAGTTTACAGAGAAGAGGGTCACATACATGTCCCCTAGACATCTCTGCCCCGCTAGGTTATCCTCTTTTTTGTGCTTGGAGAAAGAGGAGCTGGACTTGTAGCTTCTACCAAATTGCCTATCAGCACCCATTTCTCTGTGATGTATGTGTCTGCTCCCTCCCAGCTCCCTAGGGCCTCCTCCCGGGACCTTGAGGCCTGCCAGTCTATTACGGTATTGATGGGGTGGCCCTATAGGGCTCATCAGCAGGATGGCCCAGAGAAAGCCCCATGTCCTTACTCTGCCCAGGGCATTTGCATTTTCTAGTTCTGTATCAGGCTCAATGATTGACGGAATGCAGATTATTGGAGTTAGAGGAAAAGTGGTGAACCATAGCTGGCGTTGACCTTTTCTGTAGACCAAGTTGTGTATATGGGTAGGGGAGGGCATCCAGATAACTAAATTATTCACTGGTATTCCCCTCAGGTACAAGCTGATACCTCATTCCGTGGGTTGAAGGGAGTTTTCACTCTCTTTATGAAAGACTTCTTCGGTTATCCAGCACAAACCTCTACCTTAAATATATTAAATTCATACTCTTGATATATACAGGGTCGATTTTATCCCCAAACCTACTCACCTCACTGTATCTCCTCCAGCCCATTAATCTTTAGCAATATCAAGGAGTGGGGGGGTAGGCCAGGCACCTCATAGCTTGTGTTCCCCCATTAGTGTGAAGATGGTCCTTTCCTGGTACCTGGTGCATGCTACTCGCACACATGCACACACGCACACCCCTAAAGACACACTGTTTTTAGGAGACAATGGTATAAAGGAAGCATTATCCATTATGCAGCATCATCTTCTCCAGGGGCAGAGAATGCACGTTGATGGTTTCTTATTTATCCTTGAATTGATCCTAGGTTCATTGTTCTAAAGAGATTATCCAGGTCAGAGACTCTGGATATCTATTTTTCTAGTATTATGTGAGCTGAATCCATCAGTGCTTGAAGATGCTGGTCACTGATAGTGCTCAGGGGCATGTGGTGTTCGGCATTGAATCCAGCATTTTGCTCCTACAAGGTATGTACTCATCTGAATGCATCTGTGACCCCAAATCATATTTTATTTTATGATTTATTATCTTTTTCTTTATCTAAACACTGTAGTTTACAGAGTTGTTCATAATACAGTTGTTACAGGCATTCAGTGTTCCAACACCAATCCCATCACCATAGTGGCCTTCTTTCTACCATTGTCCCCATTTTCCCAAGCACCCCACATGCCTCCCCATTAGCAAGCACACAATAATTTATTTACTATTGCTTGTTACAACTAAATGGCTAATGGAATTATCATAAATATTTCAGTAAAAGAAATTTGTGAAAATTGTTATGTCTTATGACTAGGTTGTTATCTTTGCCTGCAAGTTTACTAAGCTGTCGCTAGCTGAGCCTTCTATGTTACTGTTTTTGTTTATTGAATTTAGTTGGCTTCTGTGTTACTTTCACATCTGATCTGGTGTGTTCCTACTGAGATGTAAGTATTGGGAAATTGGAGGCATTGCCCATCCCCCTCCAAAGGACACCCCAGAGTTTTCAGCTGGGAGACAGGTGTACCCATGAAATTTAGTGGGCTGACTGGCCTCTTGGAGATTTAATCATGAATTTTAGAGCAGAGCCAGTGGGTGAGTTGAAATGGTGGCTGTAGGATGTGGTTAGGGTGTCCAGGGCTTCTTCATCCACTCCAAGAAGACTCCAAGTTCTCAGCCTGAAAGCCAGTGTAACTGGAATTTTCATAGTTTGGTGTCTCCACATAGATAAATTGTGATGCAGTGGGGTTGGGCCCAGACGTATTGTAAAATAGTTGCTTTCTTTACATACATTAGTCCAGCAAATCCGCTGGAAGAGCATCTTTGTTTTTGGAGGAGAGGTGCTCACACCCAGTTTCTCCTGACTCTGCACTCTGGAATTAGTCCAAATGATGCTCAAAGGACTATATGGGATGCCAGGATTGAACCCAGGTCGGCTGCATGCAAGGCTAATGCCCTGCCCACTGTATATGGCCCTGGTCTATGGCCAAGCATCTTGTTCCCCAGCTGGAAGGAAACCTCTAGAGGTATCAGCCTACACACTCAGGTTTACTGGATGCCACAATAGTCCTCGAACACTGGTATTTCATCCCATTCTAGAGTCAGAAAGAGGAAACATGCTGGCCTTTGGGTTCCCCAGTTTAGGTTGGCAGAACCTGGATCTAATGAATCCAGGGCAAGAGCTCCTACAAGCACATGAAAATAAGAGTGCAGAGTTTATATATATATATATATATATGTGTGTGTGTGTGTGTGTGTGTGTGTGTGTGTGTATACACATATATATGTATATATATACATATATACATATAAAACACGGGAAGACAGTGGTACATTTATATATATAACACGGAAGATAGTTATATATATTTATATATATTTTATATAAAGTATATATTTATATATATATAAATGTATATATAATATATAATATATTATTATATATTATATATAATATATTATTATATATTATATGTATACATTTATACATTTATATATATCCAGACACCCTTCACTCCATGGGGCCATTTTCCTCATCTGGACTTCCCTCTCGTCACAACTCCACCCAGCAGACCAGACTATCACAGCCCGGATCATCCACACCCACCCTGCAGCAGTTGTTTTTTCAATCTGGCCCAGGTATGCTGAACCAGAGACTCTCAGACATGGGGCAGAGCTGCTACTTGCTCTCCCTGTGCCCAGTCGCTCATGAGGTACCCAGAGGCATGGCGTGTTCTAGCTCTGGCCTGCCACCCCAGCAGAGCCTCACAACAAGGCAGACCACCCTCCCCTACTCCATGGGGCCTGCCATTTTCCACATCCGGACCTCCCTCTTGTCAGAACTCCATCCAGCAGACCAGACTATCACAGCCCGGATCATCAATAAATGCTTTATTTAGAGGTGACTACAACAGTATGCCACCCTGCGGCAAGCCTGGCAAGCTGCTCGTATAGTATTCGATATGCCAAATACCAGTAATATTTATATTAGGTCATTCCCGTGACCTAATATAATGGTTTGAGGCTCTTTATGTTCCTGGAGCAAGCGGATGCCTTTGGGTTCTACTAGCATGAGACAGGACATATGGAGATATTACTGGTGCCCACTCTAGCAAATAGATGATAAACGGGAAGATAGATAGATATATAAATGTATCACTGTCTTCCTGTTGTTCATCAATGGCACCAGTAACATCTCCATATGTCTTGTGGCAAGCAAGTGTAGCCGAAGGGCATCTGCTTGCTCCAGGGACAGGAAGAGCCTCAAACCATTCTTCAGGTCATGGAATTGAGGTCCCTAATTGTTACTAGTTTTTGGCATATCAAATAAAACATGGGTAGCTTGCCAGGCTCTGCCGTGTAGGTGGTATACTCTCAGTATAAGGCTCTCATCTCGAGCATTTACTGATGAAACTTAAAGGAGAAAGATCAGGTTTTCTCTTGGGTGAAGCTCTGAAGAGCTGTGGATGCTGAGAATGACTGACTGCATGATGTGTGGGTTGTCTGGCTTCTTACTAGGCTTACTGGGATGATGAATATCGGTTAGAACCTACCTAGACCTGTATACAGTGTATAAATCTGAAAGATCCTGGGAAGGGCCTGATCCTAAATCAGTATATATATATATATATATATATATATATATATATATATATATATATATATATATAAACATATATGCATATATTTAGAACAGCTTATTGCAATGCTAAAGGAGACATTAATGTGAACATGTGCAGGATGGGGCAACCTAGATTAAAAAATAGATAAAACTATCACAGTTTTCCCAAAGTACCTAAGGCAGTAGGAGTCTTTCTGAAATCTTGTTTTTGCCTTTCAGCCAAGTCTTTAATCAGATTTTGTAAGAGGATCTCAGCTTTTTTTTTATTAAGTAATATAGCTTGGATTCTGATGAACTCTTTTCAACTTGGTATTATGTGATATAAGAGCTAATAATAAGACATCATAGGAACAAGGTAAATGACTTATCACATGTGGAGTCAGGAATGGTCAGGGCAGAGTGGTAGTCCAGTGGCTGAGCCAATAGATAAAGTACTGCCCAGTTTATCTGATTAGCCTAATCCTACTTCCTCCATGAGAAGTGCTGGATCTCATACTGGTGGACCATCAAGAGCACAGAACTCAGACCGACTTCTTTGTGAGTTTAAACAAATCTTGAAGAAAGACATTTAGTTTGTAAAAGGAAGCTTAAGCTCATTCAGGCAGAGCTGTGGGCAGACACTGAAGGATTCCTGAAGGTCAGATACATGTGTGGAGAGCTGCAGGCTGATGAAAATTGGAGAAGGTCAGAAATTTGGTTAGTACAAATAGACAATTATCTGTGAGAATGATGCTTGAAGACTTAAATTGAGATGAAAGATCAGATTCATTTTGAGAGATTGCTTAGGGAGGAAAGTGTCTTTGGCACTTGTGCTGTGCATTTGATGAGTGGTCAAAAAACAGTGGTTGGCATTTGTCTGACTGCCTCACGGGAAATAGCACACAGGAAAGGATTTCTGAGGAAAAAAGCAATTGGTCAAGTGTTACTATCAATCTCTGTCTTACCTCTCGGGTCTACCAGTAGTCTTAAATCTTCATCTAGGAACACTTATAAAATTAGGTATCCATCCCACAGGTTATTATCAACACAAAATCAAGTATGATGCATGAAAAGGCATGGCAACTTGGAAAGACAACTCGTGTCATTGTGTCCTGGGAAGACTGACAAGTCAAGGGGTGAGCAGAGTGGTATCTTTGTGAGAGTGTAGCCTCAGCCTCAAGCAGCAGAGATCGCTTCCTGCTTTTACCGCGGATGAACTAGTTAACACCCACAATAACAGATTCCGCATCCGTAAAAATGGGGAGAGCCGATACCATTTGCACAGGTGTGTGACTTAATGCCAAAATGAATAACATATGGGAAGACTTTGCAAAAGCTCAAGCATTCTCTAAGTGTGAGAGATTATAAATAGGATAATCACTTGGATCCCCAGTCTAGGCGATGGAAATTCAGCTGCCCTAATGACAGATGAGTGGGAATACATGAATGATTATCCCTGATGTATACTTTTTTTATTCCAGCCTATCTACAAATGGCAAATATATGATTTACATTTGAAATCTGGAAACCCTGAAAGTCATTAATCCAAGTAAATACTCTAGGCTCTGCAAAACAAAGTGATTCCTAATCACTTGGGCCCCCACCTGCTCCATAATGCTTGCCTGGAGCACATGCCTACATACCCGGTTGCTGCTGGTGCGGCATCTATCAATCAGGCACCTGCCGGAGTATCTGGGCACTGTCTACTCCTGTGTGTGTTGTGTGTGTCGGGGGAAGCTTGCGAGATCAGTAGGCGGTGGCAGTGGGAGGGCAGACATTATCCTAAAGAGCTGACAAGTTGAGAGATCCTGTGGTGGATGACTTTTGTTAGGCCTGCTCAGCCTTTAATTATTCTTCTTGGGTAAGAAAAATCTCACTCGGTCTAGCTGTGATGGTGTTTGGGTGATCCTGATTGCAGCATCCTGCTCTGAGGGGGGAGAGAGAGAGAGAGAGAGAGAGAGAGAGAGAGAGAGAGAGAGAGAGAGAGAGAAGTGGAGGTGTTTCTTTAACCATGGACTTCTCCTGGGATTTAGGATTATCCTTTAAGTATGATGCCTGGAAGAATTTAGCAGAGGAATATTTTGGAAGGCCATGGCAGCAGGTGTATGAGAATGGATTTGGAAAGACACTCTCAGAGGTAAGGAAACAAGTTAAGAGGCTCTTTCTGTAAGCTATACCTGGGTGAGACACTTGATCAAGTTCGGAGTGATAAGTAAAGACTAAAAAAATACTTGAGATTGTGTATTGGTGTCTGGGTTTGTGCAGAAATACGGCAGGAAAGCCGAGACAGTGATGCCATATGGTTTCCCTGGGGATGCATCAGTTGGCCTGGAGTGAGCAACGTCAAGAAACTTCCTTTCAAAAGGTCATTTTTAGAATATGTGAATTACACTTTTATTTCATTGCATTATGATTCAATACTGTAAAAGTCACCGTTTCAATGGGAGTTTTAGGGGCTTGAGGACTAGTTCAGTGGTTTAGAGTACCTGCGGGCCAGGATGAGCCTGTGACCGGCTAATGTCTAGTCCAGTGTTGATGGGAAGTCACAGAGGTTAATATCTCCTCTCTCTGACTTTCAAGGTAACATCTTTCGTCTTTCACTGTTAAGTGCGTTGTTAGCTGTGGGCTTTCCACAGATTGTTAGGTTTGAAGAGGTTTCTTTTTGATTCCTAGTTTGCTGAGTGATTTTTATCTAGAAAATGTTAGAGTATATCATGTGCATTTCCCCTTACATCTGTTGAAATTGTCATGTAGATGTTCTTTGTCCTTTATTCTACTGATGCATTTTATAATACACTGATTTTCATATGTTGAATCAATCTCACATCCTGGGATATGTTCTACTTGTTTCTGGTGCATATTTTCTTTTAATGTTACTGAATTAGGGGTTGCCAGTGGTCTCCTGGTCCCTTTATTCCTCTCCTTTCGCCTGCCATGTTTGATGATTTTTATATCTATACTGACAAGATATATTTGGGTATAGTTTTCTTGTGATATTCTCAGTGTGGATATCATGATAAAGCTGGCCTCATACATAGAATGAATAAAAAATATTACCTTTTAAGTTTTTTGAGGGGTTGTAAAGAATTATATTAATCATGTCTACATGGTTGGTAGAATTTACTGGTCTCTGGTTCTGAAGACTTTTTACACCAAAACAATGTCTTGTTTTTAGGCTATAAGGCACCTTATTTTCTTGAGTTAGTTTAGGTATTTTTTTTTTGCATTTTTTGCATTTTTTGCTCATGAGGCGCCTGGGAGGGGATGGTGGGTTCTAGCCCTGGCCCACCACCCCAGCAGAGCCTCACAACAAGCCAGACGACCCCCCCCCACTCCATGAGGGCCTCCATTTTCCACATCCGGACTTCTCTCTCGTCAGACCTCCACCCAGCAGACCAGCCTATCAGCACCCAGCTCATCCGAGTTCCACCCCTGCAGCAGTCTTTCTTAATCCGGCTCAGGTATGCCGGTCCAGAGACTTGCAGACATGGGGCAGAGCTGCTACTGGCTCTCCCAGTGACCAGCCACTCACAAGGCACCGGGAGGGATGGTGGGTTCTAGCCTGGCCCCCCACCTCCATGAGGGCCTCCATTTTCCACATCCGGACTTCTCTCGTCAGACCTCCACCCAGCAGACCAGCCTATCAGCGCCGCGCAGTTCATCAATAAATGCTGGACTTAGAGATGCCTACAAGAGTATGCTACCTACGGCAGAGCCTGGCAAGCTACCCGTATTGTATTTGATATATATATGCCAAATACCAGTAACAATTATAGACCTCATTCCAGAATGGATTGAGGCTCTTTATGTTCCTGGAGCAAGCAGATGCCTTGGGCTCTACTAGCATGAAACAGGACATATGGAGGTGTTACTGGGGCCCGCTCGAGCAAATCGATGATGAACGGGAAGACAGTGACAGACAGTGACAGTGACAGTGACAGTTTAGGTATATTTTGTATTTTCAAGTACTTATTTAACTTAGGTTTGATTAATTTGTTGACATATATTTTTTCATAGTATTTCCTTGCAATCGTTTTTGTTTTTTTTGAAGGAGGTTGGGTCATACTCAGTGGTACTCAGGTTTTCTTCTGGCTCTGTGCTTAGGGATCACTCCTCACAGGACTGTATGTGGTGCAGGGGATTGAACCAAGGTGTTCTCACGCAAAGGTAACTTTTGTAGTACCCCTGGGATCTCTCTCTCTCTCTCTCTCTCTCTCTCTCTCTCTCTCTTTTTCCTTTCAATCTTTTTATTTCTATGTGATTGGAGGTAATTTCTCCTACCTCATTTCTGCTGCAATTAGTATCTTCTTTATATCAGCTTATCAGTTTTGTTGATTCCCTCCCCCACCAGAAATCACTATCTTCCCGTTGATCATCTATTTGCTCGAGCGGGCACCAGTAATATCTCCATATGTCCTGTCTCATGCTAGTAGAGCCCAAGGGCATCTACTTGCTCCAGGAACATAAAAGTGCCTCAGACGATTATATTAGGTCATGGGAATGACCTAATATAATTGTTACTGGTATTTGGCATATCAAATACGACACGGGCAGCTTGCCAGGCTTGCCATGTGGGTGGCATACTCTTGTGGTCACGTCTAAATACAGCATTTATTGATGAACCGTGGGGCCGCAAGTGGCCACGTGAGCCGGGCTGTGATAGGCTTGTCTGCTGCTGGGTGGAGTTCTGACAAGAGGGAAGTCCAATGTGGAAGATGGAGGCCCTCATGGAGTGGAGGGGGTTGTCTGGCTTGTTGGGAGGCCCTGCTGGGGCGGGGAGCCAGGGCTAGAACCCACCATCCCTCCCAGGTGCCTCGTGAGTGGCTGGGCATAGGTAGAGCAAGTAGCAGCTCTGCCCCATGTCTGTAAGTCTCTGGATCAGCATACCTGGGCCGGATTGAAAAAAAAAAAAATGCTGCAGGGTGGGTGTCGATGATCTGGGCTGTGATAGACTCATCTCCTGCTGGGTGGAGTTCTGATGAGAGGGAAATTCGATGTGGAAGATGGCACCCCTGAATATTGCTCAGGCAGGTACCCCCACCAGAAAATTAATATATTAAATAGTTGGATTTTTTTTTCTACTCATTTGTACTCTAATCTTTTTTTCCCTCATTTTTTTTGAGGCGCCCCCTCCCCAGTGGTTGGAGGATACCTGTGATTCTGGGCTAACTGGGCTGTTGGTTCAGGGCACAGATCCAAGGATAAGATGCGGCTGAGGCCCTGTGATTTGGAGGATCCCTGGGACACCCCGTGGTGGTGCTGGAGGCCTCTATGGCTGCCGCTGGCAATGCCCGAGGGACCTCTTGGAGCCAGGAATTGAACCTGTTCGGTGCAGTCCAGGAATGTGTCCTGAATGCTGTGTTATTCTCAGCCTCTGTTCCAATATTTCTTATTCCATATCTTTCACTTGCTTTGGGTTTAGTTTGATTTTTATTTTGATGTCTTTTTAATATAAAAGGTTATCTGGTACCTTGCCTAGCAATACTCAGGGGTGCCTGGGAGTATTTTGGGCACATTATGGTCCTGGGGATTGAACTGGGGTTCCCAGATGTAAAGTTATGGTCAAGTTGCTTAAGCTATTTCTTAGGTCATTGTTTTTAGACAAATGATTATTTTCAAAAAATAAATTTTTGAATTTTATTATACCACCATGAGATATGCAGTTACACAACCGTTCATGATTAGGTTTCAGTCATACAGTGTTCCAGTACCCATCCTTCCACCAGTGCACTTTTCACCAATGTGAAATCATCAATTGGTGATTACACACATCACCAATGTCCCCTGATTCCTTCCCCACCTTCCTCCCCAGTCTGCCTCTATGGCAGGCACTTTGCCTCCTCTCTCTCTCTCTCTCTCTCTCTCTCTCTCTCTCTCTTTTCCTTCTCTTTCTTACACTTTGTGGATTGCAATACATGCATTTAGAGATTATCATGTATATCCCTTTGCCTACATTTAATGCTCAGTTCTAAGCTGGTATTATAATTTCCAACAATTATTAGCACAATTCTGTGGAGACTGAAGCAGTCATCGAAGCCCTAGTCAAACAGGGTGTTCAAACCCAATACATCAAGATCCTTCGTGAGCTGTATTACGGATTCACCACCAGGATCTCACCATTCTACAAAGAAGTGATCATTGACGTCAAAAGAGGGGTTTGACAGGGTGATACCATCTCACCAAAACTCTTCAGTGCCACCCTCGAGAACATCATGAGACAATTAGAATGGGAAGGAATGGGAGTGAAGATAGATGGTCGGCAACTACACCACCTCCGCTTCGCTGATGACATCGTTCTAATAACACCAAACATTAGCCAAGAGGCACAAATGCTGGCTGACTTTGACCGAGAATGTGGAAAGGTAGGTCTACAGCTGAATCTGAAGAAAACTATGTTCATGAGAAATGAACTAGTTCCAGAGGCCCCATTCACTCTCAATGGAACAAACATCTCTGAATGCAGTAGTTATGTGTACCTAGGTCGAGAAGTCAACATGATGAACGACCTAAAACCTGAGCTGCGCAGGAGGAAGAGAGCGGCATGGAATGCCTTCAAAGGCATCGAAGAAATAGCTAAAAGGACAAAAGAACCTCTGGCTCCGGGCACATCTCTTCGACTCCACCGTTCTCCCTGCATTAACATACGCCTCAGAGACCTGGGCCCTACGAATGCAGGATGAGAATGCTATTCGGGTCTCCCAGAGAGGCATCGAAAGAGCTATGCTTGGAATATCACGCCTCACTCAAGTGAGAGAAGGAATCGGAGTTCTGACCTCCGTCGCTATTCCAGAATCAGGGACGCTGTCTCGTTTGCCAAGGCATCGAAAATCAGATGGGCTGGACATGTAATGCGATTTGGAGACAACCGCTGGACTAGAGCCGTTACCGACTGGATCCCACGGGATGTCAAAAGATCACGTGGCCGCCCACCTACAAGATGGTCAGACTTCCTTGTTAAGACCCTGAAGGAACGGTTTGAGGCTCTTCATATTCCTGAATCAACCAGATGCCATTGGGCTACATTGGCACGTGATAGGGTCCAATGGAAATGTTACTGGCGCCTGCTCGAGCAAATCGATGAATAACGGGATTCAAGTGATCAAGTGATTAAGCGACACTTCAGAACCATTATTTCTTCTCCCTCCATTTTGATGTATGTAAAATCTATTTCCATATACATATAGTTAATTGATTAATTAATTTATTCTTTACATTTTTATTATAGTTTATTTAAAAACTATAATAAACTAAAATACATATAGTTAATTGATTAATTAATTTATTTTTTACATTTTTATTATAGTTTATTTAAAAACTATAATAAACTACACCTACAGGGAGATTTTTCACCTTGAGATGAGAAGTTGAACTCGTCAGTTTTATTGAGACGAGAGCAATTAGCTTGTAACTTGTGATTGATGGGAAGCACTCACTCTATGGAAAGGGAGTCTGGGTATTCCCCCACGTCCTCACATTGACCTGGATTGGGCAATTAGAGCAAAGAGAATAGTTTAAAAAGATGTGTTCTCCAGCCAAGTGGCCATTCACAGGATAATAATTAGGCTTGAAACTGGTTCCAACTAGCTGGATCAGAAAACAGCTACTCCACAGGAGTTTATTTTCAAAAACAACAATCCAGTGATCACTTGTGAAAATACCAATATAATATAATAATTGAATAATTGTCGCATTAATTTAAGTCATCCTTTGGGAGTCAATACTCCACCTCCTCCTACCTATCTCCTTAGTCATTTAATTGAGCAATTTCTTTGGTTGAAGCTAAACTGGTTCTTCAACAAAGGTTTGATTAGGAAAGCCATTCATTGGGAGACAAAATGTCTCAGATAACTTAGCTGTTTTAGTCAGTAGTGGAATTCAGAAGTAAAACATGGTTTCTCCATACCCTTCTTGACTGTGGTGTCTTAGACAGGTGAATTCTATTGGAGCCAATACTTCTTTAGGGCCTCTTATGTGAGAGTTCTCTATGAGGTACCCAGTTTATGCTGCTCTACTACCCTAATGGACTGAAAATGTTGGGAAAAATTTTGAAACAGGGGTTTTCTTCAGAGCTCTTACTTGTCTCCAAAAACTGTTAAACAAATGGACAAGAAACGGAGGGTATGAGTTTTAGGGGCTGGAACGCTTGAACATATCAGCTTTATTCTTTCCTGTCAGAGGGATTCATGCAAAACTGAGTCAGGGAACCCTAGTGTACAGATGAATTTTTTTTCTCAGCAGTAGAGGTTTTATTTATTTTTTGCATTTTTTAAAATTTAAAAAAAATTATTTTGATGGAATCATCATAAAATAAACAATTACAAAGCTGTTCATGATTGGGCTTCAGTCATACAGTGTTCCAACACCCATCCATCCACCAGTGCATATTTTCCAGCACCAATGTCCCCAGTTTCCCTATTACTCTCAACTTCCCCCAGCCTGCCTCTGTGACAGACAGTTTTCTTCTCTTAAGTACTCATTCTCTCTCTCCCTTTTTGCACATGTTGTTTGCAGTACAGACACTGAAGGGTTATCATGTATTATAGATGATGATTTGATGGTCTGGGTTGGGGAGAATTTAAGATCATAAATTCTCCTATTTGATACCAACTGAGAATCTGTGATTTAATGCCGTGCTTTGACATGCTCTGGGTTTGGGGGCTTGACTCATCCTTTCTGCATTCTTGTTCAACCCATCATCACTTTTATTTGATTTTATACTTACCCTCTAGAGTTTTTGTCTCTAACCTGTGAGTTTGGGGCAGGGTGGAGGTCAGAAGAATAGTTGAGAGGCTTTAAGCATCTGAATTGTTCACATATGGCCATGGGTTCAATCCTTGTGTCTCACATGTGCCAAGTGCGATCCTGGAAGCTCTGGTGTCTGTGATCTACAGTGCTGCTGAGTGGTCTCTGACCATACCACAGCCGGGTGTGTGTGAGCACCACCAAAAAAAGGTATGACCCACGGCCCACCCCCCCACCCCCCATTATTATCACAATTCTAATTTGAGTCCTTTAACTATGAGTACAACTTCAGAGAAGTATAATGACCAAAGATGAGGTGCAAGCACCACAAACTGATGTGTGATACCCAGAAAGCCTACGGCTAAAAAGTTGCAAGATCATAGCCAGACGTGGTGTGCAATATTCTCTCTCATCACTGCAACAACAATGCCGGCTACAAGGAGAAGAGGGAGGGAGAAAGGATTTTTAAGGCAACTTATACTTTATTCTTTTTTTCAATTTTGCGGCCGCGTGAGACGGGGAAAGATCAGCTTTTCTGCTGGGTGGAGCACTGACAAGCTGTGGAGTCCGGATGTTGAAAAATGGCAGCCCTTATGGTATGGGGGTTCCTCTGACTTCTTGCGATGCTCTGCTGGGATGGCAGGCCAGAGCTAGAACCCGCCTTCCCTCCTGGGCGCCTCATGATCACCTGGGCACAGGGAGAGCCAGTAGCAGCTCTGCCCCGTGTATCTGAGTTTCTGGATCAGGCACACCTGGGCTTGAAATAGACTGCTGTAGAGTGGGACTCTGATGAGCAGGGCTTGTGATCAGCTCTTCTGCTGGGCCCATCAAGAAATGCACGAGATGAGGAGGCTATTACAAGAGTATCCCACCTGCATGGCAGAGCCTGGCAAGCTACCCATGTAGTATTTGATATACCAAAAAACCAGTAACAATTATAGACCTCATTCCTATGTCCTGAAGGAATGGTTTGAGGCTCTTCATGTTCCTGGAGCGGGCAGATACCCTTGGGCTACACTAGCATGTGACAGGACATATGAAGATGTTACTGCTGCCCACTCAAGCAAATCCATGAACAATGGGAAGACAAGAGTGATACAAGTGATTTTATGATGGGCCATAAAGTTGTTCATGATTGGGTTTCAGTCATACAATGTTCCAACTGTATGACTGAACAGATCCCCACCCTGACTGCAGTGGCAAGCTTCCTACTGAAGACCAGTTCTCCAGCTCTCAGTTTCTCTTGCCCTGGGCATTTGTTAGTCCCCTACCATGCTTCCTTATAGCCGGCCTATGAGAGAGATCATTGCTTTCTCTGACTAACATCAGTCGAACAATGCTCTCCAGATCCATCATGTCATCCCAAATTGCATGAGTTAATCTTTTCTTATAGAGGCACAGAATTTATATCTACTTAGAAATTAAAGATCCTGTCTTTCTCTTTCTGAAAAAAAGGAAAAAAAGTGCTAAAATTTCACATACTAGTGTGAGAACCACACAGTGGTTCTCTCCATGTATACATACAGGCTTAGGCACTGTGCTAACTCCTAGGAAATGAATTTCTCTTTTTCTTTTTAAATTTTTTGTGTCTATGTTGAAATCCAATTGAAAAAAAATCTCATTTTTTTGGTTCTTTTTTGAAAACAGTTTTGATTGATACCCTACTGCTAAGGTTACTTAGAATTATTCTATAGTACACTCCTCTGTGTGCCCCAGGTCATGCTCAGGGCCCAGCAAGGTCACACAGCTCAGCAATGGTGGAGACATGCAGTACCAGCATCAAACTCAGGGCCGCTCTGGTCTAGCCATGTGCTCTACCACTTGAGTTAGCTTCCTGGCAGTTTCTTCCCTTTTTTGGGTTTTTGGGGGCACTCCCCTATGGTGCTCATGCACCCACCCATTTGCTATGACCCCCCCAGATATTTTTTTAAATATTTTATTATACCACCGTGAGATATACAGTTACAAAGATGTTCATAAGATGCTCATATTTGGGTTTCGGTTCGTACAGTGTTCCAGCACCCATCCTTCCACCAGTCCCCCATTTCCCACCACCAATGTCCCCGATTCCCTCCCAGCTCCCTAGCTTGCCTCTATGGCAGGTTCTTTATCTCTTTTTCTTTTTTACCTTCCTTCCTTCCTTCCTTCCTTCCTTCCTTCCTTCCTTCCTTCCTTCCTTCCTTCCTTCCTTCCTTCCTTTCCTTCCTTCCTTCCTTCCTTTCCTTCCTTCCTTCCTTCCTTCCTTCCTTCCTTCCTTCCTTCCTTCCTTCCTTCCTTCCTTCCTTTCCTTCCTTCCTTCCTTCCTTCCTTCCTTCCTTCCTTCCCTTCCTTTCTTTCTTTCTTTCTTTCTTTCTTTTCTTTCTTTCTTTCTCTCTCTCTTTCTTTCTTTCTTTCTTTCTTTCTCTCTTCTCTCTCTCTCTCTTCCTTCTCTTACACATTGTGGATTACAATACATACATTAAGAGGTTGTCATGTGTCATGTGTATACAGGCAAAAAGCCTGTATTTAATGCTCAGTTCTAGGTTGGTATCAGCACTTTCAACAATTATTAGCACACTGTTCAATTCTCTGTCTTACCTAGCTTCTGACTCCCACACGTTTGTGATAATTTCCATCCCCCTCCCCCTCCAGATAGTTTCTATTTGGAAGAGAATTTCCCAAGAGGTACTTTGGAGTTAGCCAGGGACTGCACAGTGTGGTTCTCATGGTTCAAGGACAGTCCCCAAGGACATAGTGCTACAGAGCCACTCTGGTGCTGGGGAGACCACCATAGGTGGCCGGGTGGTCTCCAAGGCCAACCCATAGGTGCCGGGTCAGGGATAAGTGTCATGTGTGCTGGGAATCAAACTAGGGTTGGACACACTTGAATCCTGGAACTAAACCCCAGGTCCTCTCTTTGTTTTCAATTGAATTTCAATATAGACGCAAAACACTTGGAAGAAAAGAAATTCAGTACCTAGGATTTGGCACAGTGCCTAAACATATTATTCTAACAATCGGTGAGCAAGTCCACGAAAAGGGTGGAATTAATTATGCCAATGATCATTTTTTTGGGAATTAAAAATAGCTGCCACAGTGTCCACGAGGTGGCACTAGTGACGCTAAGGGGCGTAGGTGGATAAGAGCTCCTAAGAGGGCTGGCTGCCCCTTGGCCAAGATGCTTTAATTGCTGCCGTGTTTTCCTTTCCACATCACCATGTCCAGCCAACAGGAGCTGCCCTGATATCTGCCTGGCCCTAGCACATTCTCAGCACACAATTACTGTAGCACAGCTAGAAAGAGGCCTGATACAAATACAAAATCAAACGCAGGTTCTACAAACCAGCAGTTACCAGTTGCATCACCTTGGGTAAGATCACAGTTAACTTTTTTGTGCTCCAACCTCCCCCCTCAATGAATTGGGGACTCTTCCTGCGCCTCTCTCAGTTACTATGTGTGTCACCTTTGGTCACAGTGCACCCTACCCAGTAGAGGATTATGTCACCTTTCAGTAGTTAGGCACACAGGTGCAATCAACATTTTGCTTAACTCTCCGGAATAAACCATTCAAGAAATAAATGGGGTTCAGTTTAAATTTGAGTCAATGCTCAGAAACATTGAAGGATCCACATTCAGAGCCTTGGTGGTGCTTGGGTGACTGTATGATGCCACGGGTAAAAACTGGGTTGGCCATGTGCTATCCCTCTAGCCCGGAGATTTTTTTTATTTTGCTTTTTGGGTCACACCCGGCAATGCTCAGGGGTTACTCCTGGCTCTGCACTCAGGAATTACTCCTGGTAGTGCTCAGGGGACCATATGGGATGCTGGGGATGGAACCCAGACCAGCATGGGCCAGCCGCATGCAAGGCAAACGCCTTACCCACTGGACTATCGCTCCGGCCCTAGCCCTGAGATTTTTATTTCAATGGTTAAGGGAATGTTTTGCATATTTACTAGAGGTGCACAGTCTGGAGATGGAGCAAGAGGAAAGATGGTCAGTTATGTAATGAGGTTGTCCGTTTCTCCCGCTGCTCAAAGATGAGCAAAACAGATAGATAACTAACTTCCTAGACCTTATACTCTAACTGAGGGAAAAAAACACTGAACAAATACAGCATGAAAGTCAAAGCAATTCCAAATGCAAAGTCCAGAGTTTTACCAGATAGAAAACAGATAGACCTAATATAGTCTGGCAGTTGGAGTGCATTAAAGAAGAGACAGGGGAAGATAATCAGGTAGAAGAAAGGAGGGTAGTAAGAGTCAAGGCAAAAGAAATGGTCTTTGTCTGGGGCTCTACGTGAAGAGCCTGCTGAATGCAAACCACTGAGGAAAGACCAGTTGAGCTAAAAGGGAGGCTAGAAGCTAGACAGATAGCCAAATGGAGAGATAAGACATTAAAGGCATTGAAATAAAAGTGCTGGGGCCAAACCCACAATTATATCTGAGATACTAGCCTTGAACGAGAAGGTAGGAGCAGATTGAGAGACCAGCGTGGAAGTTTCTATAATCTCCCTGTCAAATGAGGATGACGACCTGGAGCAGAGGGACAAGATGTGAAGGGCTTTGAGGAACATATTAGACAGATTTGCAGATTAACTGTCCAAGATGGAGGAGTCAAGGCTTCCAGCTGAAATAGGGCCGATGGTGTGGATGGTGTGGTGCTATCCCAGGACCTAAACAGGCAGAGCATTTTGGGGCAGTTGGGGTTTGGGAGGAAAGCTCATGTGTTCATTTCCCAGTTGTGTGGAGTTTGAGGTCCCTAAGGAATATCAAGGAGAGCTATAACAAAAAGCACTGACTATGGGCTGGTTCATCTTATAAACTGGAACATTTTCTGCACCAGTACATAAATGGGAGCTAGGGTGAGAGGATCTAAGAAGAAAATGAGGAGTGAAAAAAAATGTCCTAGGGAAAAACTCTCGTGGGAATACCACCATTTTTAAGTTGGTAAAAACTAAGATCCATGAAATGAAGTAGAAAATGGGTTGTCTTATAGGAGAACCAAGAAGGCCCATTCCTCTCCTGGGTTAAGGGAATTCAGGAATTCCCTTAAGCACAATACAGAAACTGTGGTCACTGGCGTTGGAAAGGGCTGAGGAGTCAGAGACCTGGGGAACTACCCTGTCTCCTTGGTGGCTCGAGGACTAGTTTGTATGGTACGCTGAAGGCACAAACCCAACTGCAGTGAGGTCAGGGGACAGTGGTAGTATTATATGCTTAACACATCTAGAAATTTGGCTGAGATGGAGAAATGGAAGAAATTTGAGTCATTTTAGGTTCTCATACAAAAACTTTAGGAGAGGGAAAAGTTGGACATATAGGCATGAGAAACATACCTATGGCCAGTTCTAAAATATAGAACAAATTCCCTGAGAAAAGGACAAGACTGAGGCAAACTCAAGAATGCTTGTAGACATGTAGTAGGAAGTTGGTAAGGTCCTCTGCAGTGTGTGTGTTTGTGTGTGTGTGAACATGTGTATGTGTGTGCATGTATGTGTGTGTGTGTGTGTGTGTGTGTGTGTGTATTGCCCACATCTTGTGACCCTCAAGTCACTTGCAGTGGTATTGCTCAGGAACTATGCTCTTCAATAGGAATTTAACCTGGGACGAAGCACTCAGCATGTGAGCTATCTCCTCGACCTTGTGTTTCTTAAACACCAAGAATGTCATCTTCTGTGGCATTAGAGATGTAAGCAGAGAGAGGACAGGCAAGATTCCAAGTGCCAGTTTAGCAAGAGGAGCCCCCTACTGAGGTATGTGACTTTGACTTGGAGTGACACAAATGGAAGAAAGTAAGTCTTTTTCTACAGCTATAGTCATGGCCTACAGGTCATTGGAAAATGGTGAACTGAGATTTATGTGCTGACTTTCTTTTTTTTAATTCTTATTGTACATGGTAGGTGATGTTTCTCCTAAGTATTGTTCAGAAGGCCCAGGAGCCCCTTCCACTGAAATGGCTACTCCAGAGTTCTCTGCCTGTTCGGTCAGTTTCAGGACCTAGTGTATAGTGCCATTCCAACCCTGCTATGCTAGGGTTTACCTAGGTCATCTCTGGAGTGATAATGGACCCAGCAAAACTCAGAGGGGTAGGGGTACACCCAAACCAAGGTCGGGAGGCACCGTAACCCCCTGAACTCTGTCTCTTGCCCCTCACCCACCACTTGTAATTATATACCTGCTCTGGGTCACACTACTTGCTGTGCACTTCGTTCTGTTGGGCAGGCGTCAAGCAGGGAAGATAGGGGAAAGGAAGGGAGGTGTCAAACAGGGCCAATAAGACACTGAAGCTTAATCACACTGGGCATAAGAGACTCTGCCTCTGGCCTCTGGTTCTGTTGCTGGACTTGAGAATTTACTGACAACACAGGTGAGCAGAGGACAAGCACGCGGTCGTGTTTGATAGCACTCCTTCACATGGGCTGGGAAGCTTCACAGAAAAGACATGAGGAATGAAAAATCAAGTAGGCCCGAAATGTACTATTTCAACAAAGAACAATAAATTGTGGAGATATGCCAAGACAAAGGGAGAGGGATTTGAGGTGGGGAAGTGAATTGTGGGAAAGTGACTAAAAAATATGTGAGAGAACTGATGAAAGATAAGGGGTTATTTTAGTGCATCTGCAGAGAGAGAAATCACAGTTTCCAGTGAATAATATGCTCCTTTCTCTGCTTCTGAGAGCATCTTTCTCATGGGAAATTTATGTCCTGCTTTTAGGTGAGAAGTGGGAGGGACAGAGAGCTCTTCCCACAAGCTCTTTCCCATTCTTAAACTTACTTGGGGAAGGAAGGGAGAGGGAAGTGGTGTGGGTCAAACCCAGGGTCTCATATAGGTAAAAGGCAGGCTATATCTGTGCTTAGTCATTTTTCTCCTTACATACAAGCAATCATGGGGTCCAAATTATTAAGTCCTGTGTCTAGACTTTGAATATCTGTGTATTCCCACACATAGATTTTAAAAAATATATTTTATTATACCACCATTCAGGTGGTATAATATTTTGTATTATATGATATGATATGATATTATACCACCATTAGGTCCTTCCCAGGACCTTTCACATTTATACACTGTATACAGTTCTAGCCAGGTTCTAACTGATACCTGTCATCCCAGTAACCCTAGCAGGAAGCCAGAGCAACCCACACATCAAGAATTCAGTCATTCTCAACATCCAGACTCCATAGTTCCTCAGAGCTCCACCCAAGAGAAAACCTCATCATTCCCCTTTGTTTCATCAGCAAATGCTCGAGATGAGAGCCTTCTACTGAGAGTACACCACCTACACGGCAGAGCCTGGCAAGCTACCTGTGTTTTATTTGATATGCCAAAAACTAGTAACAATTATGGACCTCAATTCCATGACCTGAAGTATGGTTTGAGGCTCTTCCTGTCCCTGAAGCAAGCAGATGCCCTTGGGCTACACTTGCTTTTGACAGGACTTATGGAGATGATACTGGTGCCTGCTCGAGCAAATCGATGAACAACGGGAAGACAGTGATACAGTAAAGTAGGGGCCACTCTGGCAGGCTTGGGCCCCCAAGCCTAGCTCTGCATGTGTGTGCATGTGTGTATGTCAGGATGCACATGTGCACGCGTGGGCAGGGTATACATGTCATGCCCTGAATCAATCACTTGAGCACATGTCCTTGGTCCCAGATAGTTCTTAAGTGCCTTCTGAATCTGGATAGTACACAGTAGAATGTAGGAGGCCCTGGGTTCAATCTGGAACCAAAAAAATAAACAAAAACTTTCATAAGTTCTGTTTGTCCCAAATAGTCCAGGTCAAGGTAGAATATTCAGGAATGTTAGGTGCAGGGAGACAGGCAGGAAAGAGAAAGAGAGAAATGGTGCAGATAACGTATTGAGTTAGAATTCAGAAGGCAGCAGAGTGAGAAAGTGCCTGAGGGCTGGATGAAACGGAAGTGGTGGATTCCAAGAGATCACACAGGTTTGTTTCAGCCCCTTGAAGGCCAAAGCTTGAGGGCAGAGAGGAAGATGCTCTGACAGGCGATGGTGATGTGACCTGGAAGTGTTGAGTGAAGGAAATGTCTTTCAAAAAGAGGGATTCTTTTGAGCGCAGTTTTGAGTGTTACTGTTACATATAACTTTCTTATTAGATATAGGAAAAAAAGATTCCTTAAATCCTTGACCTGGTCTTCAGAAAGCCCCGCTGATTCCTTCCAGGGTCACACCTGAACGCCTCTTACTGGTCACTCTGGCTCCTACCTCAGGACAATTGCCTGAAATGGCCCTGCCTCCCTTTTTATCAATTTAACTCCTACTTTTGACCTTCTGTATTAAACATAGATAACAGTTTAATATCACCACCTCAAAAAATATCTTTCTTGCCCTTACCCCAGTCCTATAAAAATTACCTACATAGTGATTCGTGATTCTGTCTAGTCAATGAGTCTGTGAATGATTCTTAAAAGGTTTTGTTGGGGTCAGAGAGATAATACATGTGGTAAGACACTTGTCTTGCATGCGACTGTAATAGTCAGCACCACATATGGTTTCCTGAGCACCACTCCATACTTTCTCCTCAGTACAGAGTCAAAAATATCCTATGAGTACCACTGGGCGTGGATTCCAAAAACACAAAAAAAAAAACCAGAAAAGGTTCTGTTTCCCCCAGTCCACAAGAATAGTGGCTCTGCATGCTTCGCTTCTTTACTGTATCCCAGCACTGAGCACAGCACCTAATGCATGTTAGGTTCTTGAAAGTGTTTGCTCAGTGGATGGCTAAATAAAGAGGTTAAGTGGCTTGTTCAAATCATTGATAGAAACCTCTAAGAATAACATTATTAACATTTCTATAATAGGCACAAGGTACCTCATTACACTTCATTCCTTGGTCTTGAGTGAAGGACAACAACAGGCATGACTGATGACAAAGCTCACAGATCTTGAGACCATCAGAGCATGGAGATCCTGCGGTCTTCTGACAGCCCATTTTTCCTGATGAATAAGGGTTGAGAAAGAGGGTGACATGATTCCTTTCCATCATCACAGGAGACTTCATTCTCTCTGGTCTTTATTGCCTGAGTGTTGTGGGAATTGTAGCTGCCTAAAAATCTGTCCACCAGGGGGATGGGCAAGTGGCCCATGCACACCACTGAGTAGTGGCTACTAAGCCAGGCCAGCTTCAGAGCTCTTCCCACCAAGGCTTAGGCTGGTGTAAGGTCTAGACCTGCCCATCTCCCTGGTTCTTAACTTGAGCAAATAATCATTTAAACACTTGGTACCAAGATACTCTAACGTTTTATCTGAGGATTTTATTCACATATTTTCTTTTTGTTGTGTTTTTGGGGGACAGGGTGGTGAACAGGGGGCCAGCAGTGGGCAAGAAAAGGGCCTTACCCACTACACCATCTCTCTAGGCCCTCATGTGTTTTCCTGGAATCCTCTAGCCCTTCTCCCATTCTGCGTCTAGACAGCACCCACTGACTGGAAAAAATCAGTATTTTCCTGACTTGAGTTCAAGTGCAGAAACCCCAGAGGAGCAAAGTGTTCTCAGGCAAAGTAAGTGGATTGGGGAGAATACACAGCGAACAAGATTTTCCAGTCCAAATCACCATCTGATGGTCAAGTAACCAAGTCTCCCTGTGTGTCAGATGGAAAACAAAGGACAAGAGCTGCTAATCTGTTCCTCAGGAAAAGTCATGTCCCCACTATTAGAGGTGAGATGTCAGAAATCAAAGGTAAATTGAGGCTGAGCCTTCCTTACACCCAGTCACACGCTCACAACCCCTTTGGTGAAGCGCTAGAACGTGAATCCAGTTATACAGGAAGAGAATGAGAGAATGGAGTTGCTGCAGCCCCAGCCTCTCTCCAGCATGCAGGAGCCTGGGGAAGGTGCTTTGGTAGCGTGGGCCTGGGGGGATGCTATGGCTGAGAACAGGAACCCCTCCCAGCAATCACCAGCTTCTCTGAGGGTCATGGGAAACCCCGACCTCAGCAGGTTGCAGCTTGAGCAGGGTTGGGTTGGCCTTGGGTCCATTCTTCCTTCCACCTTTTTTTGCTTCTCCTCAAACTTTGAGCTGATATACAGCACACGCCAGGAGAGAATCCAGTGGTCTTGGAATTTAGGGGGTCACACTTCTGCCACTTGGAAGAGTTTGAACCGGTACCAACTCTTGGCATTCACTATTGAATGAATCTTTTGAAAGAAAAAACTTGGTACCAGAGCAATAGAGTAACAGATAGGGCCTTGCATGAAGTCAACTTGGATTTAATCACCAGTATCCCATATGTCCCCTGAGCAATGCCAAGAGTAATTCTGACTGCAGAACCAGGAATAACCCCCTGAGCATTGTCATGTGTGGTCCCTAAAGCAAAATAATTAATAATAATGATATTTTTATTTTCTCATTTGGATTTGTTAAAGGTTTATCATATCACTAGCTATTGCTTTGTTTGGGGATTATACCTAGCAATACTCAGGTTATAGCTGGCTTGGTGTTGGTGCTCAGTCAATCATGTGCTCTGGTGTTGGGGATGAAACCTGAGGCTCCACATGTAAAAGCTTTTCCTCCAGTCCTTTGCACTCTCCTCCCAGTTCTTGTTGTCTTCTGGACAAATATCTAATCTCTGTTGAACTGAAAGATAGTCAAAGCTTCAAAGCCTTCCCTTCTCTTTCTCTTCCTTCTCAGCATCTGCTATATAATAAACCCATGTTTTAGAACACACCTCTGCAGCAGGATGTGTCGTCTTGCTAAGTTATTGTTACACAGCGATGGCCAGAGGGTGCGCCCAGACTTTTAACTCTGACTTCCTTTCTAAGTTGAATGGGCTCCCTCCTGTGTTGGCTGCCACATCAAGAGATAAATATTTATTTGTCAGGCACCTGTCCCATGCAAGGTCTGGCATCTCCTCTCCTCTGTCTGGGAGTAGCAGGTCATGCCATAAGGAAGGAAGCTTGTTGCTGGAGCTGGAACCTTGATATGGCAAGTGGCTATTAGTCACTTGTGCATATGTTGGTTTCAGAACAGCAGGAGGTTTGGGTACCGGTTATTTTAAAGGGAACATTGTTTTTGAGAAAACTTTCCAAATTTAGAAGCAAACATATTGTATCCATAAACTCAGAATTGGTGTTGAGCAATGTTAATATTTTCATGTATACAATACTTAAACATTATAAAATGCATTATGATTTATTGGAACAGGTTATGTAAAGAAATCTCTGTTATGTGTGTATTTCAGAAAGACAGACAGAAAGTGCAAAAGAGAGTATCGCTTTCTCAAGAATTTCTTTCTAAAAGAATCGCTTGCATCTAGAAAAAGGATGCAGCGATTATTTAAGAGTTTCAATGATTAAATGTGTTCAGTAACCCAATAAAGGAAATTTTTGAAACTGTATTGTAGAACTTTAGGAAGAGTGTAAAATTAGGTTTCTGGTAGCTCGTTGGAATAGAAAAACTGTCTAAAATATATATTTGAATTTACTTTTTTTGCATATGCACGAGAATAATTGCTAATTAATTCAAATATATTTGTCTTCCCTGGGGGAAGAGTTAGCCATCTATTACTTCAATTCCCAGCCATTTTAACCACCTATATTTAATAATAACCTTGTTTTGTCTCTCTTACATACCGGAGATAAGTGAGATCATCTGGTGTTCCTCCTTCTCTCACTGACTTTATTGACCACAATTCCCCCAGTTCCATCCAAATGTCAAGATTCCATCTTTTTTTTTCTGGCAGATGTGTGGGGGGGGGTAGAGGCGGAGTGTGAAACACTCAAGGGTGCTCCTAACTCTGCTCTCAGGGGTCACTCCTGGCATGCTCAGGGAACATATGTGGTGATGGAGAATAAACTGATATTGAACTCATGCAAGGCAAGTGCCTTAACCCCAAGATTTTATCTTTTTTTTAATAATTGAATAATTTTCCATATGACTATATGCATAACACCTTCTTTATCTATAAGTTCATCTGTCCTGGGCACTTGGATTGTTCCTGTGTCCTGGGTATTATACTTGGGACTGTGATGAACATGGGTGTCATTGGGCATTTGGGTTGTTTCCATGTCCTGGCTATTGTACTTATGGCTGTGATGAACATGGGTGTCACTGGGCATTTGGGTTGTTTTCATGTGCTGTCTATTGTACTTAGGGCTGTGATGAACACAGGTGGGCACATCCCTTTTCAAATTAGTATTTTCATGTTATTGGGGTGGATGCCAAGCAGTAGTAGAATTGCTGGCTTGTATGTAAGCTCCTTAGCTTTCAACCTCCATATTGTTTTCCCAGTATGACATTCCATAAAGGTTCCATTTTTATTACTTCCCTCCCAACCCTGCTTGTTTGCGGTGCTGTTGTTAGATACTGTTTCACTGGTGTGAGATGATGGCACATTGCTACTTTGATTTGCATTTCCCTGTTAATGCATGATGCTGAACTTTCTCATGGTCCTACTGGTTGTGCTTCTGTCTTTGTGGGAGCGCCTGTCTCTCCCTAGTGTTTGACTGGTTTATTTTAAGTACAGACCATCTTTTTAATGCACTTTATTTTTTAAACTGTTTTTAGTTTTTGTTTTTTGGGTCACACTCATCAATGATCAGGGGTTACTCCTGGCTCTGCACTCAGGAATTACTCCTGGCAGTGTTTGGGGGACCAGAGGGATAACTTGGATTGAACCCAGGTTGGCCACGTGCAAGGCAAATACCTACCAGCTGTAATATCGCTCCGGCCCTGGTGTTGTTGATCTTTATGAGTGATTCTCTGGACCAGCATAGGGAATCACTGGTCCAGAGATTCACAGATATGGGGGCAGAGCTGTTAGCTCTCCCTGTGCCCAGCCACTCATGAGGCGCCCGGGAGGGATGGCGGGTTCTAGCCCTGGCCCACCACTCCAGCAGAGCCTTGCAACAAGTCAAATGACCCTCCACTCCATGAGGGCCTCCATTTTCCACATCCAGACTTCCCTCTCGTCAGAACTCCACCCAGCAGACCAGCCTATCACAGCCCGGCTCATAGAGATCCACCCTGCAGCCATCTTTTTTTAAATCTGGCTCAGGTATGCTGGTCCAGAGACTCACAGACATGGGGCAGAGCTGCTACTGGCTCTCCCTGTGCCCAGCCACTCACGAGGCGCCTGGGAGGATGGCGGGTTCTAGCCCTGGCCTACCATCCCAGTAGAGCCTCGCAACAAGCCAGACGACTTCCCCACTCCATGAGGGCCTACATTTTCCACATCCGGACTTCCCCCCTGCGTCAGAACTCCACCCAGCAGACCAGCCTATCAAAGCCCAGCTTGTGCGGCCGCTTGCAGCAGCTCGGTTCATCAATAAATGCTAGATTTAGAGGTGACTACAAGAGTATGCTACCCGCACGGTAGAGCCTGGCAAGCTACCTGTGTTGTATTTGATATGCCAAATACCAGTAACAATATAGACCTCATTTCCATGACCTGATGGAATGGTTTGAGGCTCTTTATGTTCCTGGAGCAAGCAGATACCCTTGGGCTCTACTAGCATGATACAGGAATTATGGAGATGTTACTGGTACCCGCTCAAACAAATCGATGATGAATGGGAAGACAGTGATACAGTGATACAGTGAATTAAATAATATGTAGTTATTCTTATATGCACTAACAATCAATTGTATTTAGGGAAGCAATACAATGTTATTTAAAAATCACTAATTTTCTTTTCTTTCTTTCTCTTTCTTCTCTCTTTCTCTCTTTCTCTCTTTTCCCTCTTTCTCTCTTTCTCTCTTTCTCTTCTCTTTCTCTCTCTCTTTCTCTCTTTCTCTGTCTCTCTTTCTTTCTTTTCTCTCTCTTTCTTTCTCTCTCTTTCTTTCTTTCTTTCTTTCTTTCTTTCTTTCTTTCTTTCTTTCTTTCTTTCTTTCTTTCTTTCTTTCTTTCTTTTCTTTCTTTCTTTCTTTCTTTTCTTTCTTTCTTTCTTTCTTTCTTTCTTTCTTTCTTTCTTTCTTTCTTTCTTCTTCTCTCTTTCTTTCTTTCTTTCTTTCGCTTTTTTTGGCCACACCAAGCAATGCTCAGCAGTTACACTTCTCTCTGCACTCAGGAATTACTCCTGTTGGTGCTCGGGACCATATTGGATGTCAGGGAATTGAATCGGGGTTGACCATGTGCAAAGCAAACGTCCTCCTTGCTGAACTATCGCCCCAAGAACACTGATTTTTTATTTAAAAAAGTTCAAATAACAATTTCAGCCTTTAGCTAGCCATATAATCTTGAACTATTTAGCCTTTCTGAAATATGATCTCATCTGCAAGATGGGAATAATAATATCTACTGTATAGAATTATTAATAGGGAAAAGTAGGACAATATTTGCAATATGTTGGCTCACACCAAAACCCAGTCAATAAATAATAGGTATAATTAATTTTATTATAGATCTTGCCATAGTTTTGCAATTGCTTGTTTAGTAATGCAGCAGAGATTGCAGCATTGCCAGAGCTGGTTGGGGAATGCTGCCTGCCTCTGCACCCTCAATAGCAGACAGCAAACTTTGCTCATCCTGCCTCTCCCTGCTCGCCCACCAGTCCATGAACACTAAGATATTCATAAGGAAGAAAAAATAGCTGTGCGAAGTGCCAGATCAAATGCTTTTTTTACCCAGGAACCCTTACTATTCAGATCAAATTCTAACCATGGACTGTCAACTACAATAATCAGTATTTTACGGGTTCATTACCACTCTAACTGTAAGCGAACCTTCAAGGAGCACTAGTGACGTTACAGGCTTTGTCCTACTGCTTTATATTACCTTTAAAGATAAGAAGTGCACTTTACACAATAGGATGTGAGGACACCATTGCTGTCGAGGTTGATTCAGCTCATCTGGAAGGCAATGCAGGCATTCCTTCTTCCCTCCCCGTTCGATATATGTCTCCCTTCCCTCCGACCCCCAAGCTGTGTTCTTCACCAGACAATGGCCTTTCAGGATAGAGATAGACTGTTCTCTAATTTAGGGTATACAAGTAGCTGCTAGAGCCTCCAAACAAGTCCTCCAGATCCATTTGCAGGAGAACTTTGGGTAGTAAAGCTTGAAGATGCCAGACATATCTGAAATGAGTGCTGCATATAGCAGGCTGCCTTTCTACAAAACAAACAAAAACTGTTTATACAACAGTAATAATAATAATTATACTTTATTTATTATTGGGGAGGAGGGATTGTTGGCCACAACCGGAGGTGCTCAGGTCTTACTCCTGGTTCTGGGATGAGGGATCACTCCTAGTGGTGCTTGAGAGGGAGCATATTCGGGCGCCAAAATGAGTCAGGGTCAGGGCAAATACCTTAACCTCTGCCAATCCCTCCAGCACCTATATTGTCTTTTACTTTAATTACTTATCTACTGCTTGTTGATCAGTAATTACTTATCAACAACCAGTAGATTGTTGTTGATAATTGATAATTATCAATAAGTAATTATTAAGGGTTCTCAGGGTCCCTCCTCAGTGTCATTCAAAGGAGCTCTCAGGGCCTCCTGTCTATAGAGCATGCTCACAGTCCTTTTGAGCTGTCTCCCCAGGCACCCATTGTAGTTTTTACCCCTGGAGGTGGTTACTATACCTTTAAGCAAAAGGAAACTGAGGCCCAGAGAGATTGTGACTGTTGAGATTGTGCAGGAAATCCCTGAGACTCCATCCTTCCAGCCGAGGCCTGGGCAGGTGGTGAGGAAAGGCAGCAGCCATGCATTTCTCTTTTTGTGAAACATTTGCATTTATTTTGCAGTCTCTTTTTCTCTCCTTTAAAAGCAAGTAAGTGAAATCCTTGATTCATTTATGATTTTACCCTTACAGAGGTTCAAGGCAGATTTCTCCCCGAAAGAGGCAAATGGGCATTATAGTACTCCGCAGAGTCCCAAGCAGTTATTATTATTGTTATTGTTATTGTTATTAGCTTTTGATCATACCCCAGGGATTTCTCCTGCTTCTGTGTTCTATCCTGGCACTTCAGAGATAACTCCATGAAGTGCTCGAGGGACAATATGGGGTACCAAGGATCAAACCGGGATGCTGCAGGCAGAGCAAGTACCTTAACCCCTATGTGCTCTCTCTCTCTCTCTCTCTCTCTCTCTCTCTGGTCATTATTTTTATTATTGTATCAGCATTTTGTGGTATGTAGGATAGAACTCAGTCCTCATACACACCAGGCATGTGCTTAATACTGAGTTATGTTCTTAGCCCAAGCAATCAGCTTTCTCGGAGGATGTATGTGTGTGTGTGTGTGTATGTGTATGTGTGTGTGTGTGTGTGTGTGTGTGTGTGGAGCGGGGTAGTGTTCCCAGGCACAGGGAGGCTAGATGGTGAAGAAGACCAACCCTAGGCCTTTGCGCACCAGGCATGAGCTCCAGCCTTTTAGTTCTCTTCCCAAAGCCAGTAATTAATTGTAAAGAGGAGTTTGAAATAGACTTTTGATCCATTAAAATAATAATCACAATAATTCATATCCTGTGTATATGAAAACCATTAAATCCCCTGCAGAGCCACAAAAGGAGCAATAACCTAAATATAATTGAGAATGGAGGACATTAAGAATTGTTCTAAGAGCAGCTTGTCCTTGGTGAACGTTTCATCCTATGAGATTGGTGCTGTCATTTTCATGAAATGTATTGATTTGCTTGTTTTTTACATGAGATACAATTTAAAAATAGATAAGTTTTAAAAATAAGATGAACCTCATAATTATTTGACTTCAAGGAAGCTGACTGGCACCTTTCCAGGCTCCATATTTGTTCCTATTGACCAGAAGTCTTCTGACTTGGGAAAATATTTTTGTTTTTCTCCCCCTTTCCTAAGTGTCCTACAAAGACCTGTGCTAGGATGGGAAATATTTTCTTGGTCCCAAAGGAGTCCCGTTTGCTTGAAAGAGAGAGCTGAGCTGAGCCTAAGTGGAGCCTGTCACAGAGGCAGGAGAGGGCTCAGAATAGCTTCTCAAACATTCTGAGCATAGTTTCTTCATGCACCGCCTCATCTGCTCTGTGAGAGACAAAACGTGGTCCCGAAGAGTCATATTCTTCATCTTTTATGTGTATCCTAAGGGTGACCCCAAGCTGCCACTTCTCAGGACCATCTGCAGGGAGACCAGCATCATAGCTTGTTGATGGTGTGCTCATTTTCTCCAGGATTCAAGACAGAAATAACAGAGGCCACTAAATTAGCTTCAGATCAACTGTTATTCTTCTCTAAGAAAAAAATTCAAAGAAAGGAGGGGCAAGCATGATCCCTGAAATATGAATTTTGTTTTCAGAATTATGTATAACATGTTAGATAGGAAAATGAATCTCATTCACTGAAACTGCCTTCTCATATGTAGCAGTAAGAATTCGTATGATAAGTTTATAGTGAAGTCTCAAAACAATTTAATCATAAAGGTACCTGCTGTCCGCTCAAGAATGCTTACTGGGAGGTTGGAGAAAAATACAGTGGGTCAGGCCTTTGCCTTGAATGTAGCCAACCCAGGTTTGATCCCTAGCACCCCATACAGTCTCCTGAGCCCACCAAGAGTATTCCCTGAGCGCAGAATCTGAAGTAAGTCCTGTCACCTCTGGGTGTCCCAAATAAAGAAACAAAAAACATAGTTTCTGTAGTAAAAAAAAGCTAGTAGTGAAATATTCTATCATTGTGGACATCTCTTCTGAAAATGACAATAGGACTGTTTCTGGATTCAATTTTTCAACTACTTCTGAATGTAAGAAATGAGAAGCATAGTGTGCCGTGCAGATGCCAGTGTATACTCATTCAGCATCTGATGCATAAAGGAGAATAAGTGTTGGAGAAGGCCACTAGTTATCGGGGCCATGAAGTTGTTATTTGGGACACTCAAATATGTCGTCTCATTAAATACCATTGGTTGTGAGATTGTGTTCCTTGCTGCCTTCCTCTCTCTTGTTCAGCTCTGTGTCAGGATCTACCATAGGGGCTACAAACACCACCAGGAACATCTCAGACATTGCTGTCATGGCACTGTCAGGGTCCCAACAGAATATTCTCCCACGCTGTATGGTCCTCTTGGAATGGATAAGTAAGCAAAACAGCACCAGCCAAGTTAGCAAATGAAAAACAAATTCAACTTAAGTTTCCTATGTAAACTCTAAATGACTTTAATATGTTATGTAAAACATCATATTTCTAACTAACCACTGCACTGTTTTGATGATCCTAATTTTGTCGGCAACATCTAAGATATCATAAGTATGAGCCAGCAGAAGATACAACTGCTTCTCTCTCTCAGGTCTGATTAGGGGGTGGACCTGGGGGCCACACCGGTGTCATAGAGCTTCCTGCCGTCCAGTTTACTCTTGTTAAATTTGATCTCCACAGTGAAAACAAGTGTGTTGTTTTCTTCTATCTTTTCCTGGCTGATGCAGTGGTCAGAGGAAGTTGATGACGGCATGGTAGTCACGCTGCTTTTTCCCAAGGGTGCTCTCCCAGCATATTTGGGGCTCTGGAAGGTGGGTGAGATGTGAATCTTTTTTTCTTTCTTTCTTTCTTTCTTTCTTTCTTTCTTTCTTTCTTTCTTTCTTTCTTTCTTTCTTTCTTTCTTTCTTTCTTTCTTTCTTTCTTTCTTTCTTTCTTTCTTTCTTTCTTTCTTTCTTTCTTTCTTTCTTTCTTTCTTTCTTTCTTTCTTTCTTTCTTTCTTTCTTTCTTTCTTTCTTTCTTTCTTTCTTTCTTTCTTTCTTTCTTTCGGGGCTGTACATACCTTTCAGCACTGCTTTCTTTTCTCTTCTTTTTTCTTTTTCTTTTTTTTTTTTTTTTTTTTTTGCTTTTTGGGTCACACCCAGCGATGCTCAGGGGTTACTCCTGGCTCTGCACTCAGGAATTACTCCTGGCGGTGCTCGGGGACCATATGGGATGCCGGGGATCAAACCCGGGCTGGCATGGGTCGGCTGCATGCAAGGCAAACGCCCCTACCCGCTGGGCTATCGCCTCCGGCCCCCAGCACTGCTTTCTTAGCCTTCAAAGTTCATTGACTTCAGCTTGACTTTCAGTTCTATCTTCATGAAAACACTGCATGACTATGAATTTTATTTTGTTTTGTTTGTTCTGGGGCCACACCAGGCTGTGCTCAGGGCTTAATTCCTGATTCTACACTTAGGAATCACTCCTAGCTGTGCTAGAGGGACGATATGGGGTGTGGGGTCAGCCATATACAAGCAAGAGCCTTATCTCGCTGTTCCTGATAACTGGGAAGTTTTGGACAAAACAGGCTATACATTCTGTGTTATGGGGCCTAAGACGTCAAGGAAAGGGGAGCACGACAAAAAGGGATTGGCCTCATCTTTGCTCTCAGTAGTGAGGACAGGATCACCGATAAACACACACCTGAATGACACCCCCAGTGACATTCTTCCAAATCATAAGAAGGGCGAGCAGTGATTGTCCAGGTAGATAAAAGGCACAGGCTTACAAAGGGACTTGAGCTTTCCCCTCTGCCTCCAGGTCCTTTATAGTCTTTCCCTGAAAATATTCTGAATTCTTTAAGTTATGATAGCAGATTCCATGGGACCTGATTAGCTTTGGTTTCCATGGACTGGAAGAGAGTCTCCTCTGGGCAGATTAAGGAAAACCTGCCTGAACTTTTTGGGGAGAAATTGGTTCCACAAAAACAGAACAAATAACTACAATCCTGTAAACCAGAGAATAAACCTCAGAGAGTACAAAGCAATGAGGTCTTTGGGCCCATCTGAATGGAGATTAGAACCTATTTGGTATGAGAAGCAAGTTCTCTCTTGGGACCATAAGTTTCTGTACCCTGCCTCAGTTCACCCCTCAGAATTTGAAGCATCAATTAAAAGAAGAATGAAAAAAGAGAGAGGGAATCAGCAGGGAGCCTCTATGCTGGAAAAAAGTATTGATCAAGATACAAATGATGAACAAATCTGACCCTTTCTCCTGCCCCCTCACCACACACACACACACACACACACACACACACACACACACACACACACACACACACACACCCCTTCCCTTTGTTGTTCTTGTGCTCTGATGTCTGGAGACTGGTTTCAGGGCTAGCACGTATTTGGCTGCTCTAAAATTGGGAAGGTGCAGCTCCAACTGGCTTCCTCTGACAGGCAAAGCAGCATTCTATCACTGACTGCCATATCCCAGGGCCCTGTAAACAAACCACAAATGCCTGCTCTGAGCATTCTCTTCAGGCATTTTAGGTTTCAGTTCACTTGCCTGCATCGGTTATCAGAAAAATTGGGCAATTTAAAGTGTATTGATTTCCCTGAGAATAGTGGATATCTGATTGGTTTCTATAGAACATTGATTATCACACGATTCTTCTTTCTTCATCTGGTCTCCTTTACACCTGCCTCATCCTCATGCTCCCTTGTTTTGCCTTCTGTCGTTGAATTAAAGAAAGGAACGGAGTGTGCATATTAAGCAGGCTTTCTCCACATTATCCTCTAACACCAGTTCCACTCCAGTCGTGGTGCTGTAAAAAGGGTGCTGCATCCCTATGGTTCTGTGGTCTTACAGTCATAATTTGCTTTTTACGTATGAGATTCTTTGGTGCAGTGCAGATGACAGCTGAAGTATTGTTAAAGCATTGCTGGTTACTCTGGTCTAGGCAAGGACATCAGGCAATGTCTATCCTTACCTGAGAGATTGATTGACTTCCAGCATCAGATTTTACATGTCTAGAGATTGAATTAGAGTTTGTCCTTGTGACTCTGATACTCGGGTGTTATTGCATAGCTGTGTTGACTCTAATTTCAAGTAGGTCCATTGTTGTCATGTGTGAGCCACTGTCACTGTTCTTATGAACTGGAGAGACTGGATTTTGAAGAACAAGGGCAAGGAAAAGTGCCAGAGGAGCAACACCTAAAGACTGCTTATACCTTGGGCAGGGTCTCACAATGTGATGACAGTTAAAATCCATACAAATGTAAGGGAGTAAACCCAGGGGGTACAATGGCATGACAGACAGGTAAACAAAATGTTGTTAGATTGCTGTGTCCAGGCCATATGGCATAGGTGTGGTGCCTCTGGGAACACCAACATTAATGGACTTCTCAGTCAGAAGGCAGGTGTCCATTGCAGAAGAAAGTGCTTGGTAGTCCATGGATTGAAAAGTCATAACATCAAGTAGCTGTGGTTACAAATTAAAGCAAGGCTTTCACACAATCAACCATGGTAAAGACATGTTAAAACTCAATGAAGAAGCAGCCTTGCTGTTAAGTCCCCAGAATAAAGTACCTGATGTAGAGAAGAAATTAATTTTATATCACAACAATATTCAGAAAGATAAAGTGCTTGCCTTACATATGACTCACCCTGGTTCAATTTCTGGCACTGTATATGGTCCCCTGAGTACAGCCCAGGGTCCCCAAGTCAGGACAAGCCCCTGAGTACTGGCCCCAAAGTCAAATAATCTATGGAATATTACACAATTATTGATGTACAACAAGCCCAGACGACCCCCCACTCCATGAGGACCTCCATTTTCCACATCCGGACTTCCCCTCGTCAGAACTCTGCCCAGCAGACCAGCCTATCACAGCCTGGCTCACGCGGCCTCTTGCGGCCGCGCCGTTCATCAATAAATGCTGGATTTTGAGATGACTACAAGAGTATGCTACCCACACGGCAGAGCCTGGCAAGCTACCCGTGTCATATTTGATATGCCAGATACCAGTAACAATTATAGACCTTATTCCCATGACCTGATGGAATGGTTTGAGGCTCTTTATGTTCCTGGAGCAAGCAGGTGTCCTTGGGCTCTACTTGCATGAGACAGGTCATATGGAGATGTTACTGGTGCCCATTTGAGCAAATCGATGATGAACGGGAAGACAGTGATGCAGTGATTCTTTCTTTATTTCTGTTGGTACAGGGGTCACATCTGGTAGTGCACCTACTATGGATCTGCCAGAACCACAACTTGTGGTGCTCAGGCAGCCACACAGCTAGGGATAGATTCGGGACTCACACTAAAAAGCATGTGCTATTCCACTTTAAATATATCCCCACCTTAGTATTTACCTCTTAATCAATCCCTCTAATGCCTTGACTCAAGGGTTACATGGTGTAGTTGTAATCTCTTGTTGCATAAAATGTCATTGTAATTTAAAATAATTAATCTCTCATAGTGTCTGATGGTGAGGATTTGTCTGTCCTAGAGAAGCATTCACGGTGTAATACAATTAAAAGGGTATTTATGTGAGACTAGGAATCACGACTCAGGTTCATGCCAAGGGGTCGGTCTCAAGGACTTCAACAGGACAGAACAATGAGAATTTTTATTTTTCCTTTTATTTGGGGTCTACACTTGGATGTTTTCCTGGCTCTGCATTGAGAGATCACTCTGGGTGGGCTCAGGGGATGATATAGAGTGCCAAGGTTCGAATGAGAATGGCCATTTGCAAGACAAATACCCTACTGGCTTACTATGCTGTGGTCCGCTTTAGTTTGTTATTTGTTTCATTCATTCATTCATTCATTCATTCATTCATCTATCTATTTATTTATTCATTCATTTATTTATCTGTTTATTTGGTTGTTTATTTATTTATTTATTTTGGGATAATGGGAATTTCAAAGGAACAAGAAGGGAAGAGAAGTGGTCTAAGGTGATAGTCCTTTCAAGATAAAACTTTCCAGATTTATTCTTAAATTCATTTATCTCTCTTATTCATAGACAGGTGTCTTTAGATAGGGACTGAGACTGTGGTTCAGTGGTAGATAACTCAGCTTTCATGGTGACGCCCTGAGTTTGATCCCCAGCACTGAAAAAAGAAAAATCTTCAAAATGGAAATCTGCATTGTTGGAATCTATCACCACTTTTCTTCTCTCCTTCCCCCGCTCTGTAGTCACTGAATAGCTGAGTCTGTTTAATTTTCACCTTGAAGTCTCAACATAGCAGCTTGAGACAAGATGGAGTCTGACTCCAAAACAGTTTCCATAGACTCAAGGGGTGATTTATCTCGATGGTTCTCTCTCAAAGACTCTCTCATGAGGCTTCAGTAGAGTTCTGAGTAAAAGTGCAGCCATGTAAATAGTTGGTTGAAAACTACAAAGGTGACTCCTTCACACGATTCATGCTGGAGGCTCAATTCCTCACAATAGCACCTTTACAGTAGCTCTTAAAATGGTCTCTTGACTCGACAGTTGTCTTCTCCTAGAGCAAAAATGAACCACAAAGCCTTTGATTATTCCATGTGACAATGCATTCATTGCCTTTGCCAGAGTCTGCTCATAGGAACTAGGCCATTAAGCCCTGCCCCCCAACACGAGTTGGCTAGAATAGGCACTTAATTCTCCCTTTTAGGTTAAGAACTGTTTTGAGACTTTTGATAATGGTTTAATTTGTGATGGTGAGGATTGAACCCAGGTCTCGTGTATAAGGCAGGTAATTAACTACTGAACCATTTTTCTGGCCCTTGTTTGGGAATATTTTTTCTAGTTTAGCAGGAGAGGGTTGGGCCACACCCAGTGGTGCTCAGGACCTAGTAATAGTTTTGTGCTCGTAAGTGACTCTTGACATTGCTTAAAGGACTTCGTCTGTAGTTTTGAGAATTAGACCAAGGGTCATGGCCAAAGTGGTGGCATGCAAAACAAGCGCCTTACCTCCTGTGTTATCTCCAGGATCCTTGTTTAAGAATTTTAAACTCCTATATACACAGATTATCAAGGAACATCCAGATTATCAAGAAACAGTCAACTTTATGCCCACTATATGATATGTGGAAACCATTGCAAAAAAACCAAACAAATTAAGAGCTACTTGTTTAAGTCCGACAGTGTCAGATGAGCATTAAATCAAATGTGGGGCCCTTATAGGTGTCAGGACCCTACAGAACCCAGGTTTGCACACCCTTGAAAGACAACCCTGAGTATGTAGTTATGAACCTGAGCTTTGAAATCAAGATTTGAATCTCAGTCCCACTGCTAAGTGATGTGTCACTCTTGGAAAGTTGGGAAATCCTTACACCTATTTCACTTAAAATGGGTATGATTAATCTGTCACTTAGGATTTTTGTGAGCATTAAATAAATTGACTTATAGAGGGTACTTGAGACTTTGAAATACAATGATTGCTTATTAAAAAAAAGACAATGCTGGGGATGGAACCAGGGCTATACATGCAAGACAAGTGCTCAATCACTGAGCTACCCCCAGTCCTATAATGATTACCTTTGATTTTTTCATTTTAATTTTGGGCCACACCCAAGCAGTGCTCAGAGATTATTCCTGGCTCAGTGCTCAAGGTTATTCCTTGCAGTGATCTAGGGACCATATATCATACTGGGGATTGAACCTGGGTTAGCTGCAAGGCAAGCCCTTTATCTGCCACGCTAACTCTCTGGCCCTAAACCCATTACCTTTTTAGGTCACTTAAAATGTGGAGGAAAAAAATACCCTACTGATAACTTAATTGATTAGTTGACTTATGATGACAAATTATTCTAAATAGAGTAGTATCTCAAACTGGCATCAGCACCAATATGTCTTTCACCTAGCGGATACTGTACAAGTTAGAAGATGCAATGTGGATGAGTGAAAGCGACTGGTGGTGTGGTGAGAAGTTATTTCTTAGGGAACCGCAAACTGGAAGCAGTTTGGGACTAGAATTGACACAACTCATGCAGCTGCCATAACTGGCATATCCCTACCAGAGAAAGCTCCCCTGATCCCTCCCAGGCTAAGAGGGGGAAATGCTCACAGTATATTAGAAAGAACCACCTCGAGAGTGCCCTAAGCACCATAGGAAAATAGCCAAGAACCCCACTGCAGGAGTGGATGAAGATAGGAGCCCTATTCATCCACTTCAGATAGGAGTCCCGAAGTCTCAACAAGGAATACCACAAACAAAATCACTCTG
This sequence comes from Cryptotis parvus, assembly GCA_021461705.1. NCBI lineage: Eukaryota > Metazoa > Chordata > Mammalia > Eulipotyphla > Soricidae > Cryptotis > Cryptotis parvus. The sequence continues at coordinate 216,551 of JAJIBD010000968.1, read as the reverse complement.
ATAAGGAATTCAGAGACAAAATAGGAGGCTGTTTGATGAGCTCAAAAAAAAAAAAAACAGTGGAACTGATGTCCAGTAAAACATAGGAAGACTGAAAAGAAGCAGTGAAACAGACAGCCAGTAAAATGCAGGAGGAAATGAGAGGCGAAATATGAAAAATAAGACATGTAGACAGCATCATGGTTAAGATGTGCTTCAGCAATGACTTATGTTCGGGATTCTAAACAGTTGGAGCCAAACTATTATTTTAAGAAGATCCATGTAAGAATATCAATCTGTCATTGGCTCTTTAATAAGAGACATTTATCAGCACTTTGGAAATGGTTGCCATGAACTACTTTCTACTAATAACTCAGGAGACGAGGCGGAGTATTAAAGAGGCTTTCTCCCACAGCAATATTATTTTTAAGTTGTTCAAAAGATAAAAGCTAAACCAGAAACTATTCCTGAATGAGGTTTTAATATAGGCACATTTATTTAATAAGACACTTTAGACCTCCGGGTGGGTTTTCTGATGCCACTGTGGAGGCCCGTGAAATTGAAGGACCACAGAACAACAGTAATGGGCCAAGGGTGTGAGTGCATGCAGGCGCTCAGGGGGCTGGCTGTAGCTGCTGATGCAGCTACGCCGCGCTGGGGTCCACGTCAAACCACCAGCTGGCTGTCTTCAAAAGCCTGCATCCACACGGGCTTTCTACCAAGCTCTTAACCAGAGTGTACTGTTGCACTGACAGTTGCAAAAGTCACGTACACCAGGCAAGAGTGAAATTCACAGAACGCAGGAACACAGTACAATGGATCCTCAGATTGTGCCAGGGGTACCATGTTTCGTTACAGCATCAATGAGAAGAAAATTAATCCCAGTGGAAGTTGACCCAAACAGTTCTTCAAGGACCTGCTTTTTTGTCCTATGTATAATTTTGCTTCAAATAAATGTTACAAAGCCCCGAGGAAACAAGGCCAGGACTAAGGCCTGCCCTGCTTACCACCAACCCTAATTAGATCCCCAGTATTGCATATAGACCCCTGAACACCGTCTCTCGTGACCCCCGCCCCAAATCCATGAAACAGATAAAGGAAAGATTTCTTAGAACCTATCAGGAATGTTTGATGAACTCACAGTGCAGGGCTTTGAAGCTCCTCTCTATGTGCCTGAAAAACTGATTGGGGCTCCAGGAGTCTCTCTCCCTTTTAAAGAGATTATCTCATCAAGGACATGAGCAAAGAAAATAGGTAAAGGTGCAAACTGAACAGAACTTGATCTGATCAAGTAGATTCAAGTAGATGAACAGAAAACATTAAGAACAAGAGCTGGTTCCCTTCAGGAGCACAGTAACAGGAAGTAATAATGAAGTCAGGTGTAAGCAGCAGGAGCCCCCCTGTCCCCGTGCTCTGCAGGCAGTGCTGTGCTCTTGGCGATAATAGCATTCTGTTTCTCAAGGAACTTCTTTATTTATTCCCCTACCCAAAATTAGTTCCTTAATTTGAAACAGTCATAAACAAACATTGCTAAAGAAATCCCTTGGGCTCCCCTCTCCCACACCCTCTACCCCCACACACATTTTTGCTGCTGCTTTATTTGTTTTTTGTGCTCAATACAAGGACCTGCCTTGATCTGGCTTTCTGAAATCCCTTCCGAAGTCTCTAGAAAATACATTTCAATTTCACTGTAGGAGCGAATGAAGTTCTTATGAATTGCAGTCACACACTCTAGGTAAACCAGCTTTAATCATATCCAAGGATAGATGGAATCATGCGGCATGTCTTAAGGCGACCGGCCACTCTCAGTCTTCTGTTGGCCCGGTCCAGCTACCTCGCACAGTGGCAGAAATGAAGTCTGGTCTTCTGTGGGTCTGTGAAGTTTCTCTAGTTTCCTTGAAGAGAGACACCCCCACGCGCTTTTCTGCTTTTCCTCTATCTTTTCTTGACCCCCCCCCCGCCGACTTCATTTCTGTCTGCTCCCTTTTCCTTTCCTTCCCTTCCTTGTGCTCCCTTCCTGTAGCCCTGCGCCTTTCCTACGCCTCAGCACCATCTTCATTCACCAAAGGAAATGTATGAGTCATTTGGGGGGCTCTCCTGCCCGCTTGGCTCCTTCTCTGGCTTTCTTGTTCTCTGGAGTCTTTGGCTGAACCAGTGGAGAATCCCGAGGGTGGGAGGAAGCGAAAGGCCAGGGTTTCTCTACTTCTGTCTTGGGAGGTGGCTCAGGTAGTGGCGGCTTCTCTCCCATGGTTTCAGTTGCTCTTATCTGGCTCCTTCCATCCAGGGCTCAGGGTCTGCTTGGAATCCCCTCTCTGCTGCTGGTTTCTCTCTGATCACCCATCTTGCCCGTTCGGATACTGTCACCACCGCCCCTCCCCCTCCTTCCAGCCTGGGTGTGGGACAGGCAGAGATGGGGGAGTAATGCCTTCTACGATTAGTCTTTGGGTTACCCACACCACGTCCCTAGACAACCCCTTAGTTTTTATTCTTCTATCGTATACAGAACGGACTTTGCTGCTCAATTCCCTTGCTTGGATGTGCACAGTGGCTTCTGGTTCTCATTCGGGGCCTGTCACTTCAGACAGGCTTCAGGATGACAAGCTCATGACTACGTGAGCTTCCAGGCTGGGACACAGTGCCAGGAAAGAGGCCATTTGGGAAGTGTCTGCAAGCTCTCAGTCCCCTGACAAGGTCCTGTAAGCCCTTCCAGCTGATGCTTCAGAGCTACACCCTTTCCTGACAAGTCAAAACTCAATGTGGGAAATCGACTTCCTCTGAAACTCTCAAATCTCAGATCATGAGAATTTTCATAAGCTGAATCCAGATGACAAGTTCTTAGAAAATGGTGATGTGATCAAATGGAAGGAGTGTAAGTCCCTAAGACACCTCCTGGAACGAGGCAGCCTCGGGAATCAGAGCCTAATCCTTAATCTGGCCCAGATCTAAGAGAGCATAACTGCTCTCGTGCGCTTATGAATCAGTGGTTCCAGGGATCTGTTCCAGCTCTCCAGCACACACGTCATGGGCTCTTCCCAGCAGATATGACTTTTACGTTTGGGCAATTACTTGTTACAACTCATGTAGGTCTACCAGAAATATGAATGTCAGTGAGAGGTGGAGAAGAACCAATACTCAGGCAGTAGCTAAAATCTTGAAGCATGATTTATAGAAATAATGCCTCTGTCATAAATAAGCACATTCTAATTGATTTTTGACTCATGGGAATATCAGACACTTCCTTATTTATAACGGAATCAGCCATATAAGCAACTTTGGCTGATGTGTTAGCAACAGGTCTGCTAAAGTGAAGAGACACAAAGTTCTAAGGCTTAAGGGACGAACCATAAGTTGGATGTGGGAGAGGCTGGAGAGACAGTGCAGCGGGTAGGGCACCTGTCTGGGATGCAGCCATCTTGGGTTTGGTCTCTGGCTGGTTCCTGAAACCCTGCTAGGAGTGATTCCTGACCACAGAGCCAGGAGTAAGCCCTGAGCACAGTCAGGTGTAGTCCAAATCCATCCTCAAAGAAGAGTTTGATGTGGAGTAAAGGTGAAAGGAATAAGTAAAATTACACAAAGGAGTAGCAACAGTAAACCCCCAAAAGCAGTGTCTTTACCCAGCAGTTCTCCACAGTTGCATGCAGCTGCACATGGACGTATTCTGTGCTCCCATGGGGTTTTTCTTCACATAGTAAATCTTATAAAACAACCAGCTATTAATATCTAATCCAGTATCAAAAGAAAATTTTTTTAATTTTCCCCCTTTTTTATTGAAACACTGTGATTTATAAAGTAAAAAGGTTTTCATAATACTGTTGATAGAAAGATTCATACTTCAACACCACTCCCACCACCAGTGTGATCCCACCACCAAAGACCCTCATGTCCCACCCACCCCAATCCCCATGCCTGCTACCTTGGCTAGCACTGATTGTATTGACCGTTAAAGCACATACATGGCAATGTAATTGATGGATCCATTTTCTTCTCTATTGTTGGTTATAGGAGAATTTGGCCAAATTCTATTCTTGAATTTACTTTTTGAGTTTCTAGAACGTGGTTGGTTCCACTACTTTGATGTACCATGCAGCCCCAAGCATGGGGAGAGCTTGGGGAAACTATGGGAGAACTGGATGGCAGCTCTCCCCCTCGTGTTTGAGTCTGCATGATGGCCGGTAGCCTGGAGGCAGTTCATGGGCTGGCCCACCAGGCCTCCCCGGATGGGACAGAGGTGGAGAAGGGGCACCCTAACTCCATCTCCGTGAACGCCCTGATGTTCACTTTAAACATGTCCTAGAATTGTCCATGACTTTCTTCTTCCCAACAGAGTGGGCACATTCCACCATCTGCTTTGTCCCACTACTCAGGACTCTACAATGTGGCCTCAATATCACTGTCTTCAATAATATTGAATCTCAGTAACAGTTTGCTTCTCACAATAACATTTAGTTTATGAATCTGGAACGATTTGCTTAAAAGCAGTGGCGTGTAACTTTTGTGAGTGAAAGACCTTTTGAGAGTCTGAGAACTATTGACCCTTTCTCCAGAGCAATAGGCATCAAAACCATGATTATGAATGAGCATGTGCTTATCATTCGGTGTTCAAAAACACACAGTTCTAACAGAAGTCTCGCTATACTTACCTGAATCAAGACTAAGGTTCCCCCTCCCCACCCTGCTCTCACCCTCCACATAATCCCTGGTCAGACATTTTTTCTGCATATACAAAATGGCCCCAGATGGTGCCACAAGGTAACTACGGAATAGTAAATAATTTATTTCTCCTATTTATTAATTACTCTCAATGTTTTCTATTTTGGGGGGGAGGAGGGTGTTGGGATTCAAGCCTAGGATTTCTTACTTTTTTCTCCCTTATATAACACCATGATTTACAAAGTTGTTTATAATACAGATGTTTCAAAATTCAAAGTTCCTTCACCAATTCCACCACCAGGATCTCCTTCCATCTACTATTGTCCCCAGTTTCCCACAAACTCCAAAGCCTGCTGCCTTAGCATAAAATATTTTCTATTACTTTTCTTACTTTTTTCTCCCTTTAATTTAAACACATGGTTTACAAAGTTGTTCATAATACAACTATTCCAAGCATTCAATGTTCCATCACTGATCCCACTACCAGTATCACCTTCCCTCTACTATTATCCCCAGTTTCTAACAAATTCCCAAAGCTTGCCACCTTAGCACAAAATAATTTATTTTATATTACTTGTTGCAACAAAATGTCTAATGGAGTTATCGAAGAAGTATCAGCAAAAGAAAATTTATGACTATTGTTACATCTCATAATAGGGTTATCAGAGTCATTATTCGAGGCTTACTAAACTGTGGTTGTTAATTGAGCTTTCTGTACTACTGTTTTTATTTTTGAGCTTAGTTGGCTTCCCAAGATACTTTCCCGTCTAATTTGGTGCGCTTCCACTGGGCTGTTAGTATTGTAAAATTTGGAGATGTCAGGTGGCATCTTCTTCAGAGCACTTCAGGAACTACAGCATCTGTAGAACTGGGCCGATGAGTTTTAGTGTCTTGGCTTGTTTCTCTTCTGAAATTAGTGGTGAAGCTGTGGAGCTGGACTATTGCTGCGTGAAGGCAACTATGGATGTGGGCACTGGGCTTCTAGTTGTCAGTGGGAGTGGGGAGACAGACTACTCACATTCTGAGAAGACCCCAGTTCCAAAATACTAGGAGTTTTCATTGGCTTGGCATCTTTACAGACATTAGTCATGAAGCAATGAAATTGGGGCTGTTGCATGATTTGCACGGCAGTAGCAATGGGGTATGGGGCAGCCACCAGAGCTTTGGGGGCAGGATAGGGACTGGACCTTTCCCCTTCTCAAGGGTGCCCCAGAGTTTTCAGTCCAAAGACTGATGTGCCCATGAGTTTTAGTAGCTTGGCTTGCATCTCTTCGGGATTAGTGGTGGAGCTATGAAGCTGGGCCATTGTTTACATGGTGGTTATGGATCCTCATATTTTTTTAACAATGAATTAAAACTTCCAGCTGCAAATTCTGTTCATTTAGAGAGATGCTTCCTTATTTTGGACTTATTCTATAGCAGATAATTCCGTGTCTCATACGAGAAGATTTGTCTATAGTGATAGTAAATGGTTGTGCACCTGAAATAGTAATTTCCTCCTGCTGTTTAGAGCTGTCTCTCTTATTGGCATTGCAGGAGATAAAGTTCTGTGATTAGGGTAGAGATTTATGGAGTGATATTTTCAGTGTATGTGCATGTTGCTTTCTATATGATTGTGGTGAAACAAATATGACACAAAACTTCTGTTGGGGATTGATTTGGGGATGAGAGTAGCATGTATATTGTAATAAGTCACAGCAAATTCTGCTTCCTCAATCCCTGTATCTCATGTGGATTCAAGGGTGGATAATTTTGCTCATTCTTTTGGCCTCTGTTATGGATTGTCAGGGATAGGACTCCTGTTAATAATTCTCAGAAGTGCTCAGCTGTGAAATAAGGACTGAAAAGATGAAATGCAATTGATCCTGAGCCGTTGTGATCTTTCAATTTTGTGGAATCATAAAGTAAGTATTTAAAGTGGTCCAATACATCTTCCTGTTAAGTTTTAAAGTTCATAGATTTAAAATATTTATAGACTGACTTGGCTAGGAAGATTAAGAAAAACATATGCATTGGCTCTGAAGTAGAGCTAGGAATACATTATGGAATATTAGTGAGAGGCTGAATGGAGTCAACCCAGTGTAGCTGGGTAAATGAGAATCATGTAGCTTCCAGGTCTGAGAGTGCACACCAGAAGTACAGGAGCTGTCAGTTAATAGATTAAAAATTGTAAGTAGGCTCTCTCTGAGACATTTGTAGATACTTGTTTGACTTAGCTTCCCTAGGAGATGATGTTACACTAAACTTCCTGGGCTGAGGGAATCTTTCTAATTGAGTATATATACCCAGGAAAGAAAATACTGAAAACTTGATAGTTATTCATCAAGGCAAAAGGCTTGATTGAGTGCCTACTGCGTACCAGGTAGTGTGTTATGCCTAGAAATAAGGATGAATGAAACATGGCATTCTACCCTCTGGGAAGTCTCAGTGTAGTAAGAGACTGGGAAAGAGGCAATGCGATTTTAGGAGGTATTAAAACACAGTGTGTTGTTGGAGCCCTGAAGAAATATTCTTTTCTAGTTTTGAGGGTCTAACATTCCTTTGCAGAAGTGGTTTTGTTTTTATTTTGTTTTGTTTTGTTTTGTTTTTAGAAAGAGAAGGTATAGACCAGGGGAAAGAGGAAGAAAAGGTATCCCAGACAGCAGAACTAATAGTATGTGAAGAGATATGCATAGCGAGTGCTGAGAGATTACTAACTGCAAAGACTTGGCATAAAAAGTACCGGCTGGCAACCCCATCAAAAAATGGGGGGGAAGAAATGAACAGAAGCTTCCAAAAAAGAAGAAATTCGAATGGCCAAAAGGCATATGAAAAAGTGCTCTTCATCTTTAATCATCAGGGAGATGCAAATCAAAACAACAATGAGGTACCATCTCACCCCACAGAGACTGGCACACATCCAAAACAGCAAGAACAACCGGTGCTGGCGTGGATGTGGGCAAAAAGGGGACTCTCATCCACTGCTGGTGGGAGTGCCGACTGGTCCAGCCCTTTTGGAAAACAATATGGGCATTCCTCCGAAAGCTAGATATTGAGCCCCCATTTGATCCAGCAATAGCACTCCTGGGAATATACCCGAGAGACCGAAAAATACATAGCAGAAACACTATCTGTACTTCTTTATTCATCTCTGCGCTATTCACTATAGCTAGAATCTGGAAACAACCTAAATGCCCGAGAACAGAGGACTGGCTAAAGAAACTGTGGTTCATCTACACTATGGAATACTATGCGGCTGTCAGAAAGGATGAAATTATGAAATTTACCTGCAAATGGATGGACATGGAGTCTATCATGCTGAGTGAAATTAGTCAGAAGGAAAAGGACAGATATAGAATGACTGCAATCATTAATAGGATATAGATACCAGTGTTTTAATAAATATGGGAAATGGTAATGGCAGATTAAAACTCACCACTGAATATACACAAAGAGACTTAAGTGATAAACTCTAAATATCTGCAGGGCTAGCCACAATGTGTAAAATAAGAGGGAGAGAGATGCAGAGGCAGAGAGAGAGATAGAGAGAGAAAGAGAGGAAACTGGGGTACCTGCTATTAAGGCGGGTGGGGGGACGGGAGGGGAGGGGTACATTGGTGGTGGAAATGGGGCACTGGTGGAGGGATGGGTACTGGAATACTGTATTGCCAAGAACCAATTATGAACACCTTTGTAATTGTATGTTTCACGGTGGTATAATAAAAAAATTTAAAAAAAAAAAAGTACCAACTGGGGAGCGGGCTGGTGTGTAGGAGATGCTGCCTGGAGAGGGAGTCTAGGCCCTACTATGCCTTGCTAGCTGTGGAGTATCCTGAAATCAGACGCATAAGCTAAGAAAGCATGGAAATGTGGAGCAAAGGGCATGGATCTTTGAGATGCCAGGAAGGTAGAAAGACAGAACTCCCCTGAGAGACAGAATGCAGAAGATGCCACAGAGAAGTCTGGAATAGCCTTCACTTCTGAGTGGGATAACTGGATTAATGGTGATGCTTGTCACCCTTAGTAGGAATAGAAAGAGAGCAAGGAATGAGGTTGAAATATGATGGGACGATTATTTCTTTTTTCCAAATGGTATCTCAGGTAACTGTGAGTTGCTGTTGTTGTTGTTGTTGTTGTTGTTGTTGTTGTTGTTGTTTTTAATTTATGATTCAAGATAATCAGCAGACACTTAAATATGTGGAACTTGACTTTAAGAGATTATAAACAGGGGCTGGAGCGATAGCACAGCAGATAGGGCATTTGCCTTGCATGCGGCTGAGCCAGGTTTGATCCCCAGCATCCCATATGGTCCTCCGAGCACCGCCAGGAGTAATTCCTGAGCACAGAGCCACGAGTAACTCCTGAGCATTGCCGGGTATGACCCAAAAAGCAAAAAAAAAAAATACATAAATATGTAGGGCTCATTAGTAGTTGAAACTCAGGGTGTGAATGGAATTTGAGAAAAGGATACTGACAACAGAATCCACCGGGTTCTGTTAATTTAGTGGGGGCGTAAGGCAATTGTAAGAAATATTGAGAAAAAAACAGAAAGAATATTGAGAGGAAAATAAGGGAGAGTGGCAAGCAGAAGCCAAGAAGAGTGGTTTAAGAGGGCAGTAGAGAGAGGAGCCAAAAGGTACCTTTGTATCTGAAACTACCTTTAAGGTCTAACCATTGATAGATCACTGAGAGTGTTAGCAAAGTCAAGTTGAATTTTTTGGTAAGGACAGGGTTTAAGCCACACCCAGGTTAAGTTCAGGTGCCTTACTCCTGACTCTGTGCTTAGTGATCACTCCTGGCGTGTTCAGGGAACCTTATGTGGTTCTGGGGATAGAACCAGGGTCAGTCACATTCAAGGCAATTGACTTAGCTCCTCTAATGCATATTTGGCCTAGAAAGAGTAGTTTCCTTAATATTTGACTTCACTGAATATAAAAATATCAGTTATTTTATTTTTTAAAGTGTTTTTATAGAATCACATTGAGATAGAGCATTACAAAGCTGTTAACAATTGGGTTTCAGTGATACAGTCTTCCAACACCCATCTCTCCACCACTGTATATTACCCACCACCAACCAAGATCTCCAGTTTCCCTCCCATCAGCCCCACCTCCCCCATCTCCCAACCTGCCTTTATGGTAGGCATTGTCACTTTTCTTCTTCTTCTTCTTTCTTCTTTCTTCTTCTTCTTCTTCTTCTTCTTCTTCTTCTTCTTCTCCTCCTCCTCCCTCCTCCTCCTTCTTCTCCTTCTCCTTCTCCTTCTCCTTCTCCTTCTTCTTCTTCTTCTTCTTCTTCTTCTTCTTCTTCTTCTTCTCCTTCTCCTTCTCGTTCTCCTCCTTCTCCTCCTCCTCCTTCTTCTCCTTCTCCTCCTCCTCCTTCCCCTTCTCCTTCTCCTTCTCCTTCTCCCTCCTCCTCCTTCCCCTTCTCCTTCTACTTCTCCTCCTCCTCCTCTTCCTCCTCCTCCTCCTCCTCCAATCTCTTTCTCCTGTGATTTGCAATATCACTTGATCACTTGAATCCCGTTATTCATTGATCTGCTCTAGTGGGTGCGAGTAACATTTCCATTAGACCCTATCATATGCCAGTGAAGCCCAATGGCATCTAGTTGATTCAGGAATATGAAGAGACTCAAACCATTCCTTCATGGTCTTGACAAAGAAGTCTGACCATCTTGTAGGTGGGCGGCCACGTGATCTTTTGACATCCCGTGGGATCCAGTCAGTAATGGCTCTAGTCCAGCAGTCATCTCCAAATCGCATTACATGTCCAGCCCATCTGATTTTCAATGCTTTGGCAAACGAGACAGCGTCCCTGATTCTGGAATAGCAGCGGAGGTCAGAACTCCGGATTCCTTCTCTCACTTGAGTGAGGCATGATATTCCAAGCATAACTCTTTCGATTCCTCTTTGGGAGACCCGAATAGCATTCTCATCTTGCTTTCATAGGGCCCAGGTCTCTGAGGCATATGTTAATGTAGGGAGAACAGTGAAGTCGAAGAGATGTGCCCAGAGCCAGGGGTTCTTTGCCCTTTTTAGCTATTTCTTCGATGCCTTTGAAGGCATTCCATGCTGCTCTCTTCCTCCTGCGCAGCTCAGGTTTTAGGTCGTTCATCATGTTGACTTCTCGACCTAGGTACACATAACTGCTGCATTCAGAGATGTCTGTTCCATTGAGAGTGAATGGGGTCTCTGGATCTAGTTCATTTTTTTATTAACATTGTTTAGTTTAGATTCAGTTGTAGATCTATCTTTCCACATTCTCAGTCAAAGTCAGCCAGCTAATGTTTGGTGTTATTAGAACGATGTCATCAGCGGAGCGAAGGTGGTGTAGTTGCTGACCGTCTATCTTCACTCCCATTCCTTCCCATTCTAATTGTTGCATGATGTTCTCGAGGGTGGCACTGAAGAGTATTGGTGAAATGGTATCACCCTGTCGAACCCCTCTTTTGACATCAATGATCACTTCCTTGTAGAATGGTGAGATCCTGGTGGTGAATCCGTAATACAGCTCATGAAGGATCTTGATGTATTGGATTTGAACACCCTGTTTGGCTAGGGCTTTGATGACTGCTTCAGTCTCCACAGAATCAAAGGCTTTCTTTAAATCAATGAACTTGAGATAGAGCAGCATCTTAAACTCCCTACAAACCTCGATGAGCTTGGTTACCATGTGGATATGGTCGATTGTGCTGAATCTTTTCCAGAAGCCAGCTTGCTCGCATGGTTGTCATTCATCTAGTGTTCTGCCAATCTATATTGCCAATGCAATATAGATACTGAAAATTTGTCATGTATATCCCTTTACCTACTTACCTACTTTCAACACTCAGTTCTTGTCCAGAGTGCCAGAGTGATCATTTACAACTATTATTGTCATACTTCTGCCACCTGCCCCTTGAGGTGTTGCAGGTGTGGCTATGGTGCCCGGCTGCATTGGCAGCTGGCAGACAGGAGACAGGCTTGTCTACACCCTGGGCTCTGCCCCGTGGGCCCTGGATGGTTGATGGTCTGACATAGAAAAAGACTGGGCCCCATAGAATGAACCCACAGAGCCTGGCAAGCTACCTGTGGTGTATTTGGTATGCAAAAAACTAACAATAATGGATTTCATTCCCAATGAATGGAGACGTTACTGGCCCCTGCTCGAGCAAATCGATGAACAACGGGAATACAAGTGACAAGTGATTGTCATACTGGTCCCTTCTTTATATTACCTACCTTCTAACCCCCCACCCTGTCACACACACACACGCACACACACACACGGTAGATTTCAACCATTGTTCAGTCCTCCTGTCTCCTGTTTTCCCTGGTCTTGGATATTAGTCTCATACTATATATGTATATATCTTTATATCCCACAAAAGAATGCAGAGGCTGGAGCAATAGCCCAGTGGGTAGGGCATTTGCCTTGCACATGGTCGGCCTGTGCCAGCCTGGGTTCGATCCCCAGCATCCCATATGGTCCTCCTAGGACCGCCAGGAGTAATTTCTGAGTGCAGAGGCAGGAGATACCCCTGAGCATTGCCGGGTGTGACCCAAAAAGAAAAAAAAAACAATGCAGTCATTCTATATCTGTCCCCCTCCTTCTGACACTCATTTCACTCAGCATGGTGGTCTCCACATCCATCAATTTATTAGCAAATTTCATGACTTAATTTTTCCTAACAGCTGCATTGTATTCTGTTGTGTAGATGTACTCTTTATCCAGTTGTCTGTTCTCAGGCATTCAGGTTGTTTCCAAATTCTGGCTATAGTGCATAGTGCTGCAAAGAACATAGAAGTGCAAGTGGTGTTCGACTGTGTGTTTTTGTGCCCCCAGGGTATATTCCTAGTAATGGTATTGCTGGTTCAAATGGAGGCTCAATTGCTAACTTTTTGAGGAATGTCCATGTTTTTTTCCATAAAGGCTGGACAAGTTGGCATTCCCACCAGAGTGATGCCAGCACTGGTAGTTCTTGTTCTTTTGGATGGGTTCTCTAAGTATAGTATCATATCACCTGCAAATGTGATTTTTGTCATATGCACATATGGTAAAATCTGACTTCTTCATTTCCTATCTGGATGCCTTTAATATTTTTTTCTTCCCTAACTGCTATGACATAACTAACTTGCAGTACAATATTGCATAGAAATGGTAAGTGTGGACAACCTTGTCTTGGCCCCCATTTTAGAGAGAAAGGTTTAGTTTTTTCCCATGGAGAATAATACTTCCTGTGGGCTTGTGGTAGATTGAATATATTGAATATATTGTGAATATATTGAGGTTAGTTCCTTCAATTTCCAGTTTCATGAGAATTTTTATCATGAGCAGATGCAGGATCTTGTCAAATGCTTTCTTTGTATCTATTGATAAAATCATATGTCTTTTATTTTTAGGCGACATGGCCTTTGATCTTAGTCCGTCATTTCAGATGGCTCTAAGAAGACTTAAGAAGACTGTTCACAGCCAAAGCAGGTCCAGACTGATAGATTCACAGTGTTTGGCTCCTTAAACTCCAAGTAAACTTAAAAACTTTGAAGATATTAACACCAAAGCTTAGCCCTCTTCCTTTTATTGATATGATATCAGGAAGATAAACATTTTTATTACTGATTTTGGCATATCGAATAGGCATTGGACAGCTTGCCAGGCTCTGCCGTGCGGGCGGTATACTCTTAGTAGCTTGCTGGACTAAGCACTGCCAGGAGTAATTCCTGAGTGCAGAGCCAGGAGTCTTACTCCTGGCTCTTGCCAGAAGTAACCCCTGAACATCACTGAGTGTGATGTTGCTGTTTGCCCTGACAAGCAGGACATGCCCTTCAGCCTCTCCATGTAGCCGGAGGACACATGAAAGCAGGATGAGAACGCTATTCGGTCTCCCAAAGAGGAATCGAAAGAGCTATGCTTGAAATATCACATCTCACTCAAGTGAGAGAAAGAATCCAGTTCCTACCTCCATTGCTGTTCCAGAGTCAGGGACTCTGTCTTGTTTGCCAAGGCATCGAAAATCAGATGGGCTGGACATGTAATGCCATGATTTGGAGACAACTGCTGGACTAGAGCCATTACAGACTGGATCCCACGGGATGTCAAAAGATCACGTGACCGCCCACCTACAAGATGGTCAGACTTCTTTGTCAACACCCTGAATGAACGGTTTGAGGGTCATCGTATTCCTGAAGCAACCGATGCTGTTGGGCTAAACTGGCACATGATAGGGTCAAATGGAAATGTTACTGGCGCACACTTGAGCAGATCGATGAATAACGGGATGTCAAGTGATCAAGTGATATGATGTATTATGATGATTGACTTGTGAATGTTAAACCATCCTTGTACTTGATCATGGTATGTAATCTTTTTGATGAGTCATTGGATTCTATTTGTTAGTACTATGTTGAAGATCTTTACATCTGTACTCATGAAGGAGTTACTGTCTTTTAGCCATCAGAGTTTTAAGTAGTTGGAATTTCATATTTAAATGTTTGAATTGAAGGGACAAGAACCAACTTTCCAATCCTATGCCCTAAAGTGAAATCGCATATAGGTGTTGCCCTTAGCTAATGAGGATCCCAGCACTGGGGTCCTCATTAGCTAAGTGACTAACTGCATGAACATTACAAAGAAAAAGGAAGATGCCAAAGAACTGAAGTGAGAACCTGCATTCTAGAAGGTTCCAAGGATAGTCACGGTACTAGTGGTAGGACCAGCATTAGCCTGTGTATTCTGTTCATACTTCACCAAAGGACCCTGGAGCCTGAACACAGGCTAGAATAGCAGTCCCATAGTGGGTGCTCTGCTTTAACTAAAAACTGAGGATAACTGCTCACCAGTCACATTGGGACCAATAGAACTTAGACACTAGAATGCCAGAAAACAAAGAGATTCTCTTTTCCCCTGGTCCTGACTAAATCCCAAAGGTAAGATGTCTTTAGGCTGATAAGGAAATCTGCAAAGTTATTAAACAGGTTTTCCAATTTAATGAAATCATAGAGTTGCAGAAACATGCATGACCCTGTAGGACCAGATAGGAGCTTTAAGGATAACCATAGCACAGAGGGAAGGGTGTTTGTCTTACACGTGGCCAACCTGGGTTCGATCCCAGGCATCCCATTGGTCCCCCGAGCACCACCAGGAGTGATTCCTGAGCGGAGAGCTGGGAGTAACCCTGAGCATTGCTGGGTGTGACTCAAAAAGCAAAAAAAAAAAAAAAAAAAGGATAACTTAGGACAGTAAGTCCTAAGTTTAAAATTGCTTTTAAAGAACCTGCCATGGAGGTGGGCTGGGGAAGGGGGAGGGAACTGGGGACGTTGGTGGTGGGAGATGGGCACTGGTGGAGGGACGGGTGCTGGAACACTGTATGACCAAAACACAAACATGAACTTTTTAATTGTATATCTTTTTATTTGTATATCTCAAGGTGGTATAATAAAATACTTAAAAAAAATAAAAAAATACAATTGCTTTTAAAAAGCAATTTTCAATTTATACACAAGTTATTTTCTCCAGAAGGCAAAACCATTGAGGCCTTTTATTTATGTTAAAGTAATCTCAAATCTAGATTTAAGATTTGGGAAGAATTTGAAAAGCATACACTCACTGGGAGGAAGGCTGGGATAGGTGGGACTGGCAAAAGGACCTTAGCTTGTCTAAGATATAAGCATCTGCTTCCTTCTCTGAGCAATATGGACATGGATAGGTTTGGGAAGAAACACCAACCTTGTGGTATGTCTATGGGGAACAAGCTCATGTGTCTCGTGGATAGACGACATGCTTGCCCTAAGACCTAGGGAAGCCTGTCAATGCTTCGACTTACATGGTTCATTTCTTCCTCTCGAGGAAGAGGGCTAAGCTTTGGTGTTAGTGTCTTCAAAGTTTTTAAGTTTACTTGGAGTTTAAGGAGCCAAACACTGTGTATCTATCAGTCTGGACCTGCTTTGGCTGTGAACAGTCTTCTTAAGTCTTCTAAGAGCCATCTGAAACGACTAAGATCAAAGGCCATGTCACCTAAGACGACAATCACTTATGAAATCTGTTCATAGGTCAACACTATCTAGAGAGCGATTTTTATGTTATTAGGCTCTGGGACTTAGAACCATGAACCAAAGAGACAAAAATCTTGCCATTAAGAAGAATCTCCTGTCAATAGAGATCAAGGTTAAGAAAAATGCTAAAATAATGAACAAATGTATAAATAAGCTTTGGTCTGTGTTTTTCAATGGAAATTTTGGTTTATTCAGTCAGTAGTACTTAGATTCTATGCCATCTTGAATGTTAGAAAATTATTTTTTTCAGATATATGATTTTCTTTCTCCATTACCATTTCATGTATTAGCATCTGTGATGAATGTGTGCTGCATAATCCAATCAATGGACACTGCTTCAGTTTTAGGAACTGAAGCAGGAACAGAATATGACTTCATATATATATATATATATATATATATATATGTATATATATGCTAAATTACTCTTCACTTGGCAGAGACAGCTTACAGTTCTTTCCTTTGTCATATATTTACTTTTCTTTACCGTCTTCCTTAAGTCTTCTTAGCAACAAGATGACAAGAACCCCAGTGAGAAAAAATGAAAATGCCTTTTACAAGAGATTGGAAAACCTTTCCTCGTTTTTCAGGTTGATTTATTGATAAACAGCAAGGTTTTACCATAATGGGACTAGCTTGCTAAGCTTGAGAGGAAATAAAACACAATTATTTTATTAGATTAAATGACAAAATACTGAATTCTGAAATGTTGGAAAATTCAGGCAATTTCGTTTTCTTGGTGATGGGTTCATAATTTTTATTGGGAATGGGGATCCCAAGCAGTGCTTAACGGGCCTTGGACCACTCCTCGTGATATAGACCAACAGAGCCCACCCATTGGCAGCGCATGAGGAGGCTGCACTACAGGGCCTGTCAACTATATGCTACCTGGACGTGCTGTGGGGACCAGGTGGGTGCTGTGGAACATGCGTCTCCGACCTCTGTGCTATCTCCCAGTTCCCATGGATTTTGAGATCAGAGTGTCCTATAACGTGCTTCACCAAGTTACAATTATACATTGGATTTAAAGTACATTGTTCTAGGATACAGCTATCTTTTAAGAGAGAATAGTTGATTTTGGTCTTCGTAGCTATTATGAATAAGGAACCCTCTAAATGCCTTTTTATCTCCAAAAAGCATTAGTGAATTTTCCTGCCTGGGAGAAATTCCATCAGTCTTTTCACGCTATAATATTCTTTTCATTTAGCTACAGTTTTAAAATATGAAGACTCAATGTGTTTTTACAGCTGAATCCTGGAGGCTTAAAATGCTATAGAAATATTTTTCATAATCCCTAATCTGAATTTGAAATAATGGTTAAATGTTAAGCATTTCTTTCCAAAGCACTCTTAAACACCTTAAAACAATTTCTTTTTTTTTTGCACAGAACCATTTAAGAAATGTGAATTCAGGGGCTGAAAAGGTGATACAATGGGTAGGGCACTTGCTTTGCACGTGGTTGACCTTGGTCTGATTCCTGTCACCCTTTATGGTACCCTAAGTGACCCCAGGAGTGATCCCTGAGCACAGAGCCAGGACTAAGCCATAGGCACCACTGGCTGAGGCCCAAAACAACAACACATACATATGAATTCATTCTTCGTAGCTGGAGTACAATCATAAGCTGAAAGGCATAAACTAAACACATGACAGATAAAAACTTGTCATTGCGAGCAAAACTCAGCAGAGTCCACAGAGTGAATGTTCAGATAGGTGGGGCGGGGGGGGGGGGAGACACAGATTGGGATCCAAAGCTAAACTGACTTGATTCCCATCCTGGCTTAGGCTTATCTTATTTTTCTCTATATTAGTGTCATCACCTGTAAAATGGGATAATAATAAGCCATCTCATACCATTTAGGAGAGTTTAATGAGTGGGCAGAGATTTTAGAACTCTCTTAAATAAACACTTTAAGATGGTTCTTACTATCATGGGTCTGAAGTTTGCAAACTGAATTGTTTCTTTTGTCTTAGAGACTTATCATCTAGTTGGAGAGAACAAATATTTACATGGAAACAACTAGAATGATTCCTTAACATGCAGCAAATTAGTACCGAGGGGATGTGGTACTAAGATATATCATAGTACTGAAAACCTGATGTGCACCCTTCTGGCTAATGTCACAGCGACAAATGTCCAAGCACCACAGCCAGCCCCAGGTGCAACCCCCCCCCCCCACCACCACAATAGCAATGAAGGGACATGGAGGACATTTTTAAAAATTATCATAATATAATTTTAAGAGAAGAAAGCAGGATCCATTTCAAATAGATTTGAGGGCAACTTTGGTCTTGAAGGATAAGCAAAGCGTGTGAACACAGTGATAGGACATACAGATGAGGAACGACAAAATGCTGAATTCTGAAATGTTGGAAAATTCAGGCAATTTAGTTTTCTTGGTGACGGGTTCATAATTTTTGGGGGTTGGGGATCCCAAGCAGTGTTTAAGGGGCCCTGGGCCACACACGGGTCGCTGGATTTAAGTCCTTATGCATGGAACTGGTGTGAAATCATTAAAGACACAGAGAGTGAGACTTGTGATATCAGTTCTTCACTTGGAGACAAATAGAACAGTGAGAAAACAAAATACTGTGACTATTAGTCGACTGCTTTGCTTGTTACAGCAGTATGTGACAAAAAGGGCCAGAGAGACAGCCGGGGTGAAAGGGGGATGCGGAGCTTGTGTCCATCCCAAGCTCCATCCCCCAAACCACAATGTCCACTGAGCACCACCTTTGGTGTCCTAGGTGTTCCTTGGGAACGCAGGAGCTACACTGGGGATACGCTGTATCCTCAGTCCTCGCGATCAAACCGCCAGCTCAGTGGGCAGAAAATTACCCAGAGTAGCCCCGCACCTCCTAAACACTATGTGGGAGCCCCCATTCTCACCCCCCAAATATAGTTTTCATCCCAATGATAAAATTTTTTTGTCATTTTCAAAACTTTTTTAAAAGGTTTTCCGGTGAAACCAATACAATCTGTATTGGTTTACAGGTAATACAATCCATAGATATTTAAGCAATTCTCTTTCCGAGAATGAACTTTTATTTCTTATTCATATTTCCCCCAAGGATGGCAAGATTTCCAGTCTTTCCACTGAAATTACTGCTCTTTTCACGAAAGTGAGGTATATTTTTATATTCTTTAACTGGTAATTTTATGATTTATGTTTTTCACCCTAAAATCTTAATGATAGTGTTTCACCTTCACTGATCCCTTCCTCTAAACAGAATGAGGAAAACGTTAAAAAGAAAAAAAGAGTGCTTGTAGTTGGTGCCTCTTGACAATTATTAGAAAAACCCTTAATCTGCTTCTTTTGTATTCAAAAGTTATTGGCTGATTGTTAGAAAGTAGGGCCAGGAAGGGGAAAGTATTTTAAAACCTTAAGGTATAGTATATCTTCAGAAGCAGGGATTTTGAGATTTATGAAAACTACTAGGTTAATGGTACTTTTAAAAGGAAATCATAGCTTTGCTCTAAGAATGAGTTTTGGCTTTTTAATAGCTTCTTGGTACATTTTCTTGGTGTCTAATAGAATGAGTGCCAAAGTTTCTAGTATTCTGGACTTGCTAATGGAGAAAGCCCCATAAACCATAATTCCGGGTTCTCTGAGAGACAGAATTTCAGCAAGATAACTAAGTACTTATTGATTTCTTGAGGTAAGGGCTCGAAAAATTATCTCCTCTCTCTCTCTCTCTCTCTCTCTCAGTAGTCCTACAGCACAGGCTTACTCCAAACCCCGTTTTTCCTTTTGAGCCTCCCATGCCCAGGAGGCCCAGTCTCCCACCAGCTATTCTTGGCCAACGGGGTCAGTGGTTCACTGCAAGGCAATGTGGTATTGAGGACATCCTGGCCATGCTGGGGGGCCCTCCAGAGCTGTGCGTGGAAATGCTCAAGGATAGTGCTGGCTTTAATCCCGTTAGGTAGGTCATGTGCCCAACTGCTGTACTATCTCCCAGTCCCCCAATCTGACATTTACTCAAAACTGCCATCTTCCAAGATCAAAAGTTTC
The DNA here is from genome assembly GCA_021461705.1 of Cryptotis parvus. Classification (NCBI taxonomy): domain Eukaryota; kingdom Metazoa; phylum Chordata; class Mammalia; order Eulipotyphla; family Soricidae; genus Cryptotis; species Cryptotis parvus. The sequence continues at coordinate 196,903 of JAJIBD010000968.1, read as the reverse complement.
TAGATTTCCTGCTTATTCAAACTCCTTGTTTAAGGCTGCTAATAATCGTCGTAAGTGAAAATACCAGCCTAGAACTGAGTATTGAATACAGGTAAAAAGATACACATGATATGATAACCTCTAAATGTATGTATTGCAATCCACAGTGTGTAAGAGAAGGGGAGAGAGAGAGAGAGAGAGAGAGAGAGAGAGAGAGAGAGAGAGAGAGAGAGGGAGAGATAAAGAACCTGCCATAGAGGCAGGCTAGGGAGGGGAGGGAATCGGGGACATGGTGGTGGGAAATGGGCACTGGTGGAGGGATGGATGCTGGAACACTGTATGACTGAAACCCAAACATGAACATCTTTGTAATTGTATATCTCACGTGGTTATAATAAAACATTAAAAAACAAACTCCTTGTTTACATTTTAAATTTGTAAAGTTTATTTAACATTTACATTTACCCTTTGAATTTTGCTATTATTGAAATGTTGAACTAGACAGAAGAGGTGAACAGTCCATTTGGCCTAACTGCTATATGCAGACAGGTCGGAGTCTCAACTCAGATGGCTTGAAGAAGCGAGACTAAAGCATGTTATCAGGCAAGTAAAGAAAGTCAGGACTTTGGAAGGACCAAAGCAAATAAGCAAACCACTACCCCCCCCACCACAACAACACAACAACAACAACAACAGCAACAAAATGTAGACTCTGGAGAAATATCGTGGTTTTGGGCCAGAGGTGTGCCTTGCACATGGCAGACCCAGTTTGGGTCCCCAGCACATTGGCTATGACGCCCACCCCCATGCCACCCAGCACCATCAGAAGGGATCCCTGATCACAGAGTCAGCAGTAAGATTTGAGTACAGTGGGGTGTGACTCCAGAATAAAGCTTTATTTCCCAAAGTGGATAATACTGTACCCTAGGGGGCCTAGGATGCTCCAGGGTGGGAGGAGTAAGAATCTTGATCACTGAAGAGGGGGAGCGTATTTCTTTACTCTTTATCTTTAAAAACCCCTTTCTGGAATTTATTATTTTTTTCTTGTATTTTCATATTTAGTTTTGTCTTTTAAAAAATTACTTTATTAAAGAACCATGGGTTAAAAATCGTTAAATAGCTGTTTTAAATATACAATGTTCTAGCCCTGGCCTGTCACCCCAGCAGAGCCTCCACGACACCCCCTACTCCATGGGGCCCGCCATTTTGCACATCCGGACTTCCCTCTTGTCACAACTCCACCCAGCAGACCAGACTATCACAGCCCGGATCATTCACACCCACCCTGCAGCAGTTTTTTTTCAATCCGCCCAGGTATGCTGAACCAGAGACTCTCAGACATGGGGGCAGAGCTGCTCCTTGCTCTCCCTGTGCCCAGCTGCTCAAGAGGCGTCTGGGAGGCATGGCGGGTTCTAGCCCTGGCCTGCCACCCCAGCAGAGCCTCACAACAAGCCAGACGACCCCCCCAACTCCATGGGGACTGCCATTTTCCACATCCGGACTTCTTTCTCATCACAACTCCACCCAGCAGGCCAGACTATCACAGCCTGGCTTATGGGGCCACTAGCGGCCACACGGTTCATCAATTATTGCTTTATTTAGAGGTGACTACAAGAGTATGCCATCCGCACGGCAAGCCTGGCAAGCTGCTCGTGTCGTATTTGATATGTCAAATACCAGTAACATTTATATTAGGTCAGTCCCATGACCTAATATAATGGCTTGAGGCTCTTTATGTTCCTGGAGTAAGTGGATGCCTTTGGGTTCTACTAGCATGAGACAGGACATATGAAGATATTACTGGTGCCCGCTCTAGCTAATAGATGATGAATGGGAAGATAGTGATAGTGAATGTTCTAGCACCCATCCCACCACCAGTATTGACCTCCCTGCCCCAGTAAGGTTTATTTCCCTGACATCCCTCCCCCCCCCACCCCAGCCTGTCACCATGCCAGACACATTTGAAAGTTTGGCTGTTGTATTTTTGGATCTCTTGCTTTGGGTGTTGTAGACTCTGTGATCTGAATATACAGCTATACCATTCCCCTTCATTACTCTAGTGCCTGAGACCAATGATCCCGGCAAGCAGACAGCATTTTTCTCATTGCTTTAAGAAGTTCTATTTCTGGTGTGTGTAGGGAGGACAGTGAAGGATTTTTCTTGCAGAAAGAGTCAGCAGGTCAAAGTATAAATTCGTTTGGGAACCTCTGTGCCCATGGGACTGGCATGAGGACTTTGGCAGATGGTGATGAGGCCCCTACACAGGTAGAGTTGTGAAGCAACCCTCCCACAATTATGTAGGATTAGAAATCAATGGCGAATCAGTACAATTTTGTTAAAAATCAGCAACAAAGAGGGTGTCCTCCGGTAGCAGGTCCTAATGCACATTATCTGATATGAAGGCTGTCCTGTCCACGGCACACATGAGGTCATGGACCAAGGGTGGAGGCGGTGGACTTAATTGTGCTTGACACTGCCCGTACTCAGATCCAGCTCTACCACAATTCCATGTGTGTCCCGTGGTCGGCTGCCTTGTGGCAATCTTTTATGCTGTTGTTTTTGGTGCTAGTGAGCAAACCCAGGCATCGCACACATAAAGTATGTACTCTCCTCTGAGCTATACGCCCAGCTCACACACAACAATCTTTACTCCTTGCTGGGATCTCTCGGGACACTGATGTCATGAGACTCAGTTACGGTTTCTCTTTGGGAGGTAGCTTGAAGGCTCACTATCTCACATTCGGAGAGTCTCTTCTGGCTGTAGGCTGGGGCCTTATCTGGTATGTGGCCTGAGCTTCCTTATTGCAGGGCCAGGAGATTCCACGGACCAGGGTTCTCAGACAGTGCCAGACGGTAGGGGGCACTCCTGTGAACTGAACTGAGACATCAGCTATCTCCTACCTACCTCTTCTGCTACTTCTACTTACCAGAATCAAGTTTCCAACAAGCCCTTGAGAGGAAGGTAATGAGATTCCATTCCTTCATGGGAAGAGTGTCTCAGAATTTGGGGACTTATCTTCAAACCAACATAGTCACTTCTTAGCTGGGAGATTTCTCTGCTCTTGACCTCCCTAGCCTGAAAAACTAGAATACTGAGTCACTTACTCCCTTTACGAAGATTCAAGAATCGTAGTCAGTGTTTTAGCCTAGACCATTACCATGCCTTCTGCAGGTCTGAATCGATACTGCTGGTGTCATCAGGGTGATACAGTTCCAAGCAGATATGAGCTGAGGAACCTTTTCCAAACCCTACTGACAAATCCCAGGGGCTCTTCCCCTGTGGGATCAGTTACTATATATGGTCTGAATTCTTCGGTTCACCTCATTTTAGCGACAGTTTCCAGATATAGGTCAGCCACTTAAACCTGGCCCCATTTATGGTAATTTATTTCATTATAGGATAAAGCAGCTAGAGCCATGAGTAATAATTACTGTGTCTACAGTGCTTTTAACACCTTGAGAGTAATCCTCACCTCGCCCAGTGAGTAAGTCTGATTGAACTACCTTCCCTGCTCAGGGATGAGGAAACCAGAACCAGGGTCAAATGGGTCTTTCCAAATTCTCCAGAAGTAAAAAACCCGGAGGTTGCGAGTTGGAGGTCCTGACTCATAGACTCCCTAACACGCACAGTAATATGCAGATTGACACCATTTCCACATTAATGCTCCTTCCTGATCATTACTGAATGGCCGCTAATACTTTCTATACGGACATTTGACATTTCTCTTGCGCCAGTTTTTATTTTCTGTAACAGAAAACTGGCCATCGGGAGCTTATGACGCGAAAGCAGCGAAGCGGGTAATAGTAAACGGTAAGGAAAAGCACACCCTGTCACTCCCAACTCTTTCCTTCAACTTTTAGATCAAATTCATGGTTTGGGGGAATTCTTGGGTATATTTATTTTATTTAAGCCTAGGGGAGGAGGAAATCTCCAGCACACTTCCGCTCTTCGCCAGGATCTACCCCTCGCCCGGGCAATTCTGTTTCTCCCTGGACGTCAGTAACACCCGGACGTGAAAAAAAATCTCAAAATCCAGGAGCGTGGCCGAGGTGGGGGCCGCTGGACACTTCCCTCTGCGCGCTGGGCGCCGGGCCGCTGACCCCGGCTGCGCACTGCGGGCCGCGCTCGCCTGGGGGGCGCTGTGCTGCCGGCTCCGGCCCCGGAGGTGAGTCGAGGCGGCGGCTCCCACTGGTGCGGGCGCTCCGAGGGGCGAATCCCCGGCTGCGAGGTCGCCGCCCCCCCCCGCCCCTCGGCCAGCCCCCTCGGCCGGCGGGGGAGAGGGAGTGGCCGGCGCCTCCCGCCGCAGCCCGGCACTCGGCTCTGCAGCCCGGCGCGTGGACGCGGTGCGGGCAGCTGGCAGCCGCGGGACCGTGTCCGCCCTGCAGCCTCGACCGAGCGGCCGCCGCGGGAAGCCCCTGGTCCCGGAGCCTCCGAGTGGGCCTGCGTCCCGCAGCGGCGCCCGGGGAAGGGAGGACGGCCGGGAGGAGGAGTGGCTGCGCCCACCGAGGTAGCCGGAGCGCGTCCCCGCTCCTTCCCCTGCTCTCGTCGCTCGGACCCACCGCTTGGTCTCCCCGCGCTTTGTGCCCCAGATCTCTGCGGGTGGTGGGTCGGGGTCGTCCACGCAGCGCGCGAGGCAGCGGGATCTGCAGTTTTGTCCTCCGGGAGAGCAGCCGCGTACTCTGGTGGTCGCCGTGAGCGGTGGTCGGGGCTCTGCAGATGCATGGAGGGGGCAGGGTTTGGTGGTGGTGGAGGAAAGAACGCGGTCGTGAAACTAAGTTGCTCTTACTCTGCCCCAAGCTTCCCGCATACCTGTGGGCAATGTGGGGATCCCGATTTTCCTGCGGCTCGCCTACACCCACCCGCTCCATCCCGTGGCCCACGGCTGCTTCCTGGCCCTCTGATTCTAGGGAAGGACGTGGGGTGGCCTCTCCGGGAAGGAAAGCGGAGGGAGAACAATGGGGCGCCCTGGGGAGTGGGGTTCAGGTGCGGCGTGCTCCGGCGCCGGCTGCGGCGAGGGGGCCGCGACTCGACGGGGCTTCCTGCGCGTGCAGCTGCGCTCTCCTCCTTTGTTCCGCCGCTGCTGAGGGGGCTGCCCGGGCTCTCGTTTCCTGCCCGGGTTGGGATTGATTCGCAGTGCCCAAGAGGGCAGGGGAGGGGGCGGGACTGGAATGGAAACCAGATTGGGAACCCGAGTCCTGGGTGGTGGAGGGGCCGGCCTGGGGAAGGAGAGGGGCTGCTGGGCGTGCGCTGGAGACTTGATTACAAACACCCAACATTTGCGTCCAGGGGGCCTGTGGGTTTCTGGAGCGTATTTGTAATGCTTTGTTCAGCGTGCAAGCAGTTCGCTTATTGCTGCAACAAGTTGGGGACTTCCAGGAGTTCTTGGAGTTCCCGATGTTAGTTTGCTGAAATCAAATCCTCAGATATAATGGAAGGCCCCCTTTTCCCCATTACTGTTGTTGCCCCCTCCATGAGTCAGGATATTTATTTGAGTGTTTGTATGTGCCAGTAGGGATATGTGTGTGTACCTCGTGAATGTTGGGAGGGTGGGTCGGCCACAAAAATTCGGTATTGATGAATAAATGAATCAGATGATGTAACATTGAATTGAAAAACCTTTCCAGAAAGCACAGCCCACACCCCAAATTTTGGATTTTGAGTTGAGAAGCCAGCAACGTCTGTGCTTTCAGACTCCCTATGTGGGTAGTCTGGAATGAGAATGAGAACACTTACCATTATGGTGAGGGAAGCTTTTTCTTTTTTAAAGAGGGGAAGGTAGAATTAAATGTAATATGTCAGGCATTTGTTAAGTGACCCTTGCTAGATTAGAATCAGCCAATCCCAGGAGGATTGACTGACCTGGGAGGGAATCTTGGGGATTGAATGATGAGTGTTTTTTGAATGGAGTATTCCAGGCAAAACTGTTTGGGGAGGAGGCTGACATTTCCAGGCATTCAAGCTCTGTGCCTATGAGACAGAGATGGAAGGATCCCAAAGTCAGACTGAAGGGTAGAATTACTGCGGTGATAATTTAGGGAGACATTCAGTTAGAAGTTTCTGGTTTCAGGGACTGGGGTGTCACCCCTGCCGCTGCTTTTTGATAAGCCCTTGAGGGTCTACTGTTAAGCTATCCCATTTAGCCATTCATTTGGAAACAACCAGGTTTGGAAGCCTCTTAATTGCAGAAGGCATTTATAGAGTTTACTCTGGAGGCTAGGGGAGGAGAGCTTGTCCCCTGCCCACAAGTGGTAATGGAAAAGAGCTGTACTAGCTACTGCTGAGGATTTTTGTCTTTTCCATGGAGGATGTGGTCAGATTTTCAGGCCTGGCTCAAAGGCAGTGGGACTTGTCCTCAGGAGACGTTGTGATGTGAAGTTGGAGCGGGATGTTGGCCAGTTGTCAAGCTGTTTGTCCTGAGGAGTAACACGCTATTTGGCAAAACGATGTGCAGTGAACAGAGACTTCTCTCTGTTTCCGTGGTTGTGAATTGTTCTGGGAGGTGCTGCACAGTTGGGATTCCTTTTGGGTATTCACTATGCTGCACGTTAAGCAAAGTTAAAACTGTTACAGCTGCTAGAGACAGATGAACCCTCTTTTTTTAATTGTTTTTGGGTCACACCCGGCGATGCTCAGGGGTTTCTCCTGGCTCTGCACTCAGGAATTACTCCTGGCGGTGCTCGGGGGACCATATGGGATGAGGGGGGATTCCCCGGCGGCAGGGGCCGGCGCGCGTGCAAGGCAAATGCCCTACCCGCTGGGCTATCGCTCCGGCCCTGATGAACCCTCTTCTATGGTCATAGGCTGTACTTGGGGTTTCCTTGGGCTTCGTCTCCATCTTGGGCACCATCGTCACTTTGTTCCACCTGGAATTCCCATGGACTCCCCCAGGTTGTTGGAGGGTTCCGCAAAGCACTTGGGCTTCTGACCCATGTAGGGGAAAGGGGTGGGGAGCAGAGGATGGTTCTTGGCTCAAAATCAATTTTTGGAGTGTGCTACCTATATTTTTTAGCATTAATCTTTTTTTGGGGGTGAGATACTCTACTCTTCCCCATCTTACTATTTTCAGTCACTGAACGTTTGGATTTTAATAAAAGACTCTAACAGTATAGTGTCACTAGAAGTTTTCTCTGTGCTTTTTTTTTTTAATGTACATTGATAACAACTCTTGACAAAAATGGCTATTTTCTTAATTTTGCAATTCAGTCAGAGGTGTAAGGAATTTATCTTTTTGTTTCCCAGAGGTAGAAGTGAGACTTGTACTTGTGTGTGGGTCTGTGGTCCGTATTCTCTTTAGTGTGCATTGCACAGAATCTCTTTTGCTCAGAACAGCAGCAGTTTGATGATCTTTGGTGAGTTTGATGGCCTCTTTGCATATTTCAAATAACTTTTACATGCGCATCGTGGTTGATCCTTCTGCAAACCAGTGTCCCATTGACTTGGCAGTTCAGATGCCCGACGTCGCAGGTCAGATGCTGTGTGGCAACCTTCTTTGTTGTATGCTGGCTTATGTGAATACGCTTCAGTGAATGAAACTTTATTTTCTGAAAAGTTAAGGCTGCCAGCATTTGAAAACAAGGTTTTTTTTCTTGGAAGCACTTAAAAGCGGAGGGAGCAGAGCAGATCTTATATAACCATTCAGGCATTTTATAGTTAGTGAAATCTGTTTTGGCCCTTTTCATCTGACAGCCTTTATTAGAGCCCCATACTTTGCTTCTTTATGGGCACCCAAAGCCTGAGCGTCTTTTTAAGAAGAGAAACACAGAAGGAAGGAATGTGATTATAAAGAGGAAGTGGGACATCAGGATTGGAAACATACGCCAACAGCAGGATGTAGATTTTCCCAGCACATGCTCTGTGTCCTGGCAGTCGCCCTTTACAGAGACATTCTTCCTCAGGGAAGTGTCAAGGGTCTGCCTTTACAGTATCCTCTGAGATCATCCCGTTGCTGAGCTCTGTGGGAACACCCGGTCCTCAGGGTTCCGATGCATCTTTTCCCCACAGGGGCAGTGGGTGTGCTTAGGCCTCAGTGAGCGGAGGGAGTAGGAGGTGGTGTCTGCCTTTGGGGGAGAAATGGAGAGTGCCGAGTGGACCCCACCCTTGGCGTGAGCAGTGGGCTAGTGGGACGGAGTGGCTTCATGAGTTACTCACTGGCTTCTCAGACTGCACCTAGGCAGAGGGATGTGCCAACATTGGCACAACTTTTGTTTCTAAGACTTTGAAGACTGAGAAGTGCTACCCTTGTTGTTTGCTGTAATCTGGGTTGGCTTGGGGGCTCCTCAAGGATGTGAGCATTCTGACATCCTCTCTCCTAGGGGCCCTGACTGCTGGTCTGAGTTCCGGGCAGGGGAGCACCTCTGATCTCCTAGCTGAGATGGCCTGAGGTACCTGGGAGCTTCATTCTTTTATTTTTTCAGACTTTCCTCTTTGCTTGTTGATAGCAGCTTCGTCCATACACGCAGTTGATGCAGAGCCATGTGTTAAACATCTGGGAGACAAATCCTGTGTTCCCCCAAGGATGTTGAAATGCAGATTGGTCTGCCTGGTGAGCTGGTGTTGGCAAAATAAAGTAATGGTTATAGCTTTGGTGATCAAGACCCTGGTTAAAGCTGGAAATCAAAGCATGGCTTGTCGGAGAAAATGAACACAGAGCTGGTTCCTTGCAGAGTTTGATTTCCTCCACCTGAGGATGATGGTCAAGATTTTGGCAGCTGCTTCTAAAGGCTGGGTCTTAGGAAACAATGTTCTGGTGAATACTGCTGCCTAGGAGAGAATGGAGGGTGTTTTTTTGGGGACCTGAGAGTTCATGGGAGGAAGCAGTGGAATACCTGGTCAGCCATGGCAAATGGCAAGTGCTTCGGTGTCTTTTTATCTTCCCACCACTAAACCTGCCTGCATCCCATCCAATCTTGTGTTCAGTCTTACTTGCGGGTTCCATGCCATGAAGGCTGCCTGGGGACCTCAGGCGTAGGGGACAAGGGAACGCAAGTCCACAGTGAATGAGTCACAAGTGTCTTATAGGACATGCATGCTCCTGTAGAGTGTTGGGTAAGGGTTCGTTTCAGCTCGTTTCAATTCATCTTGTCAGTCCTTTTCTGTGGGAGGAACCTGTAGAGGAGAAAACCTGATCACTCACTCACCCAGTTGGAGCCCCAAGCTTTAGTGCTCCTGGAACATCATCTCGCTGTAGACTGCAGATTCAGAGGTCGCTGTGAAGTGTTGAAGGTTTGCTCTGCCCGCTGCCTGCCTCCAGCATCGCTTTCTCTGTCCTGTGGAAACCAGGTTCCTATGCATTTCCTTGGGTAGTCCAGAGCCTAGAAAGTTGATTGAAAATGCTTCTGAGTTTCTCCTCCTTTCCTGGGTATTGCATGTGGCTTCCTCTTCGGTGTAGTGTTCCCTTGCCCTACGTGATGACACTTGGTGACTGCAGTCCCCAAGATGAGGGGTGGAGTCTCAGTCCTGCCTGGGAGCTTGCTCCTGGGCCCCAGGATTGAGAAGACCAGCCCACATGTGCAGGGTTTGCCTGTTTTGTGATCCGAACTTGGTCTGAGCATCTCGGGCCCGAGGTATGAACTGTGTGAATGAAAGGCGCTGCAGAGCTGTGCCATAGATACACGTATGACCTTGGGCCAGGTGGGGGAAATTAGGACATTAAAAGAGATTCACTGTCACTGTCTTCCCCGTTCATCATCGATTTGCTTTCGAGCGGGCCCCAGTAACATCTCCATATGTCCTGTCTCATGCTAGTAGAGCCCAAGGCATCTGCTTGCTCCAGGAACATAAAGAGCCTCAATCCATTCCCGGAATGAGGTCTATAATTGTTACTGGTATTTGGCATATATATCAAATACAACACGGGTAGCTTGCCAGGCTCTGCCATGCAGGTAGCATACTCTTGTAGGCATCTCTAAGTCCAGCATTTATTGATGAACCGCGCGGCCTCAAGCGGCCGTGTGAGACGGGCGCTGATAGGCTGGTCTGCTGGGTGGAGGTCTGACGAGAGAGAAGTCCAGATGTGGAGAATGGAGGCCCTCACGGAGTGGGGGGGTCGTCTGGCTTGTTGGCGAGCTCTGCTGGGATGGTGGGCCAGGGCTAGAACCCACCATCCCTCCCGGGCGCCTCGTGAGCGGCTGGTCACAGGGAGAGCCAGTAGCAGCTCTGCCCCATGTCCGCGAGTCTAAAAAAAAGAGATTATCGCTACCAAATTATTATGTGTATAGCTATCATTTCCTGAACTTATTTTTACTGATTTTTCTCAAAGGATTTTTTTTTTTCCCCACACAGATAAATGAACAGAGAAAAGAAAGTGTAGTCTGGGAGATGGTTTGATGGGCTGGAGCACATGCTAGCCACGAGGGAGTCCAAAGCTCCGTCATTGCTATTGCCACAGGATCCTCAGCAGGTTGGGTTCACCCCTGAGCACCACCTGGTGTGGACCAAAGAACAAAACAACCCAAAAGACCCGAACCTGATTTGAAAAATCCCTGCTGGCGTCATTGCCGTTTTCCATTGTACACCTTCCCTCCTTTCCTGGTGCTGGTTCCTTTCAATTGCTATATGATTAGACCCTGAAGTGCTGTTTGCAATGCTCAGAGTGCTTAAATGCAGGGCTTCTAGCTGAATGCTTTTTCCCTTGGAAGAACTTCAAATTGATTGTCGTCCCTTTTCTCATTTTAAAGCTACAGCCTAAATGTTTTTTAGGAAAATCTTAATCTTTAAAAATATTGGGCTGGTGCCAATTTGCTTGACTTTTTATTTTATTTTAAGCTCTTTTGCATCTGCTTATCATTGTGGTAAGTTGACCAAAGTTGTGATCCACCCTGATGTGGAGTCATCTAGGAACATGTTCTCATTTGCCTGAAGTCTAATTCAGAGAATATTGAGACACACTCCTGAAAAGACATACAAACTGCTACATTGGGTCAGATTTAGGAATCTGCTTTATGTAGAAGCGGAAGACTAAGTGATCTATCTCCGAATCAGGAGGGGGCTTGGTAGCTTTTTGGTTTTAGGGGTATCTCTTTTTAGTGCTGAGTTGGGACCCACATCCGGCAATAATCGGACTTACACCTGGTCTGTGTTTAGGGATCACTCCTGGTGGTCCTCAGGGGAGTTGAACTGGAATCAGCCAAAGTACAAGGCGAGTGCCTTAACCCCTGAACTATCTCTTTGGAAAGAGCCACTTTGACTCTTAAAGCAAAACTACCTGTGTCCTCCCTGCATCTCAACCCATTCCATTTCCTCCATGCTGCTTCTTCACACATACCTTGGGACAACATGTGAATGGGAATGGGTATGACGAAGTCGGAATTTAACCTGCCCAGAATCGCTGTAGTCCAAATGGAGGCTTCCCACCAGGGACAACTTTGTAGATCCGAACCTGTGAACCTGGGTCTCGCCTGCTTGACTAGAAGAAGTCCTGGCCTCCTCAGTGGAAGGCAGTGTGGCACATGATTTGCTGTTTAGTAACCCCAACTTTCGACTTGGAATTAATCTTTCTCTGCCTCCAGTTTTCTTATCTGCAAAATGTGTATATGAAAGAACCTTCTTTGGGTTGTCATAGAAATTTAAAGTACTGAATTGTGTACCCAGAATGAAAAGGGTCAGGCTCAGCGCAAGTAAATGTTACTGTTGCTATTTTCTGAAAATGGATTTCTTGGGTTCCTCTCCTCCTCCCACCGGGTAGTCAGATCTGTTAGCATCTGAACAGTGTATAGAATTTATGGTTTGATCTCGACTCCAGTACTCTTCTGGAAAAAATCAGAAAGAAAAAAGATAGCAAAGAAATAAATCAAAATGTCAAAGTGTGTTGTTGGTACAGTGATTGGGATGACTCTTGTTCTTTTTGTCTTTTCTACTGGGTGTGTGACCTGTGTCAGGAATAATATAATAAAATCACCAATAAAGGTCAGGCTATCAGTTGCCCAAGTGGTTGGTTTCAGTGGACAAAAGAGGGTGGGGAACCTGGGGTCAGCCTGAACTCATTGTTTTCCCAGATGGAGGACTGTCCTTTGGACGTCTTTCTTTTATTTTTATTGATGCCTAAATGTAAAGGTTGTTTTGATGATTCTTTTTCTGCTGTGTGTGTGGGGGGCATGGGGGGTACCGTTAGAGGTACTCAGGTTTGCTCCTGGACACATGCTGAGGTTCACTCCTGGTGGTGTTTGCGGGACGTATAGGGTGCCTGGGAACTAACCAGGGTTTGCAGTGTGCAAAAACAAATGGCTTACTTAACTCTTGTACTATCTTGTTGGGCCCTGAAACAGTATGTTAAAAGTCTTTAGCTGTGTAACCCCAAAAGTTAGAGGGTGGAGATACATTTTTTTTCTGTGTGAAGCTCTTTTGGAATCTCTCATTTTTGTCAACCCCTTTCCTGTCTGTTTCTTGTGGACTCCGTGAGTGGGCCTCTTGCTATCTGTTACTTGGTCTCTGTTCTCCTGCTCTCCTGCAAACTGCGTTCCACCAACTGACTGTTTTCTCTCTCCTTTATGAAATGATGCGTGCATTTCTGTACTTTTATTAGTTTTAATTGTACAAGCAAATGTAAGTTTTCATCCTCCAAAGTCTCGCTTGAGTTGTTGGTCTTTTCCCTCTGGCTCTCAAGTTTACCAGCTAAGCTCTGGAATCTGGAAATCTTGGGGAGAATGGGAGGCTGGAAGGAAGATTGGGAGAAAAACTGAATTTCCTCTTCCGCAAGTTGCTTAGCATTGCCCATTGGTCCCTTTATGACAAATAGCAGACCATTTAAACTTTTCCAAACTGGAAGCAGAGAAATCACCAAAACGCATTCTTTTTTAGCAAGAAAATCTCAATCAAATCTGACACATCTCCTTTACTGTCCATTGATGTTAATTTTTTAAAGAATTTCATTGAGGTTTTCCTCTCCTTCCATGCACTATAATGGTGTGTAGGATTGATTTCTTGCAGGGTATTATTATTTTCTACCAAGATTTGTTTTGGGAGTTGGGTTGCTCCTCAAGGGATGTTCAGGGTCCCTGGGACCCTCCCACTGATACTCAGTCAGGCTGTGTGGACTGGGTGGTTCAGTAGTCAGACTTGCTGAGGGCCACCAGACACCCTGCGGTGCTCAGGGTACCATGTGGTGTCAAGGATTGAACTTGGGGCTTGCCAGGTGTGCACTGCAGCCCTTAGAGCTATTTCTCTGAGTCTTGTAATTTCATCTTAAAGCACTGACATTTTGTTCGTATCTCAAAATAATACATGGATTTGGAGCTAGCAGTGGCAGTGATATTACCTGGGCTTTGTGAAATAACTGAAAACTTGACAAATACTGCTATATCAGTAAGATTTCGCACTTAAATAAAGAATGCAGTTGGGCTTTAAACAAAGCAGTACTGTCAGTGTCTTATTCTAGTTTATAATGTTCGTTAAAACTATAGTTACCTCATTTGAAGGTGACATAATTTGAGACTTATCTACCATAAGGAAGTCTAGCATAATTATAATAATATCTAGATTGATAGAATGGAGATCAGTAGGAGCTAGTTCTTTCTCAAAAGGATTTATAATGGAAGTTCTTTGTTTCAGTGGCCACACTGAGCTGTGCTCTGGGCTTACTCCAGGCTCTGCGCTCAGGGGTCATTCCTGATGGAGCTTGGGGATGAAGGTAGTGCTGAATTCGAACCCATGTGCAAAGCTACTATCGTACCTGCTGTACTATTGCTGTGAGCCCTGTCATAGTAGTTCTTTCAGCTGAAACACTGTATATCCAACTTTGAATGAGCGGATATGTTCCCTTCAGGCTCTTTGGGTCTCATATACACCCATACAGGTACGATGTGAGTGCCCCTCACCGATTCTTTTGACACGCTCCATAGAGGTGGAGGTATCTGTTGGGTTTAGCCGAGGCACGAAGGGCTGCACATGTGTAGAGATATGTAAACCTGCTAGCCCAACCCTAAAATTAGCTCTTCAGAGAGCGCAAAGGAGAGGTGGCAGGCGTGAAGGTGTACCAGCTCCTTTCTTGGGAATTGCTCTGCTTCCTCTCTCCTAGACTCAGGGAGGATGAGCTGTTGATGTCATCCTGGGAAGAGGAGCTTTCCTTATCTGCTGACAAGCCTGGGATTTCACCTGCTGTGAGTCAGCTTCCTGCTCTCGGGCTTTCTTGGCAGTGGCAGCTGGTGCGTGCCAGCCTTTCCTTCCTAGAACAGTTAATCACCGCACAGACGTTGGGAGCCCAGTTCTACACAGCACAGCTGTTTACACGTCCAGTTGGATTTCTTGAAAGAATTAACCAATTTTCAGGATCTCACATATCTTGAAACTGATAGCTGGGGCACTGAATATAATGGGAGTTGGGGAAACTTTACTCTGGAGATTTTGCATTGACTAGTGTCACAGGTGGAGCATGGGGGTTGAGAGGCAATGGAGGGGGATGCTAGATCTTCCCTGGCCCTGAACACAAGCCTTGAGAGAGTCCTTAGCTGACTATAACTCACATTAGGTAGATTATATATATATATTTTTTTTTTTTAACTTTATGTATCACAGTTGTAATAGTGTTAGGGGTTTTGTTTTGTTTTGTTTTTTGCTTTTTGGGTCACACCCAGTGATGCTCAGGTGTTCCTCTTGGCTCTTCACTCAGGAATTACTCTTGATGGTGCTCGGGGACCATACAAGATGCTGGGGATCGAACCCACGTTGGCTGCGTGCAAGGCAAATGCCCTACCGTGCTGTGCTATCACTCTGGCCCCGTGTCTTTGGTTTTGAGGTACAAAGTTACTGTACCTTCACCTTCAAAGTGCTCAAGACCCTCCACCACTGGCCTATGTCACATCTAGGCCTCTCCCATTTATACTGTTTCATAATCAAACGTTTATTGTTGTTTGATACTGTCTATTCCCTTGTTTTGTCTCTCTAACATACCGGAAATAAGTGAGACTCTGGTGTTCCTCCTTCTCTCACTGACTTTATTGACCACAATTCCCCAGTTCCATCCAAATGTCAAGATTCCATCTTTTTTTTTCTGGCAGAGGTGGGGGTAGAGGCGGAGTGTGAAACACTCAAGGGTGCTCAGTGGCTGTACTCCTAACTCTGCTCTCAGGGGTCACTCCTGGCATGCTCAGGGGAACATATGTGGTGATGGAGAATAAACTGATATTGAACTCATGCAAGGCAAGTGCCTTAACCCCAAGATTTTATCTTTTTTAATAATTGAATAATTTTCCATATGACTATATGCACAACACCTTCTTTATCTATGAGTTCATCTGTCCTTACACTTGGATTGTTCCCATGTTCTGGCTATTATACTTGGGACTGTGATGGACATGGGTGTCATTGGGCATTTGGGTTGTTTCCATGTCCTGGCTATTGTACTTATGGCTGTGATGAACATGGGTGTCACTGGGCATTTGGGTTGTTTTCATGTGCTGACTATTGTACTTAGGGCTGTGATGAACACAGGTGGGCACATCCCTTTTCAAATTAGTATTTTGATGTTATTGGGGTGGATGCCAAGCAGTAGTAGAATTGCTGGCTTGTATGTAAGCTCCTTAGCTTTCAACCTCCATATTGTTTTCCCAGTATGACATTCCATAAAGGCTCCATTTTTATTACTTCCCTCCCAACCCTGCTTGTTTGCGGTGCTGTTGTTAGATACTGTTTCACTGGTGTGAGATGATGGCACATTGCTACTTTGATTTGCATTTCCCTGTTAATGCATGATGCTGAACTTTCTCATGGGCCTACTGGTTGTGCTTCTGTCTTTGTGGGAGCGCCTGTCTCTCCCTAGTGTTTGACTGGTTTATTTTAAGTACAGACCATCTTTTTAATGCACTTTATTTTTTAAACTGTTTTTAGTTTTTGCTTTTTTGGGTCACACCCGGCAGTGATCAGGGGTACTCCTGGCTCTACTCTCAGGAATTACTCCTGGCGGTGTTTGGGGGACCAGAGGGGATAACTTGGATTGAACCCAGGTTGGCCATGTGCAAGGCAGACGCCTACGCGCTGTAATATCGCTCCGGCCCTGGAGTTGTTGATCTTTATGAGTGATTCATTTACCTTGGATCTTAGTCCTTAATCTGATATATGGTAACCAAATAATTTCCCCCATGAAATAGCACATAATTTTATCACTGTATCACTATCACTGTCTTCCCATTCATCATCGATTTGCTCGAGCGGGCCCCAGTAACATCTCCATATGTCCTGTCTCATGCTGTAGAGCCCAAGGACACCTGCTTGCTCCAGGAACATAAAGAGCCTCAAACCATTCCATCAGGACTTGGGAATGAGGTCTGTAATTGTTACTGGTATCTGGCATATCAAATACGACACGGTAGCTTGCCAGGCTCTGCCATGCGGGTGGCATACTGTTGTAGTCATCTCAAAATCCAGCATTTATTGGTTTTTGACATAATTTTAATTTAACTTAAATTAGTTTTAGGCACATGGTTTACAACATTGCTAATGCTGGGGCTTCATGCGTAAAAAGATTCGACACCACACCCTCCGCCAGTGTTTCCTTTCCTCCACCCTAGTCCCAGTGTCCCCCTCCCACCTCCTTCTCCTCTCACTGTGATAAGCTTCCTACTGAAAACCAGTTCTCAGTTTCTCGGGCATTTGCTATTTTCCTACTATTGTTTCTGTATCGCACACATGAGTAAGATCATTCTGTGTCTGTCTGCTGTCCTAGCTTTGACTCAGCACGATGCTGTCCAGATCCATCCACATAGCTGCTAATTGCAGTTTTACATTTCTTACAGTTGAATAGTATTCTACAATGTGCATGTATACCACAGTGTTTTAATCCAGTCACCTGTTCATGGGCACTTGGATTGTTACCAGTCTTGGCTATTGTGATAGTGCTGCATGAACATAGGTGTGCAGTTATCTCTGTTGAATACAGTTTTTTGGTCCGTGGGTAGATGTTTTTATTATTTTTTTTTAATTTTAGCCCAAGTCTCTTTTGTCCTGCAAACCCTTTTTAGTTAGGTGTAGCTCCTCCCTGGAACATGTTGTGTTAGAGAATCACCTTAAGAACATGGTGAATAAATGGTAAATCACATAGCTTAAAGGCTCAGAGCACACACCTTGCATGGGCAATATCCCAAATTCAGTGAGGTTGAATATCCTGCTAGATTGGGGGGCAGGAAGGGTAGGAGTCTGGATGGACCCTCCGTTTCTGGTCTGTATCATGCTGGGAGGGCTGGGGCAGGCAGGCCAGAACAGGTGGGTGGGCTTTCAGCGGTGTCCTCTAAACTGTAGAGGAGGTTCTACAGATTCTTGCAGTGCAGACTCTGAAGTGGGAGACCAGCCAGGGTGTGAGGCCTGGAGGAAGAGATTGGCCAAGCTGGGTGTTGATTCTGTGGCTGTTGCTAAGATTCCTTGGAAGGTGGGGTGAGAAGAGAGCAAGGTGGGGATAGAACACCAAGGGTTATAATTATGAGGCATGCAAAAGAGGAAAAGCCACCAAGGAAAATATAGAATGCCGGGCAGGAAGGGAACAACTAGGAAGAAAGGCCACCTGGTCAGGGCTGTTGAGAGTGTCAGGGAGGAAGTGCAGTGGGTGACAGAGAGGTGGCCACAGAGGCTGGGGATAGCGCCGAGGTGAAGGCTCTTGCCTTGCGTCCGGACTACTCTGGTTCAAATTCTGAACACCACCTAGGTCCCCTGAGCACTGCAGGGTCACTCCTGAGCACAGAGCTATGGTTAGGCCCCTGAATACTACTGAACGTGTCCCAGCTCTTCCAGAAGTGCAAACCAAAAAGTAAACCCCCACCCCAAAGAGGTGGCACCAAGCCTCAAGCACCGGGTGTTGGCTCTGTGGCAAAAGTGTTACTATGGGCCAGAGAGATGATACCACACATAAGATCCTTGCCTTGCATGCGGCCAAGGGGGTTCGGTATCCATTTGATTTCCTGAGCACCACCAGGAGTGATCACTTGAGTGCAGAGACAGGAGTAGGAATACGCCCAGAATAGCTACGTGTGATTGAAATTAAAAAAAACAAAGCCAAAAGTGTCACTTGCAAGCATTAGATAAGTTTCATGCCACACCTACATGTGTAGGGGTGTGCAGTTCCATCAGCTTTGGGGTGGGGTGCCCCCAGCCATGACAGGGTATGTGATCTCCAGCCCACTGCAACCATGTGCATACGAGCACTGTTATGTGGCCACAAAAACACAAACACACACACACACAGAGCTCTTTGGCTGAATGTGCGAGCACCCCAGCTAGGCACTGTGAGTCACTGTCTTCGTCAATGCAACAAGAGCAAAGGACAGGGTTGGGGGACTCCAGCAACAGTGGCTGCAGGCTGTTTGGGCCATGCGCTTTGCATGATGGGCCCACAGGAGGCAGCAGTTTTCAGAGTTAGACCCTGATTGTAGAGGAAGAGGCAGAGCCAGGCACTTGCTGGAGAGGGTGGTTAAATGGTTCATTGTTCCAAGAGCAGCCGTAGCAGAGTAGCAGATTCCCGGGGGTCTTAACCAGCCTCCATCCACCTTTCCCACCTGCAGACGTGCACCTCCTGTAAGCAAGGTAGTGGCCTAGTGGTTTCCAGTAACTGTCCTCTTGTGGGGGAAGATCACTGCCTTTCACATTACAAGCACGTTTATTTCCTTGCAGTTACAGGGCCTGGAAGTTCTAGATCAGGTATCCGTGGAGTTGCTCTGTCTGAGACCTCCGTCTTGCATTGTGCACCAGTCTCCTTTTAATGAGGAGACTATGGACCGGAGATATAGTACAGTGGGTATGGTGCATTCTTTGCACAAGCCCAATCCGGGTTCGATCCCTGGCACCCCATATGGTCCCCAAACCTCTCCAGGTGTGTTCCTTGAGCAGAGCCAGGAGTAAGTTCTGAGCACTGAACCATTTTTTAGCATACTGCCTCAACACGGACCTTAATTCTTAAGACATCACATTATAAGGTACATGCATTTGTGCAGGGGGTACAGTATACCTCATAACAGTTGGTTCTGCCCATAGTTTTTCACTTGTTTTCTTCCTTGTCCTGTGCTCACCCATCCTTGACAGTGTCTGCATCTGTTTCCTCTTAGGGAAGGGCCTTCACTCTCACAGGTGCACAGCTTGCCTTAGCTAACTGGGCAGTTTTGCGTAGTAATGTTGGAGCTTTGGAGTGGCCCGGCCTCATGGATTACTCTTAGTGGCTTGCTTATTTCACGAAAGAACTCCCAGACAAAGCAGGGACACTGATTTGGGTAGATGTCAGTAAAAATTACGTTTGACTTTGTCTCAGATTTCACAAGTTTTGTTCTGGGTTCTTTTCCTGTCAAAAGCCTACCTTGGTTAAAATAAGGCTGAGTGGGTAGCATCCTGGTGGTGTCTGGAGGTGGAATTATTTTGGTGGTTATGGTATTGCTGCTTTTTTGGTTTTTTTTACCCCCTTCAGATGCTATTTTGTTCTTTTCTCTTTTGAGTTAAAGCTATATAGAGGTATAGAGATTATAATTATCCTCTTTGGTACTGAACTGGGAGTCTTCATGTGAAGGAAGGGCTCAGGGTTCAGGTGTAAATATATGTTAAGCTATAGTTGGTTATTTTTTGCATTTCTAGTGCTTGTGTGTGTGTGTGTGTGTGTGTGTGTGTGTGCATAGTGTTTGTCACCATTGTCCATTGCACTAATGTCAGGATGATTTCTGCATGAAAGATCAACATTTTATTGAAGAGACTGGGAAATTTCTGAAATTCTGGGCACTCCCAGTTTTTGTGGTATGGAACATTTTAAAAATCTCTGTTGACAATTGCAAAGAAGCATGTGATTTTTAAAGTATGAGACTCAAATTTAGAGTTGTCTGTTCTTTGTTCAGATTGTAGATTGACTATCTTGTACTCTTGATTCTCATCTGGGAGTGGGTTTGAAATGTTATTTTTCATGTTTTCTTAAATGACTTATAGTTACTTCTGTCTTTGTGGAAGAATAAATAAAATAGTTGGATATATTTTTGATAAATCAGCCAGGTTTCTAACTTGTGATAATACTACTCCTTCTTCTGTTTCCTAGGTCTGCAACTTTATAAAAGAGTGCGAGTTCTTGGTGGCTTCCAACTAGGTTTGCTGGATCAGTTGGTCTCCTTTCCCCTGAAATAGCCAGTAACTGCTGGTAACAATAAATGCTCACAAGTTAAAGGGCTGCTATGTAGTTTAGCATGCATTTAAGAAGTCTCATTCCCCTTAGGGAGATGTAGGCTTCCCTAGACTCAACTGTGGTAATTTCCAAACCTGTTGATGCCAGTTGCATAGTTTAGAGACTTTGATAGGATGAAGAGATAGTAGAGTGGGTCTTAAGGACCTTGCCTTAGCATGTGACTGACCCCAGTTTGATCTCTGACACTGTCTATGGTTCCCTGAGCACTGCTAGGAGTGATCCCTGAGCATAGAGCCAGGAGAAAGCCCAGAATACTGCCATGTGTGACCCAAAAACCTATATATTTTTTCCATAGGAAAAGCATATTATATATACACACATATATACACATATATACATATATATTTGTACATACCCACATATACATAGACCATATATAACATATATATGCATATATCTATGTATATTTTACATATATTTATATACATAATATATACATAAATATATATAAAATATACACATAAATAAATTTTATTTATGAATAAAATATATACATAAATATATATAAAATATACATAGATATGTATATATATGTTTTATATATTATTTTCACTGTATCACTGTGTCACTGTCTTTCCGTTCATCATTGATTTGCTGGAGCGGGCACCAGTAACATCTCCATATGTCCTGTCTCATGCAAGTAGTGCCCAAGGGCACCTACTTGCTCCAGGAACTATAAAGAGCCTCAAACCATTCCATCAGGTCATGGGAATGAGGTCTATAATTGTTACTGGTATTTGGCATATCAAATACGACACGGGTAACTTGCCAGGCTCTGCCGTGAGGGTAGCATACTCTTGTAGTCACCTCTAAATCCAGCATTTATTGATGAACCATGCAGCTGCAAGCGGCCGCGCGAGCTGGGCTGTGATAGGCTGGTCTGCTGGGTGGAGTTCTGATGAGGGGGAAGTCCGGATGTGGAAAATGGAGGCCCTCATGGAGTGTCCTGCATTGTGCGTTTAGATGAGACTGTCATCTTCACCTAAGCCTCCCTTTCAGCTTGCCTGCATCTTCAGTCATGTTAGTTTTCACCTTTTATAATGCTCATTTATTAGATCTGTTGTACTTGTTTTAATCTCCATTGCTTTTATTTTTGTTTATTTCCCCAACTACTGAATTCATGCTCCAGCCAAGTTTTCTGTTGCTCGTGCTAAGGCGACTTTTGGGGGCAGACACGGTCGTGTAATTGCTCAGCTCAGTTCGAGTCTCTTTTCCCTTTATTGTTCAAAAAATTTTTTTTTTCATGTTTTGGGGCCCAGTGGTACTCAGGGGTTACTCTGTCGGTGTTTAGGGATCATGCCTGGCTCTGTGCTTGAGGGAACATATGCGGTGCTAGGGTTGAATCTGGGTTGGCCACATGCACGGCGAATGCCTTGCCCACTGTACTAAGTCTCTGCCCACTCCCCTACTCTTACCACTTAACAAATAGATTGCGTGAGTTGAAAGCTACACAGAACAGTTTTCTGCTCTGTGTCTCGATGCTCTCCCGTCCGAATCTCTCTACTCTCTGATTAAATCTGTAGGGTTTTTCTCCTCTCTGATTAAATCTGTAGGGTTTTTTTTTCTTTATTCCTGCTCACAGTATCTATGAAGACTCCTCATCACTTCTCATGGCTGCTTTTGAGTTTCCTTTCAGACTCTCACCAGCAACACCCAGCCCTCTTAATGCTCGAGCATCCGTAATGAAGCAGTGCTTGTAATGTCATTGATGTCACAGCCAGGCTGTGCGACATTTTCTTAGTGCCATTCTCCACCCCCCAGCCCTCCCTCCAGCTCCTTAATAGCTATAAACCCTTTAGCTGGATGCTCAGTCTTGCCTTAGTTTACTTTTCCTCCCAGTCTCATGGTCTGCCAGCATTAAATACCAGTTAGCTTTTGCTACCAATCTACCTCACCACTATCTTCTGAATATTTTCTTTTTTTTTCTTTCTGTTTCCACTATTTTAATGGACGCGTGGCGCATGCGCCACACGCACCTGGGCTCGAACTGGTTTTGCTCTGTTAATCTAGTCGTGAGGCAGTTTCCCAGCATCCGGACAGCGAAAATGGTGGCTAGTGTGATGGGCGAGTCTTATCCAGCTGCTTCCGGGACCTCCCAGAGGTGACGGGCCCACTCCCAAAACCCGTCTGCCCTCCTGGGGGTCCCATAGTCAGTTGGGCCCGGGCGAGCCGAGCCCAGCCTCCCCAGCTGCTTGTGAGGCTCTGCATGCTATGGCTGGCAGCCCAGGGCAGCTCTTGGGCGGGCCACCAGGCTCGACAAAATGGAGAGGGAATGGCCGAACCCTGACTCCATCTGACGAATTCCCAGTGATTCCTGCTTCTGGGAGCCGCCTACCTGGGCTCGAACTGGTTTTGCTCTGTTAATCTGGTCATGAGGCAGTTTCCCAGCATCCGGACAGCGAAAATGGTGGCTAGTGTGATGGGCGAGTCTCATCCAGCTGCTTCCGGGACCCCCCAGAGGTGACGGGCCCACTCCCAAAACCTGTCTGCCCTCCTGGGGGTCCCATAGTCAGTTGGGCCCGGGCGAGCCGAGCTCCAGCCTCCCCAGCCGCTTGTGAGGCTCTGCTAACTCTCTCTCCCCTTTATCTCATTCACTCATTCACTACCCACTGTAATCCCCCTCTTCTGAATATTTTCTGTACTTTTGCTTTAAGATTATTTTCAGCTTGACTCCATCCTACTCCTCCTTGAAAAGTCAGGGACAGATTTCACCTCTGGGTCATTATCCAGCCCTCCTATTCAAGACAGTAGCTTCCCCTCTACACGTTGACTTGAATCTCTGTGCTCCCCTTGAAGTGAATCAGCTGCCCCACTATAATAGTGCACTATTTGAGCACTTTTTGTATTGTTGTGTTGCTCTACAATATTTCTACAATATTTTTCTTTATCCAACTAGACGGCTCATGCCTGGGAAGCAATAGTGGTGTCTCTTAAATGTTTCCCCCAAGGGACTGTCAGGTACCAGATTAAAGTAATGGGCAGTGACTAGTGGAGAATCCAGCCTGGTTAATCATACAACAGTCCTGGGTGGAAGCTGAGGCCGCCCACCGCTTAGCCATGGGTTATTGGCCCACTTTCCTCTTATCTCTGTGCAAAATATTTGTTGTACTTAGTGTCTTCTGCCCGTCACAAGGAATGTTTGTCTCTTCCCTTCATGTGAATTGAAAATTATGATGCTAGTTAAATCAGTGGAAAGAACAATGGAGAAGAAAAGTTGGTGAGTGGTTTTAATTTTTAAACTATGGGCGTTATAAATTGTCTTTTAAAACTAACACTCTTTATTTAGTTTTAAATACTAAATATTTAGTTTTAAATACACTATTTAGTTTTAAAAACTCTTTATTTAGTTTTTCTCTCAGTCATTCACCTATCTACCTCTCTGCCTGCCTCCTTATTTATGTATCACAATTAAGGGTGGATTATACATTTTCAGTTTTTATGCCTTTGGATTTGGTGACTAAGTATAATATGGTATTTGGAAAGTTAAAAAATGAACTGCTTCTAGAAGGAAATGAACTTTTCTTAATCAGGTATATAAAATGTAGTTTACTATTAAATATATATGTATATATGACATGTATCATATATACATATATATGTGTTTATACATGTGTGTGTATGTGTGTGTATATATGTATATACACAGAAACCTTTGGGAAGCATTACTGGTTCTACATATGGTTCTCATGTGGCAAAACTGGTTATTAATTAATTTTTGTACGGTTTTATAAGTTAAGTGTATGCTGTGTGTTTGTGTGTGTGTATTGTGTGATCTCAGGGATTGAACTTAGGAATTCACACATGCAAAGCCTGTGTGCTGTTGAGCTAAGGGGAATAGTCATGAAGGAAGACATTTGTATGGTGCATCCTTATGTATATAATAATTTCTGTACCATAGAACTTTTAGATATCAGTAGAACTGATTTTCCAAATCAGTATATTTTAGTAAGCACTTGAATATATGACGTAAAGGAATTGTTCTATTTTGGCATGGCTTATAGTTGTTTTGCTGATTGTATGTCTTTGTACTTTAGGCTATATTTAGATAAGTTTTTGGTTAAGTTTCATTTGACTTTAGTGATGGAAGTTCAGTGATGCTTCAAACATTAGGATAAAAATTGACCCAGCAAATACATCTAAAATTTAGTATAACTATTGATTGTAATCAGCTTAGGTCAAGTAACCCACTGTGTTTTAGCTACTTTCTCAATTTTTTATTCTTTCACAGTGACAAACTGGGTTTGCCTTCTTGATTTACACAATCAGTGTTTCTTTGGGAACCCCGTCGCTATTTTTGTTTGATCAGTTCTCAGCTGATAAACATTCATGAACTCCGAATGCTAAACAATCTCTCCCTTTGATCATGTAGTTTATTAGTCGTTTAATGGATAACTGCTTAAAGAAGCTTACACGTAATTTTGTGTTTTTCTTTGGGGGGAGGTGTACACATGGGCTTACTCCTGGCACTGCAATCAGGGATCACTCCTGACTCCAGGGATCATTTGGGGTGTCAGGGATCTAACCTGGCTTAGTTGCATGCAAAAGAAGCACCTTACCTACTGTACTATTGCTTCTTCCCTCTAGAAGTTTATAAAAGTTTATTATTCTAAAAAAATGTTCTATTTTTCTAGTATTTGGAGGGAAGGGGTTTGGGAACCAGCATGAGAAGCAAGCATCTTAACCCCTGTGTGTCTTGCTGTCCCTAAACACCTTTCTATTACTCACAAATACAAAAATACTGATTTCAAAACCCAGTGAGCAACACAGAGTATTGTCTTCCTTTGCTATGTTTCTTAAATTGTAGTCTTAAGGTCATCCCTGTTTGTTTTTTATCTTTTTCTTTTCTCCCTATTTGACTCTATTAACCAGTCAGTGCCATTTTTCAGCTTATACGCACGGTGTAAATGCACAGAATGTGTTTTCATGTGCCTTGGTGGCTTTTGGTGAAGATACTGGTGCTCTCTGAGGTTCTCTCTGTGGTTAGGCCCATAAGATGTTCTTTCGCTGGTGAGGTCAGAATAAGTGGGCAACTTTCCTTTACAGCTTAGTAAATGTCTTTGAGGAAGATTCTTGTGGATGGGCATTTGTTAGCTTTTTTTTTTTTTTTTTGCTTTTTGGGTCACACCTGGCAATGCTCAGGGGTTACTCCTGGCTCTGCACTCAGGAATCTCTCCTGGCTGTGCTCGGGTGACCATGTGGGATGCCGGGATCGAACCCGGGCCGGGCGCAGGCCGGCGGTGTGCAAGGTAAATGCCCTACCCGCTGGGCTATCGCCTCCGCCCCGCTTTTTGGTTTTTAACATTCTTTATAACCAGAGCCAGGATGCTTCCTCACCCCCAAATGAGGGAACTTGGTCTTTCCAGAGCTGAGGGTTTGACTTTGAGTCAACCATGACAGAAGCTGGGATAGGATCTTTGAGCGGATGTGGTCAGCTTCCTGGTGGGGAAACTGAGTCTCTGAGGATGGTGTGCCTGCAGCCTTGCTCTGGAGCAGGTCTGCAACTCGACTCTTCTGGGATTTTCCTGGAGTTCTTTTCCTTCTACCTCTGCTAGATTCTGTGGTCTGTTGCAGAATGTAGTAGCTCATGTTTCCCTGAGGGAAGACTTGCCCCATTTTGCTGGACCATGAGGACTGCACGAAATTCAGTTCTTTTCCTTCTGTGCTCACTAAAGATCCTGCAGGGTGGATGGGATGGATGAGGCCCGTTGCACTCTGTGTATCCCACATTGTTATGTGAGCTGGTTTAGTCAAGTATCTTTGAGAACCTATGGGGTGGACCTCTTCACACTGCTCTGGGGAGGGCTTCCAGAACTGGCAGCTAGCTCCAAGGAACCCCTTTTAAATCATTGTAATTTTAGTGCTTTTGAGAGTGCTTTGAGTGATTGGATGTTCTAATCCTGCGTAAGAAGAAGCAAAGAAGTGCATTACAAGTGGGGCGTCCAGGAGGAAGAGGCATGAGGTCCCTGGCTTGCGGATGAGGCTGAGACCCTCTGACTGTTAGCAGGCCAGTGCCTTTGGAAGGGAAGTTGGTTTTCCCTAGTGACAGCAATAAACTGGTGACAGTTTAATCATCATTGCTTTTATTTGCTGCCTGGGCACTGACCAGGAACAAATCAGAGAAGTGTGGAGTGTGCCAGAATAGAGCGACTTCATGGCCACCTTGGGGTTCCAAGGCCTCAGCGTGCCAGTGTAAATACAGTCGTCGTCTTGGAAATTTCTTTAAATTTTCCTTCAGGGAACGAATTGAGAAGTCTATGGGCTATAATTAGCTTGTGCCACATGTGGCTGAGTTTGTGTTTCTGGCTGTTACAGTGGTTTTTCATTTTTGGCTGCCTCTGCCACAGAAACACATCGCCCCACTCAGACATGAGCTCACTCATTCTCGTTATGCGAGAGAGTTGGCTCAAGGGACTGTAGGTTCCCCAGAGAGCCAGGGCCCTGCTGGCCGTCCAGGCTTGGCTGGGGAAGAGCATCCTGCTGCATGCTGCCGATGGTTGGGTGCTGGGCTTTGAAGTTGCTCTGCCCTTGGGTGGCTGTAGCTGCTGTGATTCTGCAGATCTTTTTCCAAGAAAGAATACTTGGGGCAAAGAAGCTGACCACCTTGCCTCCCAGGGTACTGAAGCCTTGGCATGTCTGTTCTAGTAAAGGTAGCTCTCCTGGTTATTGATTTGGGCAGACCTGCCAAAGGGCAAGCCAGGGAGAGTTGGGGAGCTCCTTTGGGTCACAAGAAGAACTGGGAATGGAAGGAATGAGTATGTCTGCCACTGATGGTCTCTGCGCATGAGGGGTCTGCTTTATCTGTTCACCCCCAATACATTTGTGGCGTGTGTGAGGGCATCCCGGGCCCATCCTGCAGACATTTCAACTCATCAGAAATGAGTTATCTTGGGTCAGATCCTGGGGCCCCCTGCGGGTCTGTGTTGGAGAACACTGGGTTCCCTGACCAAGTCAGGGAGCAGGGACAGGGATCTCGGGGGACTTCCACTTGTCGAGAACGCTGGGTTCCCCAACAAAATCAGGAGCAGGTACCGGGATCCCCTTCTTTCCCAGGGGATTGGCGGGTGGAGGACAGAGAAAGACTCGTGAATCCAGCAATGTTTCAAAAGGCTTTACTCACACTTGTTCTGGTATACAATTCAATAATAGAAAAACCCTAGGTTCTTGGCTGGGCCCTGGCCACGTGTAGGTTTGGAATCCTAGGCCAAGATGGCTGCTACCATGTCCTGAGGGCCCAACAGGGCAGAGAATGAAGAGAAGGAGAGCAGAGACACAGGGTAAAGAGGAAGACTGCAGGCAGGCAAGGAAGAGAGAGAAAGAGAGCAGGCTACTATTATATCTTTTCAGCCCTGACCGACCCACAGCAATGGATAGCAGTTAGGGTCAGTCCCCTCTGATGCCTCTCCTTGGACCTCACCTAATCCCATTGAAATGTTAATATTGCCCCAGCCAAGATCTGCCTTGGAAGTGTCCCTGCATGTTCTTTGTAGAGTGGGGGAAGGACATGTATCTGTACTGTGGATATTCTACAGCCAGGTATATATTTCTCCAAGCCTTCACAAGATCGTTTACGTCATAGTTGTTTTGGATATTAGCCTTTAGGGCTTATGAGAGAGCCACACTTGCTTGCTTGGAGGCAAACAGCTTTTCTCTCTGGTCTAATTATAACTATATTATACTAGAGATCCAAAGTGGACAGGTAAAAATACTGGTAAGATCTGTCTAGTTCCACGTTGATTGTGGTAGCACGAGAGAAAATATTTATACCAGCTAACATAGCACACATGGTAAGATAAACTGCCACATAGTCAGAGATTCAAACTTTTCCTGCCTCTATCTACAAAGTGGCTGCAGGAAGTGACTCCAGGCAAGATGCAGAGGCTCTGGGCAGCAGAGAACTGCAACAGGTCTGACACCCACAATCTGTTGTACTAGACTCGGTGGGGGAGGGGCATCTAAAGGGAATTCTCAATTAAGGGAAACTATTGGCACAAACCTTTGTAGAAAACGACTCTTGCCTAAAGTAGACAGAGCTGCTTAAGAAAAAATATCAGGTTGAAGAGCTTGACAATTTAGGTGTAACTTTTGTATTCACCATGGTTGTTGGAAACTTTTTTTTTTCTTTTTGGGTCACACCGTCACATCCGGCAATGCTTCGGGTTTCTCCTGGCTCTGCACTCAGGAATTACTCCTGGCGGTGCTCAGGGGACCATATGGGATGCCGGGATTGAACCCTGGCCGGCATGGACCAGCCGCGTGCAAGGCAAATGCCCTACCTGCTGGGCTATCACTCCCGCCCCAACTCTTAGAGGGCTTAGGAAAGCTTCCTGCCAGCCAGCTGGCTCCTGGAGCATTTCTCTGGCTGCTAGAGGAAGGTCTTGCCTGGCATCCAAAGACTTAACTGATGCATCAGAAAAGATAGTTGCTAACTTGATCCTAAAACCTTCTGTGTTGTCATAGTAGCCACTGTTTTTTTTTAAAACTAAAAACTCATAATTATTCTATTTAATAGAGCTGGTATTTCCACAGTTGGGGGAAAATACATGTTTAAAAAGGCCTGTCACTTTGAAAATTGTAAAATTTCTCCATTCTGCTTTTTCAGTCACCAAGAACTGACCTGTGTGTGTGGGATTCAGGAGGGGGTCTGCCCTGGGTTGGTGCTTTTGGTTGCTCTTTCCCAGTCCCAGACACAAACAGACCCTGGCATTGGCAGTGGGTACCACCCACCCCTTTCTGCCTGCTCCTCTAGGTGTGAACTCTCAGGTGAGCAGAATAGCAAACTCATTGTCCCTCCCTTCATTTAAGGCTGGTAACCTTCTATGTGGTGTGCTTTTAGCAATTCATTTCCCTGTTCAAACTTATTCTGTTTTATCACTGACCGTTTAACTTTCTTTCTGGTATCCAGAGTTTCACTAGAAGGTGACAGGCAGGTTTTGTGTATGAAAACAGCCAGTAGTCTAAATCTTTTTTTTAAATTCATTAGAATTCTGATGAAACCCTATTTTTTATTACCAAAGAACTGTCCATCACTACCAGTTTTATAAACTTTGAAAAAAAGTCGATTTCTTCCTCACGGTAGCAATGTGAAATAGACTGAGCCCGGCCAGTAGCTGGGCTCATTTCTTCCCAATCCAAGATTCTGATGAAGAGTCCTAGTAAGCATCAAGTAGCAATCCAGCCACGGTTCTTAATGAATAACTTTAGAAAAGAGGCACCCCCACTCTGGTGGTTTTTCCCAGTGGAGAACAGTGCTGGGAAGTCAGATGACTGTTGTGTAAATGCCATGAATGGTCTTACCCTATCAGTGACATAAGGGTGCGTGTGCTGAAGGGTATGAAAATCGGCATCTCCAAGCATGGCCGCATGTGCTTTTGAGGGCCCATCTCTCATGTCTTCAGGACCCTGCAGAGCACGCCTGCTGTTCTGTGTGATGTTCAGGATGCATCTTCTGGGAACCATTCAGTTTGAAGAAATTGTCTCCGCAATGCAGGTTTATAGATGAGGGGCTCCCAAGGGTGCTCAGGAAGCCTGGGACCCCCACTGGGTATTCATCACCCACCAGGCGTGCAGGTCAGTACCACTTGGTCTCAGTGGTGTTAGGGCCTCTTGGGCCACCCACATGGTGTCAGGGTCCCCAGGGCCGTGTCTCACCATCTTCAGCATCCTCCAAGCCTGCATCCTGCAGTCCTTGAGGGTGGGGCATGTAGTACCTAGAAATCAACCTGGGTTTGGCGCATGTTAGGCTTGTGTTGTACCATCTCTACTGTAACTCCAAGCTCGGAAAAGCACTGGTCAAGACCCTTTTAATTGCAGTTTTTAATCCCATGGTAAATCCCGAGAATGTGTCTAACCTTTTGGTTTCTAATTGAGGCTTGCATGAGTTTTCATGGCCTTGCTTTTGTTCTCTGTTGTCCAAGGGTCCCTGATTACCCATTGTTGGTGACCAATAGGACGGGAAGGTGGAGATGTTGGGGACAGCGTTGGCACGAAGGAAGGACTTTGTCTCCTGTACATCAGTCCTTGGCTCTGCACACCAGGGGCCTCAGCTGTCAGGGAACTGTGACACATGCTCCCTGGAGGAGGTGTGAGTGGTAGCTGGCTCATACTCTACCCCTGCCTGTGAGGAAGGGCCGTCTCGTCGCTTTCAGCTGGGATAAGCAGGATGGGCCTGACTCCAGGTCTTGCTTTAGGGCCCCTGAGTTCTGTCATCACAGCTTCTCTCTGAGTGTGCCTGCACCTCTCTCCTCGGCTCAGGCTGCTTCTGCAGCGGGAGCTGCTCAGCTCCCGGGGTGCTTGAGGGGTGTACTCGCTCACCTGGGTCTACGTGCATTTCCTGCCTGGCTCCCTGACTGCAGTCTCTGTGGGTGTGTTTCCTGAGCCTGGGGAGCTGGTGAGGTGTGGGTGGGAGACACTCAGGGCCCCGATTGCTGCTTGAAGCATCTTGTGCTGTGTGCTGTCTCGGTGTGTGGGACTTCAGGGAAAGACGAGCCTGAGGAGGAAGGCAGAGTCATCATCTCGATAAGGGTGGTATTTTTTTTTTATAGTGGAAAATACACATGACACTAAATTGACCATTTTTATCCCTTTTAAGTATACAGTCGAGGGGCATTAAGTATAGGTTGTGCAGCCATCCTTGCTGTCCATCTTCAGAACCTTTTAATCTTCCCAAACTGAAATCGTGGCCTTTAAACAGCAGTTTTCCACCTCCTTGCCTGAGAACTGCTCTGTCTCTGCATTTGATTACCCCAGGCCTCATGAAAGGAGAACTACGCACTACCTGTCCTTTGTTTGGCTTACTTTACTTGGTGTGAGGGCCTCAAGAGTCGCCCATGTATAGCACGTGTTACTTTTCTTTTTTCTTCAAAAAAGTTTTAAAGAGGAGGAATAAAATTCCTTTGTGTATATTATCTCCTCCTTTTTTGGAAGAGCCATTCCTAGTGATATTGAGGGTTCAAATCTGGAGTTCCCTCCTGCAAAACACACATGCTAGCCCTTGAGCTATGCCTTTTCCTCTAGTCACCAGCTGATGGATACTTGGTTGAGTTAGCTTTTGTGTTCTGTAAAGCTGCGTTGAACATGGGGCAAAAATATCACTTTGAGTGTTGACTTCATAGTCAGTAGGAATTGCTGGATCCTACTCACACCAGTTCTATTTTGTTTGTTGCGCATGTGCTCTCCCTGCCAACTCCTTTTCCCTACTCCCACCCCTGACCTTTAGGATCTGTTAAGAAATTTGATTATTAGCTTAAAGACACTGGTGAGTTATTAAAGGATTAAAGCAGGACCTGTGTGATGAGATTGTAGTTTAGAAAGGCATCATGGGTGGTTTGCATGGATGGGAGGGAGAGGACCGGAACAGAGACTTGCCACTTATAAGTTTGTTGCCCTCTAGATATAAAAGGACAAAGGCTGAGTTAGGGAAGTCACAGTGCAGGGAGAAAGGTAGAATGGAGTGAAGGAAGAATGGAGTGAAATGGGGACAGAATTAATGAGACAGGTTGGTTATAAGGCGAGGAAGAAGGGAGGCCCAGGAGAAGAAACTGGGCCTCAGCAATACCACTCCTGGGATTATACCCTGGGGGCCCACAAACACACAGCAGAAACATCATCTGCACTTTAATTCATCACAGCACTATTCACAATAGCCAGAGTCTGGAACAACCTGAGTGCCCAAGAACAGACAACTGGATAAGGAAACTATGGTACAGCTACACAATGGAATACTATGCAACTTTTAAAAAAATGAAGTTATGTAATTTCCCTGTAAATGGATGGACATGGAGAGGATCATGCTGAGTGATATAGAATGACTGCAGTCATTTGTGGGATATAAAAAATATTGTTTGAAACTAATATCCAAGACTAGGCAAAACAGGCCAGGAGAACTTCACTTGATCACTTGATCACTTGAATCCCGTTATTCATCAATTTGTTTGAGCGGGCACCAGTAACATTTCCATTTGATGCAGGAAAATAAACATTTTTGTTACTGGTTTTGGAATATCGAACACGCATCGAACAGCTTGCCAGGGTCTGCTGTGCTGGCACTATACTCTCATTACCTTGTGGGGCTCTCTCAGAGGGGTGGGTAGAATATTCATGGCAACGGGCAAAGCTCTTTGTTCCCGTTGCCAGGAGAACTTATCCAGGGTTTAATCTACCACAAAGGTGTGGGGAACAAAGAGCAGTTACGATAGAGAAGAGACCAGTTTGACAATAATATTTGGGAATAGTAATGCTGGACTAGAGCTGAGTATGGAAAGAAGGTAGAGGAATGTAGAAGACAACCCTTCAATGCCTTGTATTGCAAAACACAGTGTGCAAAAGGAGAAAGTGAAAGAGACAGAAGAAAATTGCCGGCCATAGAGGCAGGTTGTGGGGTATGGGTTGGAGGGAAACAGGGCACATTAGTATTGGGAAACGTGTACTGGTGGAGGGGTGGGTGTTGGAACACTGTTGGACTAAAACTCAATCATGAATAGCACATTAATACAATATTCATGTACTACCAGCTTGCACTACATGTTCTTTTATGTATATATAAAAGAAACTGGGTCATATATCTATATATATGTGTATGTATATATAGACATATATGTATATCACTTGATCACTTGATCACTTGAATCCCGTTACTCATTGATTTGCTCGAGCGGGCGCCAGTAACATTTCCATTGAACCCTATCACGTGCCAATGTAGCCCAATGGCATCTGGTTGATTCAGGAATATGAAGAGCCTCAAACCGTTCCTTCCTTCAGACAAGGAAGTCTGACCATCTTGTAGGTGGGCGGCCACATGATCTTTTGGCATCCTATGGGATCCAGTCGGTAACGACTCCAGTCCAGCGGTTGTCTCCAAATCGCATTACATGTCCAGCCCATCTGATTTTCGATGCCTTGGCAAACGAGACAGTGTCCCTGATTCTGGAATAGCGACGGAGGTCAGAACTCCGATTCCTTCTCTCACTTGAGTGAGGCGTGATATTCCAAGCATAGCTCTTTCGATTCCTCTCTGGGAGAATAGCATTCTCATCCTGCTTTCATAGGGCCCAGGTCTCTGAGGCTTATGTTAATGCAGGGAGAATAGTGGAGTCAAAGAGATGTGCCCGGAGCCGGAGGTTCTTTGTCCTATTAGCTATTTCTTCGATAACTTTGAAGGCATTCAATGCCGCTCTCTTCCTCCTGCGCAGCTCAGGTTTTAGGACGTTGATCATGTTGACTTCTCGACCTAGGTACATATAACTGCTGCATTCAGAGATGCTTGTTCCATTGAGAGTGAATGGGGCTTCTGGAACTAGTTCATTTTTCATGAACATAGTTTTCTTCAGATTCAGCTGTAGACCTATCTTTCCACATTCTCGGTCAAAGTCAGCCAGCATTTGTGCCGCTTGGCTAATGTTTGGTGTTATTAGAATGATGTCATCAGCGAAGCGGAGGTGGTGTAGTTGCCGACCATCTATCTTCACTCCCATTCCTTCCCATTCTAATTGTCGCATGAAAAGAAACTGGGTCAGTTGTGACTCTTACATTTTTCCATTTCAGGGTTTGGTGGGTTTTTGGTGTAGGATTATAGAGACTGGAAGAGTTTGTTGTATATTGTCTTATTTAAGCTTGGACATGAGTGCAAGCTGGTAGTACATGAATGCCCATGTGATGGGCATGTAGATTGTTGATGATGGTAGCTGTTGACTCCGGGAAGGTAGAGATTAAAGGGACAGATGGCCGTGCAGTGTGGCTGAATTTAAAGTGGTCAGGGATATTAATGTGTGTCTTTGCAGTTAATTTCACAGGTTCTTTAAATCTATTTCACATTGCTACCGTGAGGCAGAAATCGATCTTTTTCAAAGTTTATAAAACTGGTAGTGATGGACAGTTCTTTGGTAATAAAAAATAGGGTTTCATCAGAATTCTAAGGAATTTAAAAAGGATTTAGACTAAAGCTTGAGGTGCAATGAATTTGGTTTATTTTCTTATCCATACTCACCTTGTTTGCTTCAGGTTGTCTTTAGGTTGACCTTGCGACCACTCACTACTTTCGGAATAGCCTGGCAAGTTATCGTGGTGTATTCAATATGCCAAAAACAGTGACAATAATGGATCTCATTCCCAAGGCATGGAGATGTTAACTGGCGCCCGCTCTAGTAAATTGACAAAGGGAAGACTAGTGACAAGTGACTCACCTTGTGGTTTTGTTTCTTTCTCAACAGTGAACATATTTGTCTCTAATGATTAGAAAGATTATTTGAAAAATCAAAAGTCGTCTGTTTTCTTGGCCTTGGCTCCTTTGCTGGTGTGGGAGCTGGGAGGGGAGAATTACCACGTTGATTCATTGTGTATCGCCACCATGGAACACAGTGCCAGGGACCAGCTAGACTCAATACTGTAAATGGTGTTTGAATGGAATAGAATGGAAATTTAATCTATCTGCTCACGGAGGAATGAGATCCAGTGCTATTTTAAAAGATCTAGGAAGGAAATTCCAGTATTTTCTCCATCACTTAGCTCATTATATTAGGTAGTGAATCAGGTCCTTTCGAGTTGGCCCCTTTTGCCTTTGTTTTGTCATCGGGATTTGCTGAGATTTATTTTGCTCATGAAATCTTGCCACATTGGCTCCATTTTCTTACTTAAATGTCTTTCTCATGTTATTCTTTATAGCATAAATGAACACTTTGAGAGCCAAATGGCTCAATTCTGTTTCCTGCCCTTTGTTGATAATATTATGTTTTCAGGGGAAAGATGAAAGTGGCTCAAAGCCACAGTCCTGACTTTGCTTTCTGGCCGCCTGTGAGGAAACCGAGGCCGGCTGCTGGGGAACGTGCATTATTGAATGACTCAGTGGTCAGTTGTCCATTTGTCATTTTTGCATACGTGTTTTCCATTTGTGTTCTCTGCTTAGCCTCAGTGAGACTATACCCCATGCCTTTGGGGAAATAAATATAAGTAAGGTATGACTCCAGGGAATTGATTCTCTATATCATGCATACATGGGCACCCAATGGGTCACCCTGGAGTGAGCTAGAGCAGTGGTTAGACTCAGACCTTTTGGAAATGCCTCCCGATGCATATTGCTAATGGAGCCCTGCTAGACGTGTTTAAAGTATCTTTATTTATAGTGACCAAAGGAATGCACTTCTGCTTTCATCACTTTTCTGGTAAGGGCTTTCATAGCATCATTGCTTTACATTTCCCTTTAGAATAAAGATTGTGTTTTCTGACTTAGTGTCAATCCTTGTTAGTGCAATTTCAGCTCTGCTTTGGGAATTCTTATGCATATTCTGCAATAAAGCTCCTTCAACTTAAAAGCCCACATGGGGGTCAGGGAGATAGCTCAATGGCTCATCTTGTGCTTTGCCTGCAGGAAGTCCTAGGGTCCATTCCTGGCACAGCATGTGCTTCTGGGAGCACTGGGCCTGGAGCAGCTCTGAGTACCCCTGAATCTCTCCTAGTGTGTTCTGTCTGTGATGCCCTTGGGACTTTTTGAGTAACAGAGGTGACACAGAAGCCTTGTTTCAGCCTTTTCTATAACTCTTATGAGTTATCATTAAGCTACTTATTAAATTGGAGTAGCCACTCAACATTACAATTTTGTTAACAAATAATAGAATGATTGTGTGTTTCCTACTGCTGGGCTTTATGGGGTCTGTCTCTGGGGGAAATGGCGGTAGTGGGGACAGAGGGGGATCTTGACTCCTTGACTGGAGTCAAGGGGTGTATCATTCTGGAAGACAGATGGCGTCTAAACCTTGTAGGTGGTTCGTAATTTTAGGTTGATGTCTGGGGTATCTATCCCAGACACTTATATTTAAATGTTAGGTTGCAGATGGCCATTTTAAGATGCTATAGGATGTTTATGCTGCATTCTTGGAATGTGAGCAATCCTTGAAATGATGCTTGCAATATTTTTGAACAATATTATTTTCACTGCAAAAGATGCCAGTAAATGAATTAATGCTTAGAGAACTATGGAACTAGTAATTTTGGAAGTTTTGGTGGTGAGTGAGAGCAGTGGTGTGGAAGGAAGGGTTGCAAACAAGTTTTGTTTTTTCTAGGCTGGGCAGACAGTTGGAAGGAACTGACATACCCATGGAGTCACCCGTTGGTAGTTGGTGGCTGGTAACCGCTGACTCAGCACCCTCAGATGTGGGGGTCCGATTTCCAGGCTTTTCCTGTGATTCCTCTGTAGGCCCCTCTAGTGATTGTGTTTTTTGTTGTTGTTTCTAATTGTTTTTACCAGGTTTGGGAGAAAAAAGTTAAGTGTTAACAAACAGCAAACATCTGCTAGTGATGTCTCTGCTTGGTGTTAAGGTCATTTGGCATCGTGGTTGCTCGTCATGAAGGAATGACAAATCGAGAGACTCGGGCATCACAGCGGCTGTGAGACTAGGAGGGAATCAGGCCCAGAGGACAGGCGGGCACTCGGGCAGGCCGTGCTGGAGGATGAGGGGCTGGACAGCGCAATCCATCATAGTGACTTTTCTGCTTTTCTGTTGCTCTGGGTGCTGTGGCAGCCGCAAATGTTCCTTTTTGTGGAAGCCGCAACCTTCTTCCTCAACTTCAGCTTTGTCATCACCGAGGACACTGTCTCAGACATTAGCCATGCAGAAGCCACGCCTTGGAGCTGAGACAGAGCATCTGCCTCCCTTGGATTCTGTCCGGCGAATTTGGTACTCCTCACTCACATTACTTGTATCCCAAGATAACCTGGGGCCCTCTGAAAGGAAGCTTAGCTGTAAACAGAGGCAGGAGCAGCATTGGAAGTATGAAAAAGGATGGAGCTACTCTGGCCTTCCTTTTTGGCCGTCCAGCCTCTTCCTCACCTTTCCTTCAGAGAGTAAAATGCCCAGCCAACAAAATGCAGCTCTTCCGGGGTGGCCAAAAATAACACCTGCCCTTCTTCGTTCATTGTCTCTGTGGCCACACTTAAGCTTTGGGGGAGATGCCAGCATCAGCAGCTCAATTTTCATTCTCATGGGTTGGAGGTCTTGGGGTGAATTGGCCTAGGGATGTCTCTTTCAACCAGACTTCTTGGGCAGTAACGTGCTCTTGGAACTGTCGTTGGCATTTGTGGTTCCTAGGCTGTTTGTGGACTAGTCACCCACACTGAAAGTATTTCCCAAACTTAAGGGTTGGAATCTAAAACTTGGTCTGAGAATTTGTCTTCTGATCTAGGGGCTCTACGGCTGCCTTTGCTGTGGGTAGACAGAGTCTACAGGGGACAGTTAGGAGCTAAGAAGCAGCCATGTAGGCTAGGCCTTATTTGTGCAATCGAGAGAGAAGGATGGGGGAAGGGCTAACCCTTTCAGGCCAGAGCCAGGGGTCAAACAGTTAGTACGTGGGGTCACAGTCCCACCTCTAGGCAGAGCAGATATTCTTTGTGGCCCTACACGATTTCCCTCTGGCCTTTGGATGGCCAGTTTGGGGACAAGTTTACCTGTTTGGGGAGGTCCTTAAGATGTAGCCAACACATATTTGATTATTCATAATTTCATTGAATTTGGTCAAATTTCATTCAACTCCAGGACCAAGTTTTAGGGGAGGGTGGTGGAGGGGTTGGATTTGGACCATACTGCTTGTGCTCAGAAGTTATCAGAAATCATTCCTGGCAGTGTGGAGGGACCAGATGTGGTGCTGGGGATTTGAACCGGACATCAGTGGGCTGAAGGGCCAGCCAAACTCCTGCACTAGCTCTCTGGTGCAAGGACCAAGTTTCACTATACAACAGCCGTGACTAGTCAGCTCCTTCACTAGTCCCTGCAAAGTTGTCGCAAAGGAAGCCTGTGTCCTTCCTGTGTGTTCCTTATACAATTCCACTTCTCATGTTAGGTAGGATGTTTGCTTTTTCCAAGAGAACATCCACCCAAATAGCTTAAATAGATGCTCAAAGGAGATAAATTAGTCTCCATACCGGGAAATTTGAATGCTGTGGCATGGGCCTTAAGTATTTGAGGTGATGCTGTCAGGATGCATTTTCAGATCATTTTGGCTTCCCCTCATTCTGTACTTTTCCACTCAGAATTAGCCCCTCATGAAGACACATGTGCCACAGCAGGTCCAAGTAGCACACGCGAAAATCATGCATTCAGATGGGGAGCGGTCCTAACCAAAGCTCCAGAGATGAGATCAGCCCCACGCTGTGGTGTCAGGGGAATGGGTCCTGAAATACACTGCCTCGGGTCATAGGATGAAATCGTCCTCTCAGGGACAGGGATTCCCATGGGGGTCTTGGGAAGAGGGCAGTTAGATAACAGTGATTCCAACAGAAAGTATCTCCAGGGCTCTACTTAGGGGCCCTTCAACTCTCCCTTGTGAATTCTTCTGGTAGTTCATGAAAACCTTGAGTTAGCAGATGATTTTGAAAAGTGTTCTAGTGATGAGTATTGCACCTTTGGAGGAAAAGGAAATCATTTTCTCTCCTCTCCACCTTTCCGTCTGTTGATGTGATTGAGAGCATGTGGGGAGCACGAGAGGGGTTGCACTTACATTTAGTCATGGTGCTCAGATACGCGGCTGAAGTGCTCCTTTGAGACACGCCTTTTGCTGCTTACACACAAGCCCACTAGAGGTTGCATTGTTTAGTTGTGGTGCTGATAGCTCACATGCCTTTGTAGGATCTGTGGAGGATCATACCCATTCACTCATGGTGCTTGCGCTCACTAGGTTTGGTGTAGCTGGAAACCACTGCTGGAACCAGGGATCACGGACAGCTCATGTGGGTGGCACTGGGGATTGGCTTCCATCTCCTGCTGGTGAGGCAGGCGTTTCTACCATTCAGCAATCTCTCGGCCTCATGCATTCTTTTTTTGTTTGGTTTTTTTGGCTTTTTGGGTCACACATGGCAATACTCAGGGGTCTTTCCTGCCTCTGCACTCAGGAATTATTCTGGCAGTGCTCGGGGATCATATGGGATGCTGGGGCTCGAACCTGGGTCAGCTGCTTGCAAGGCAAATGCCGGCCCCTCATGTATTCTTTTGTTGTAGCAAATATTGGTTAATTCCTGTGAAAAGTCAAATGGTAGACACAGTCAGGGAAACCGTCGGAGCAAGGGAGAGAGATCCCTTTACATTCCCTTAGTGTCACATTTTTACCCTAAGATTGAAACAAAACCTAGATGGTAAAAGAGAAGCAAAATAAATCATACCCACAAAGCAAAAGCAAGAAATTAATCAAAACTTACTTGAACAAGTTGATGAATGTTGGCATTGCTTCTTCATGGGTTTACCATATTGTATTTTGTTTGGGAAAAGTGTTTTCAGAGTTTTTCACCTTGCTGTTTTGGTCACAGGTGTGGGAGAGCGTCCCCAGTAGTACTCGGAAGACTCAAGGGCCACACCTGGAGATGCTCTGGCAATGGGACCCTATGACTCAGTGCTGTGCACCGTGGTAGTACAGGGGGCCACCACTGGTGGGTGTTAGGAGGCCATGAAGTTCTGGGGCTTGGACTTGGCGTACACTCTTTTAGCCCTGAGCTGTCACTTTCACCAATGAAACTCAGCCTTTATTTTATATCTCCCTCCTTTGGATTATAAGGTTGGGATCAAATCCATACGACTTCGTCCGAGACGTGTATTTACAAAGGTGCTGAATCGGTTAATTATAGTGAAAGGCTGTCTGTCTTATTCTCAATACCTGCAACAAAGCCTTTGTCCCTGTAGGACTGTTTCTATAAATAGACCAGGAAAATACCCAAGGCAGAGGGTTCCCATGTCTCTTCTTTTTTGCTTAATTTCAATTGATAGTTTGCTGTGGTTATTTCTGAAATGCTCCTCAGGTTGACATCCCTCTTAATCCCTAGACTTCCTTTCCTTATCTGCCAAATTACATGTAACGCATCCCGACTTGAGTGCTTTTGGCATTTCATGAGTGGAAGGTTTTGAAATTTGATTTAAATGTTAATTGATTGCGACAGAGGTTGGGTACTTGTGTTCCGGTTCCCGTGCGACTCTCTGCCTGGACTTGAGCGTGGGACCAGCTG
Source organism: Cryptotis parvus (assembly GCA_021461705.1). NCBI lineage: Eukaryota > Metazoa > Chordata > Mammalia > Eulipotyphla > Soricidae > Cryptotis > Cryptotis parvus. The sequence continues at coordinate 156,823 of JAJIBD010000968.1, read as the reverse complement.
TCTCCCTGGCTTCTGCTGCATCTCCAGAGACTGGGAGGCTCCCCACCCCGCTGATGTTGTTTGTGAGTGACTGGTCTAGTTCAGAGTGCCTGAAGTTATTCTCAGTGTTATTGTCACTGGGTTCCAGCCGTACTTTTTCCCCCCTTTCAGGTAGAGTTGATATGAGTTAAAAAAATGAATAGAAAGTGTATTTAATTTTTCTTCTTTTCTATATTAAATACTTTCTTACTGGGACTCGAGATAGTGCACTGGTTGGACATTTGCCTTGTACAAGGCCAACCTGGGTTTGATCCTGGGCATCCTATATGGTTACTCAAGCACTGCCAGGAGTAATTCCTGAGTGCAGCAGAGCCAGGAGTAAGCTCTGAGCAGAGCTGGATTTGGCCCCAAAAGCCTCCCCTACAAAAACAAACAAACAAACAAACAAACAAAAAAACAACTTTCTATCTGGGTTGCCTTGGTTCATAGGAAAATCTCTATTTCTTCTTGTTCTCTCCTGCTTAACTTTGCAGTCACCATTTTAAAATAGGGTAAGAAAGGTTGTATTTCTGGATCTATCGAAGTCACCAGTACTCTTACTAACTGTCCCAGTAGTGAATAGTAAACAGCTGCACCATCTTTCTCAACATTCTTTGAAACAGCCCATGGGACAGGGATGTGGCTTGTTGTGGAGTACTTGTCTTACTTGTGTGAGGTGCTGGGTTTCATCTCTGTCATCCACAGTAAAAATAAGTCTGTCTAAAATGAAGTTTCTGTTGGTTGTTTTTGGGGGGCCTCCTAAGCGTTGTTCTTGGGGGCCTTTCTGGCTGTTTTGACCAACCAGTGTGGGAGTTCAGTGGATAAACAGGATGTGGTATTACTTGGGTCCTGTGGTGTCCAGGATCAACCTCACACTTTTAGGAGGGCGGTTTCCAGGGATGCACCCCGTGATGTTAGGAGTGGGTTTGAGGATCCAGCCAGGGTCTGCCACATGCAAGGCTGTCCCTTACCTCTGGACTGTCTCTCCAGCCCTTCTGCAGCACTTAAAGAAGCAAGGTGGATGCTCTAGATTAGAATAGGGGACAGAATTTTCATTTGTGAAGTTTTAAGCAAGTAGGTTTCAATGATGTTGACAGAAATCCAATTAGGATCTGTGGAATTTAATGTTGGATGGCACCATGCGTGGATAGTAATAATGGGGGGGCGGGGGAAATCAGGCCTAGCAATACCTTACTCTTTCTGCTTGATAGACGTTCTATGTTTTGTTAAAGGAAAGCAAGAATTTCTCTTCATCCATTGGTAATTTTGGTTTTATAGCGACCTGTCTGTTGAATTTGACATGTCAAATATCAGTAACAATTATGGACCTCATTCCCATGACTTGATGGAATGGTTTGAGGCGCTTCATATTCCTGGAGCAGGCAGATGCCCTTGGGCTATCTCGCATGTGACAGGACATATTGAGTTGTTACTGGTGCCCGCTCGAGCAAATCCATGATCTACGGAAGACAGTGACAGTGACAGTGTCTGTTGAACTGACAATGAAGAACATTGTATTAAGGTCCTCTTGACAGGAGGCAGTCCCTGCTTCACAAGTGGGTTGTGGTCTGTTCTTTATAGATTGTGGGCCAGAGAGATAGCTCAATGGGCTGAACACATGCTTTGCATAAAAGATTAAGAGGGTATCCTATATTGTATTATACGGTCCCCTGAGCACCACCAGTTGTGGCCCCAAACCTAATAAGAGTGTTGAGGCTCGAAGTGAATTTTCCCTCCATAGTTGTGATGTTAATCTCTCTAAACCTTAATCTCCCTAAGAGCAGTATGATTGCTGCTGTTACACATTTGGTTAGGTTGCTGTGGCTCATGCCAGCTGTGCCACTGTAATCAGTCTTGGCACATGGAGGATCAAACTCTTACAGGGCTGGTGCTCTGCCACTGAGTACCTCTTCCCGCATTAGCCTCGTTGTCTTGAAGTGGGGATCTGGTCACTCCCTTGGCCTCTACTACAGTAACATCTACAGCAGTTACTGTGAGATGCCAGTTGGTCAGTACATGTCATGTTCTACTAGTATCTATGTCATTCTAAAAATGTTTTCTGGGAAGCATGGTCAGCATGTCATCATGGCATGCTGGGTTGTGCACCTGGGGGAAACTGATTTATGACATTCCAGCCTGTCACTGGTGTGCAAGTACTTCTGTAGGGTGATAGGTTCCATGCTCTGGCTGGAGTTTTGCAACTTCCTGTGGAGAGGGGAAGGTGTGAAGAAGAAATTGGATACCCTGGTTTCCTAGTTTTCTCTTCATGTAAATGACTTGAACTGGGCTGATTGACTTTGTGGCAACAAATTGGCAAATGGAAGTTCTAGTGTCTTGGTATCACTGTTAAGTGCCTCAGAGGCTTAGCCATGGGCAGTAGGTAGGCAGGGGGATGGAGTCACTGATGATTCATTTCAGCAGTGGAGCTAAGAACTCAAAAATAATTTTGCTCATGTTTTTTTACATTTTTATTATAAGATCTACAATTACAAAGGTGTTCATAATTGGTTCTCGGTAATACAGTATTACAGCACCCATCCCTCCACCAGTGCCCCATTCCAATCACCAATGTCCCCACATTCCCTCCCACCCACCCTCAGAAGAAGGCACCTTTTCTTTTCCTCTATATTTCTGTCTCTGTCTCTGTCTCTCTCTCTCTTTTACACTTGTGGCTTGCCTTACAGACAATTAGGGTTTATCGTATAAGTCTCTTTGTTTACATTCAACGGTGAGTTCTAGTCTGACACTACCATTTCCCACATTTAGTAAAACACTGGTATATATTTATATCCCATTAATGAATAGTCATTCTATATCTGTCCTTTTACTTCTGACTAATTTCACTGAGGATGATAGTATCCATGTCTGTCCATTTGCAGTTAAATTTCATAATTTCGTCTTTTGTGACAGCTGCATAATATTCCATTGTGTAGATGTACCACAGTTTCTTTAGCCAGTCCTCTGTTCTCGGGCACTGAGGTTGATTCCAGATTCTGGCTATCGTGAATAGTGCTGCAATGAATAAAGAAGTATAGATAGTGTTTCTGCTAAGTGTTTTTGGGTGTCCAGGGTATGCTCCAAGGAGTGGTATTGATGGATCAAATGGGAGCTCAATATCTAGTTTTCGGTGGAATGTCCATATAGTTTTCCAAAGGGGCTGAACCAGTCGGACTCCCACCAACAGTGGATGAGAGTCCCTTTTTCCCCGCATCCACGCTAGCACCAGTTCTTCTTGCTGTTTTGGATATGTGCCAGTCTCTGTGGTGTGAGATACCTCATTGTTGTTGTAATTTGCATCTCCTTGATGATTAATGATGGAGAACACTTTTTCATATGCCTAATGGCCATTCAGGTTTCTTCTTTTTGGAAGCTTAGGTTCATTTCTTCTCCCCAATTTTTGATCGAGTTGGCTGTTTTCTTCTTGTAAAGTGCTACCGGCGCCTGATATATCCTGGATATTAACCCCTTATTAGATGGATATTGGGTGAATATTCTTTCCCACTCTGTGGATTGTCTTTGTATCTTGGTCAACATTTCTTTTGAGGTGAAGAAGCTTTTCAGTTTTATATAATCTCATTTGTTTATCTTTGCTTCCATTTGCTTTGTAAGTGGTGTTTTGTCTTTGAAGATGCCTTTAGTTTCAATGTTGTAGAGCGTTTTCCTATGTTTTCTAGAACATAGAGCTCCTGGCTCTATGTTTTCTTCAAGTACCTTATATATTCATGTCTGGGAGTTGAGATCTACAATCCATTTTGATCTGACTTTTGTGCATGGCATTAGAAGGAGGTCTATGTTCATTTTTTTACACGTAGTTGCCCAGTTTTCCCAGCACCATTTGTTGAAGAGGCTTTTTTTTTGCTCCACTTAATAATTTTTGCTCCTTTATCGAGACTAAGTGATTGTAAATTTGAGAGTGTGTTCAGGATATTCAGTTCTATTCTATAGGTCTACGGTCTGTCTCTATACCAATACCATGCTGTTTTAATTACAACTGCTTTGTAATAGTGTTTGAGGTTGGTGAAAGTGATACCTCCCATCTTCTTTTTTCCCAAGGATTGCTTTAGCTATTCGTGGGGCTTATTATTCTATACAAATTTCAGGAGTGTTTGGTCAATTTCTTTGAAAAACATCATCCATATCTTTATAGGGACCGCATTGAATCTGTATAAAGCTCTAGAGAGTAGTACCATTTTGATAATGTTAATTCTTCCAATTCATGAGCAGGGAATGTGTTTCCATTTCCTCAGGCTCTCTTTTATGTCTTGAAGTAATGTTTTGTAGTTTTCTTTGTAGAGATCCTATGCGTTCTTTGTCAAACGGATTCCTAGGTATTTGATTTTCTGTGGTGCAACTGTGAATGGGATCATTTTTTAAATATCCCTTTCTTCTCTTTCGTTATTTGCATATAGGAAGGCCATTGACTTTTGGGTGTTTATTTTGAACCCTGCCATTGGACTATAAAAATCTATTATTTCTAGGAGCTTCTTGGTAGAGAGTTTAGGGTTTTCTAGGTATACTATCATGTCATCTGCAAATAGTGACAGCTTGGCTTCTTCCTTTCCTATCTGGATGCCCTTAATGTCTTTTTTACCCCGATTGCTATGTCAAGTACTTCCAGTACTATATTGAATAGAAGTGATGACAGTGGGGAGCCTTGTCTTGTCCCCGACCTTAGGGGGAAGACTTTCAGTTTTTCCCCATTGAGAATGATGCTAACTGTGGGCTTGTAATAGATGGCTTTGATTATATTGAGGAAGGCTCCTTCAGTTCCACTTTTTACAGAAAGTTTTTATCATGAATGGGTGTTGGATCTTGTCACATGCCTTCTCTGCATCTATTGATATGATCATATGGTTTTTATTTTTCTTCTTATTGATATAATGTATTATGTTGATTGACTTGTGGATGATGAACCATCCTTGCATTCCTGGGATGAATCCCACTTGTTCATGGTGTATAATCTTTTTGAGGATTCTTTGGATTCTATTTGCTAGTTTTATTGAAGATCTTAGCATCTGTGTTCATCAGGGAGATTGGTCTGTAGTTTTCCTTTTTCGTGACATCTCTGTCTGCTTTGGTTATCAGGGAGATTTGTGCTTTGTAGAAACTATTTGGGAGTGTTTTTGTTTCTTCAATTTCCCGGAAGAGCTTGAAAACGATTGGGAGTAGGTCCTCTTTAAAGGTTTGGTAGAATTCACTGGTGAATCTGTCTGGACCTGGGCTTTTGTGTTTGGGGAGACTTTTGATTACCGATTCCTTTTCCTCTATGGTGATAGTTTGTTGAAGTATTCCAAATCTTCTTGTTGCAGCCTTGGGAGGCTATAGGAATGCAGGAATTTGTCCATTTCTTCTAGGTTCTCTTGTTTCGTGGCATACAGACTCTTATAGTAATCTCTGGTGATCTTTTTTTTTTTTTTTGCTTTTTTGGGTCACACCTGGCAATGCTCAGGGGTTACTCCTGGCTCTGCACTCAGGAATTACTCCTGGCGGTGCTCAGGGGACCATATGGGATGCCAATCCCGGGCCGGCTTAGGCCAGCTGCATGCAAGGCAAATGCCCTATCTGCTGGGCTATCGCTCCTGACCCCAAATGATGATCTTTTGAATTTCTATGGTTTCTTTTGTGATGTCCCCTTTTTTCATTTCTTTTTCTTTTTTAAAAAAAATTTTTATTTTATTTTATTTATTTTTTGCTTTTTTGGGTCACACCCGGCAATGCTCAGGGGTTACTCCTGGCTCTGCACTCAGGAATTACTCCTGGCGGTGCTCAAGGAACCATATGGGATGCCGGGGATTGAACCCAGCCCTACCCGCTGGCCTATTGCTCTCCCCCCCACCCCCTTTTTCATTTCTGATTCTATTTATTTGGGTTCTCTCTTTTCCTTACGAGTCTTGCAAATGGTTAGTCAGTCTTGTTTATTTTTTCAAAGAACCAGCTCTTGGTTTCATTGATCTTCTGGATTGTGTTTTCGGATTCCATCTCATTTATTTCCGCTCTAAGTTTTATTATTTCTTTCTGCCTGGGTTGGACTCCTTTTGCTGATTGCTTTCTAAGATCTTAAGTTGTGAAGTAAGACTGTTTATGATGTCCTTTTCCTCTTTTCTATGAATGCTTGAAGAGCTATGAACTTGCCTCTTAACATTGCTTTGGCTGTATTCCACAAATTCTGGTAATTTGTGTCTTCAGACTCATTTGCTTCCATGAATTTTTTGGATTTCCTTTTTGATTTCTTTTATGACTTGCTAGTTGTTCAGCAGTGAGCTGTTTAGTTTCCAGGTGCTTGGTATTATTCTCCATTTTTGTGTGTAATGAACTTCTATTTTCAGTGCATCATTCTCTGAAAAAAATAGTTGACACAATTTCTGTCTCCTTGATTTTCTGGAGGTATGTTTTGTGGCTCAGCATGTGATCTATCTTGGGTATGTTACATGTGCGCTGGAGAAAAAAAGTATATTCGGCTTTTTGGGGATGAAATGCCCTGTATATATTTACTAGCCCTCTTTCTTCCATCTCTACTTTTAGGTCCAGTATTTCCTTGGTAAGTTTCAGTCTTGCTGATCTTCCAAGAGTTGATAGAGCAGTGTTAAAGTCTCCAACTGCAATTGTGTTGCTGTCAGTGTCTTCTTTGAAGTCTATTAGTAGTTGTTTTAGGTATTTTGCTGGTCCCTTGTTGGGTGCATATATGTTTAGGAGTGTTCTTTCTTTCTGATACATGTATCCCTTGATTATTAAGAAGTGACCTTCACGGTCCCTTCTGACTTTCTTCAGCCTGAAGTCTGTGTTGCCAGATACTATTATGGCCACCCTGGCAGTTTTGGAGGGGTTGTTTGAGTGAAGGATTATTTTCCACCTTTTACTTTGAACCTGTATTTGCTCTGATTGTTCAGGTGTGTTTCTGAAGGCATCAGAATGTTGGATTCAATTTTTTGATCCATTTTGACACTCTGTGTCTCATTTTTTAAAAAATTATTTAATTATTTATTCTAAAATATTTTATTCTACCACCACCGTGATATATACAGTTACTAAGATGTTCATAAGATGTTCATATTTGAGTTTCGGTCATACAGTGTTCCAGCACCCATCCCTCCACCAGTGCCCATTTCCCACCACCAATGTCCCCAATCCCTCCCCCTTCCCTAGCCTGCCTCTATGGCAGGTTCTTTATCTTTTTCTTTCTCTCTTTCTCTTTTCCTTCCCTTCCACATTGTGGATTACAATACATACATTAAGAGGTTGTCATGTGTATCTTTTTGCCTGTATTTAATGCTCAGTTCTAGGTTGGTATTAGCATTTTCTTTCTTTTTCTAATAAATATTTTATTATACCACCATGAGATACACAATTACAAAGATGTTCATAAGACGTTCATATTTGGGTTTCTGTCATACAGTGTTCCAGCACCCATCCCTCCACCCGTGCCCATTTCTCACCACCAATGTTCCCAATTCCCTTCCACCTCCCCAGCCTGCCTCTATGGCAGGTTCTTTATTTCTTTCTCTTTCTATCTCTTTCTCTTTTCCTTCCCTTCCACATTGTGGATTACAATGCATACATTAAAAGGTTGTCATGTATTTTGCCCGTATTTAATGCTCAGTTCTAGGTTGGTATTAGCACTTCTGACAATTATTAGCACACTGTTCCTTTCTCTGTCTTACCTAGCCTCTGGCTCCCACACGTTTGTGATAATTTCCACTTTTGACAAGAACTCCTGATCCATGCTTCACCTGACCTTTGATATTGGTATCATAATATGTACATATATATTTATGTCACGCAAATAAATGCAGTCATTCTATATCTGTCACTCTCCTTCAAGCAAATTTCACTCAACATGATCCTCTCCATGTCTATCCATTTATAGGCAAATTTCATAACTTCATTTTTCCTAACAGCTGCATAGTATTCCATTGTGTAGATGTACCAAAACTTCTTTATCCAGTCATCGAATTCTCGGACACTCTGGTTGTTTCCAGATTCTAGCTATTGTGAATAATGCTTCTTTGAACATAAAAGTAGGGATGGTATTTACACTCCATATTTTTGGCTTCCCAGGGTATATTCCCAGGAATGGTATGGCTGGCTCAAATGGGAGTTCAATTTCTAGTCTTTGGAGGAATGTCCAGATTGTTTTCCAGAAAGGATGTACCAGCCGGCATTCCCACCAACAGTGGATGAGTGTCCCCTTTTCCACACCAGCACTTGTTGTTCTTGCTCTTTTATATATGTTTTTGCTCTTTTGTGTATGTTTTTGCTCTTTTGTATATGTGCCAGTCTCTGTTGTATAAAATAATATCTCATTGTTGTTTTGATTTGCATCTCTCTGATGATTAATGATGATGAGCATTTTTTCATATGTCTTTTTGGCCATTCGAATTTCTTCCTTGTTGAAATTTCTGTTCGTTTCTTCTCCCCATTTTTTGATGGGTTTGGTTATTTTCTTCTTGTAAAGTTTTACCAGTGCCTTATAGATCCTGGATATTAACCCCTTGTCAGATGGGTATTTAGTGAATATTCTTTCCCATTCTGTGAACTGTCTTTGTATCTTTGTCACTGTTTCTTTTGAGGTGCAGAAGCTTTTTTAATTTCATGTAGTCCCATGTGTTTATCTTTTCTTCGAGTTGCTTTGTTAGTGATGATTCACCTTTGAAGATGTCTTTAGCTTCAATGTCGTGGAGGGTTTTTCCTATATTTTCTTCAATGTACTTTTTATGGATTCAAGTCTGATATTGAGATCTTTAATCTATTTTGATCTGACTTTTGTGCATGGTTTTAGACAGAGGTCCAAATTCATTTATTTGCATGTCACTGCCCAGTTTTCCCAACACCACTTGTTGAAGAGGCTTTCCCTTACTCGGTTTTGCCTCTTTGCACCTTTATCAAAGATTAAATGATCATGTGTTTGACTGTTGGGTGTCAGGATACTCAATTCTAATACATAGATCCACAGGTCTTTTTTTATTTCCAATACCATGCTGTTTTAATTACTACTGCCTTGTAGTACAGTTTGAAGTTGGGAATGGCGATGCCTCCCATCTTCTTCCCGAGGATTGCTTTAGCTATCCATGGGAGTTTATTGTTCCATACGAATTTGAGGAGTGTTTGGTCAATTTCTTTGAAGAATGTCATGGGTATCCTTATAGTGACTGCATTGAATCTGTACAAAGCTCTAGGGAGTATTACTATTTTGACAATGTTGATTCTCCCCATCCATGAGCAGGGGATGTGTTTTCATTTCCGCGTGTCCTCTTTTATTTCTTGGAGCAGTGTCTTCTATGGTGATAGCCTTATTCACGTGTTGCAGGTCTTTTTTGTTTCAGCTGTGGGAGGTTATAGGACTTCAGGAATTTATCCTTTTTTCTAGATTCGCATGTTTCATGGCATACAGACTCTCAAAGTAATCTCTGATGATCTTTTGGATTTCTGTGTTTTCTGTTGTGATGTCACCATTTTTATTTCTAATTCTGTTTATTTGGGTTCTCTCTTTCCCTGTCCTTTCAAGTCTTTCCAGTGGTTTGGTGATCTTGTTTATTTTTTCAAAGAACCAGCTCTTGGTTTTATTAATCTTTTGGATTGTTTATTGGGTTTCCAACTCATTGATTTCCTCTCTAAGTTTTATTATTTCCTTGTTTCTGTCTGGGTTGGGCCACTTTTGTTGGTCTTTTTCTAACGTTTTCAGCTGTGTAGTCATTTTATTTATGTGGGCCCTTTCTTCTTTCTGATTGCTTGCAGAGCTATAATCTTTCCTCTGAACATGGCTTTTTTTGTGTCCCACAGTTCTTATAGTTGGTGTCTTCATTTTCATTTGTTTCCAGGAATCTTTGGATTTCCTGTTTGATTTCTTCTACGACCTATTGGTTGTTCAGCAGTGAGCTGTTCAGTTTCCAGGTGTTTGGTTTGACTCCCGTTTTTGTGAATGGTTAACTTCCATTTTCAGTGCATCATGGTCTGAAAAGATATTTGACAGAATTTCTCTCTTTTTTATTTTATTGAGGTATGGGTTGTGGCTCAGCATGTGGTCTATCTTGGAATTTGTTCCTTGGGCACTGGAGAAAAATGTGTATTCAGCTTTTTTGGCATGAAAAGCCCTGTATATATCCACTACTTCTCTTTCTTCCATATTTTCCTTCTGGCCAATATTTCCTTGCTGAGTTTCAGTCTTGTCGATCTATCCATAGTTGATAGAGCAGTGTTGAAGTCTCCCACTGTTATTGTGCTACTGTTAATGTCTTCTTTGAGGTCTCTTAGCAGTTGTTTTAAGTATTTTGCTGGCCCCTCGTTGGGTGCATATATGCTTAGTAGTGTAATTTCTTCTTGGTATACATACCCCTTAATTAATAAGAAATGGCCTTTATTGTCCCTTCTTACCTTTTTCAGCCTGAAGTCCATATTATCTGATACTAGTATGGCCACACCAGCCTTTTTGGAGGAGTTATTTGCGTGGAGAATGGTCTTCCAATCTTTGAATTTGAGTCTGTATTTGCTCTGATTTTTCAGATGTATTTCTTGTAGGCAGCAGAATGTTGGGTTCTATATTTTAATCCATGTTGCCACTCTGTGTCTCTTAATTGGTGCATTTACACCGTGACATTGAGAGTGATTATTTACATCATATTTTGTGCCATCTTTCTGTTTACACTTGTTGTGATTTTGGGTTTTGTCTTATTTTACAGTAGACCCTTCAGTCCTTTTAAAGTTGGTTTTGAGTCCATGAAGTTCCTATGTTGTTGCTTATCCATGAAGTTGTGTACCTTTCCTTCATATCTGAATGTGAGTGTGGCCGGGTAAAGAATTCTTGGTTGGCTGGCAGTTCATTGAACCTTTCCACAATATCCCACCATTGTTTTTGGGCTTGGAGTGTTTCATCAGAGAAGTCTGCTGTAAATCTTAGAGATGTTTCTTTGTATGTGATTTCCTTCTTTGATCTTGCTGCTTTCTATCTTTATCTATATTTTTTGTCATTCTAATTAAGATGTGTCTTGGAGTATTCTTGTTGGGGTTTATTTTAGCTGGTTCCATAAGAGCCTCCTAAATTTGGAGGCAAGCATTCTTTAGTTCTGGGAACTTCTCAGCAATGATGGCTTTGACATTTTCTTCTTCATCAGGGTTTTCTTCTTGTCTCCTGGGACCCCAATGATCTATATGTTATTCCTTCTTGCTTCATCCCAATTATCTCTTGTTGTCTGTTTGTTAATTGTGATTTTTTCCCCCATCTCCTGTTGTTGTGTAGAGAATCTTTGGAAACTCATCTTGGAGGTCACTAATTTTTTTTTCAGCAGTTGTTACTCTGTTATGGAGGCCTTCCAGTGTGTTTTTCCATTTCATTTACCACATTTTTAATATCTGTCATTTCCATTTGTGTTTTGTTCTGCATTTTCCTTATTTCTTCTCTCATGTCTTCTTGTATTTTATTGATTTTTGCATTTCATTGCTTCTTTGATTCCTTTTGCACCCTTAACAATTCTTTCCAAAATTCCCTATCAAGAGGTTATACAACTCATCGCTATTGCTTGGCTCATATGGGCTAGTGACTTCACTCACTGAGCTTTATGGAATTTTTGCATTGCTTTACCATTATGACTATTGTAGGTTGCAAATGTGAGGATTTCTTGGGTGGCTAGTAGTACAGTTAGTAGGTGCCTGGGCTATTTTCAGAGTTAGGGTGGGTGGCAAGGAGTGTAGGGACAAATGCTCACTGGTACCTCATGCAAGATAGATAGTAAGTAGATTGCTTGCATGCACTAGCATCCGCCCAGTTTTGAGTTTTGGGATGTGGGTGGCTATTTCTTGCCTGTTCCCTGGTGCTGATTAGTTCTGTGGAGATGCAAGGATCACACACACACCTGTAGGAGGGAGGAGAGGCATTCCCGGAAATGCAGGGCAAAAGTGGTCCAGGACAGATCCAAGGCTGTGTGCCTTGGTCCCGTTGAGTGAAAGTTCCGGCCTTCCCTGGGGCTGGTTAGTTCTGTGTAGATGCAAGGATCACACACACAACACACACACCTGTAGGAGGGATGGGAGGCGTTCCCAGAAATGCAGGGCAGAAGTGGTCTGGGATGGATCCAAGGCTGTGCATCTTGGGTCCTGTTCGTGAAAGTTCTGGCCTTCCTGGGGCTGGTTAGTTCCGTGGAGATGCAAGGATCACACACACACACACACACACACACACACACACACACACACACAAACCTGTAGGAGGGACGGGAGGCATTCCCAGAAGAGCCACTCTGTGTCTCTCTTAATTGTATTTTAGACCATTGACATTGAGTGAGATTATTGTCATGGGATTTTGTGCCGTCTGTCTGTATATGTTTGTTGTTCTTTTGGGTTTTGTCTCATCTTAGAATAACTCTTTCAGCTCTTCTTTTAAAGGGATTTTTTTTTATGAGTTTATGAAGTTCCTGAGCTGTTGTTTATCCAAGAAGCTGTGTATCTGTCCTTCAGATCTGAGTGAGAGTTTATATGGGTAAAGAATTCTTGGTGAGGCATTAATTTCATTGAGTTTTTTCACTATATCCCACCACTGCCTTCAGGCCTGAAGGGTCTCTTCTGATAGGTCTGTTGAAAGTCGAATGGATGTTCCTTTATATACAATTTCCTTCTTTCATCTTGCTGGTTGAAAAAAAATGTGTTTCTATCTATGGCATACATTATTTTGACTAGGATATGTCTTGGAGTCTTTCTTGCTGGTACGCTTTGGGTCTCTTCTTGCTGGTACCCTTTGGGGCTTCTTGGATCTGGATGCTTTCATCCTTTAACTCTGGGAACTTTCAAGCAAGGATGTTTTTAACTGTTTTTATTTCCTTGGGGTTGCTTTCTGTCCCTCTGGGACTCCTGATGATTCTTATGTTGTTCCTCTTGGATTCATCCCAATGTTCTTTGTTCTACTGCTGATCCATTTAATGGTCTTTTTTTCATCTTGTGTTTTTGCCTGAGTGCTTTCTGCACCTCATCCTCAGTCTCACTGATTCTCTCTTCCACTGCTGTCATCCTGCTGTTGAGAGCCCCTATTGTGTTTTTCATTTCATCTACTGAGTTTTTTAGTGATGATATTTCTATTTGTGTTGTTCTCTTTTCTTCTCTCATTTCTTCCAGTAATTTATTGCTGCCCTTTCCACTGCTTCATTTATGTTCTCCTGTATTTTATTGGACATCTGTTCCATTTTTTTCATTGGGATCGTTAAACATCCTAACCATTTCTTTCCTGAATTCTTTGTCAGAGAGATTATGAATGTCTGCATTCTTTTTCAAGGCTTCAGGTTTTTTCATCTGTTCTTTGAGCTGGTTTCTGCGTTGTTTCCCCATGGTGCTGTTGCGGTCGAGGATGAATTTTTCTGGGGGTACTGTTTTTTTCTTACTGTAGGTAGGACTCTAGAGATGGTCCGCAGAAGGTGTTCTCCTTTTCCCTCTTTGAGGATATTACCTTTGGCTTGGTGTTGAATTTTCTGCTCTTTATATTAACAGGCCGCCACGCCCCCCAGGAGGGTACCTAAGTTGGAGGTGAACCAGTGTGAGAGTTCAAAGTGTCCCGTTTACTTCTGCTTCCATCTGGACTTCTGGGTGCTGTAGTTTTGCTTTCTGCGGGAGGCTCGGGGGCTCTACCACTTCACCACGTGTCCGCCTGGCCAGCCACACCCAATTTTGCTCATTTAAGTGAAACCTTTCCCCCTCTTTTCTACAGTGGGAGACTATGGCCAAGATGGAGGTGAAAACATCACTTCTGGACAATATGATTGGGGTTGGAGATATGGTTCTTCTCGAACCTCTCAACGAGGAGACCTTCATCAACAACCTCAAGAAGCGCTTTGACCATAATGAAATATATGTGAGTATCCAACAAAGGTTATTTGAGGCTTTGGACTTGGTATTCTGTGACTCTCCTCGATCCCGACTCTTTTTATGTCTGTTCTTACAATCCATAGATATTTGTTTACTTTATCAGGATTGTTTCAGGATTGGTTTTTCTTTTTTTTTCTGAATAGGAGCCTCTCCCAGCAGTGCTGGCAGGCACAAACAGGCCCTGTGCCTGGCTGTGCAGACTAGATGGTTCAGTGCTCAGCCCAGCAATGCTTGGAACCACCAGGGACTGTCCCCAAGATAGTGTTTCCCAGGGGGTTGGGCTAAGCAGTGAAGAAGATCAAACTCTTGTATGCTAAGCATGTTATACTAATTCCAGCTCCCTCCTCAGCACTCAGAAGAGGTTTTATGTTTGCTCCTTTGGTGCGTGATCAGTATTGATAGAGTCCAGTGAACTGTCTCTTCCTAAGCTGTTTCTAAAGTGCTGGTAGGAATGCCAGATGCATGCTGAGTATCATGATGCTTATTGGTGGGGGGGGGCGAGGCTGAGAGCATGTAAATGGCTGGAGCTTCTTGTAACCTATATTTGGGAGAAATTTCAAAAATTTTTTGGCATCTATTAAAATTTCCTTTAGAAGATTAGTATTCTAAAGGCTGGGAGTATGGCTCTGTGGTAAGTGTATGGCCTTGTGTGCCTAGACCAGGATTTGAACTCTGTTATTGCAGCAAAGAGAAAGATTAACATCTGATTTTTTGAGAAGAAGCTCATTAAAGTGCAAGGCAGTAAGCTGTCAAAAAGGCCATGAACCTTTTGACATTTGTGATTTGTAGGACTAGGAGCAAATGAACAGATAAGAGCATGTATTTGGGTGCTGGAGAGATAGTACAGTGGGTAGGGCTCTAGCTTGCATGCTCCCTTACCTGAGTTTGATCCCTGATATCCCATATGATCCCTGAGCATCCCCTGAACACTGCTAGGAGTAACTCCTGAGGCATCATCAGGTGTGGCTCAAAAACCCAAAACCAAAAAAAATCAAACAAAAACACCCCTCCCAAAAAACAAGACTCTTATTTGTTGCCTGGAGATGTGGGAACCATGTCCTGCTACACAAATATAATGCAGTGTATGAAATTTAAAACAAGTACTTGCATTCAATAATAGGAGACATTTAATGTTTAAAAAATTCTTTAAAAGGATTTCATGACATTCTCTTAATTATCCATTTCCTTAATTATATTTAAAACCTGAGTAAAAAAAAACTTATATGTAACTTTTCTGGAATTTGTACAAAACTGAGAATGTGCATCTGTTGAGGTCCGCCCGTGGTGTTGACTGTACCAGTGAATGGGGCATCATTCGCAAAGACCAGGAGACAGCAGCGGGGCAGAGTGGATCTGAGAGTTGGTTTTAATCGATTCCGCTTTGTTTGAATTCATGTCTCCTCTTTTAAAAATTCTTGTGTTCTAAGGTGGACTAGACTATTGAGACATGCTTTGTATTTTTCCATCAATCAGAAGTGCAGAAAGAAATATAAATAAATGAAGAAGAGATGGTAACTGAAACGGGGTCAGCTAAAACTTGTTACATCTATTTAAAAACTATATGTAAAGTGATGCTATCTTATGCCACCAATAATTGCTTTTCCAAACAGCCATTCACATTTCATAGAGAGCTTTGGATACTTTCTTAAAGAAAATATTAGTCATCATCAGGGGATTGCGCTTTTTCTATTTTGCTGGTTGGCTGTTGGGTATGGGGTGACAGCAACATGAGCTACAGCGAACACTTTTGAATAGTAACTTGATAATTGAATACAAATTTAGACGAGTGATATCACTTAAAATGCTGATTCAGGGAGAAAAGTTCTAAAAACACTACGACAGAGTGGGGAAGAGGACTACGTGGTCTGGCGGAGAGATGTGGGCTCACTTCCCATCCATGTGTAGGGTTTGCCTTTCAGGTGGGAAAGCCATAGGTCTCTGCAGCTTGAGTGGAAACTGATCTGAGAGCAAACAAATGTCAGGCTTTAAGCATTGGTCTTCGAGCTGCAGATAAGAAGGAATCAATTATATTGTAACTAATGCTGCTGATCATTTTTCTTTGGGGCCCTAAGAAACACAATATAGTTTTAGGTGAACTTAAATAGGATGCATTTAAATACCTGAGTTGTTGAGCCCACTGAAAAGAAAACATTTCCCTTTTAATAAAATGCTAAGTGTCAACATTCATAAGTCTTTAGCAGATGAAGTGTCTGGTTGTCAGCTCTACATAATTTTATTTTTTCACTAGGAACAATCCTAGTTTTGTGCTATAAAACAAAAGCATAAAATTGCCTCCTGCCTCCATATACGCATGTCAGTGAACATTTCCAATCAAACTTTAGGATATGTCTATTTTGGAGCTTTAAACACTTTCACATGGTCAGGTTGGACATTTAAGGCAATAAAAGAACAGTTAGTATATTTAATGGGGGTAATATTTGTGGACGTGTGTATATTTCTATGCAGAGAAAAGCTGTCTTTGGATGGTATGTGAGGACAAAGAAGGGATGTGATTATTTATCAGACTCAATTGTGGGTTTGTTAAAATCAGGTATGTACTGTTCTACTAATTAACACTTTGGCACACAGTTCAAGTGATAGGTCACATGCCTACCGTGGACAAGGGCCCTAGTTGCCTCTCCAGCACACCACGGTCCCTGGGTGCGGCGGAGGTGATCTCCAAGAACAGAGCCAGTATGTCTGAGCACTGGACTGAGCCTGCTTGGGAGAGGTACCAAGGGACTGACCCAGTGTTGGATGACATTTGTGTTACCCTTGAAGAATCCATTTCTAGGTCTTATTCTGATACTATTTCTACTTTACTTTTGTTCATGGGTTGTTGCAAAATTGTTGAGCTCATAGCCAACGCCACGTTTATAGAATTTGTTGTTTGACATTTTCCTGTCTTTAAAACATTTTGTTTTAAAACTTTCCCCTGAAAATGAAGTTGTAGTTTGGGGGCTAGAGAGATTGTTCAGTTGGTAGAGGGTAGGGCATTTGCCTTGCATGCCACCGACCTGGGGTTCCTTCCTAACACAACTTTTGGTCTTTTGGAACCTGGGAGAAGTGATCCTTGAGTACAGTGCTGGGGTTGAGCCCTGAACATTGCTGGGTGTGGCATCAACCAAATCAGACCAAAGCAAAAATTTAATTGCAATTTTAGGGTTTTTTTTCCTTTTTTAGTCTCATAGCTTTGTTTTTGTTTTGATGTTCAGTTTTTGGGCCACACCTGGCACGACTCAGTTCTTACTGTACACAGACTCAGTACACAGCCGGATCTTTGGCTCTGTACACAGGGATCAGTCCTAATGCCTCAGAGGTTCACATGTGCTGCCAGGGATTAAGAGTACGCTGCTCACAAGGCAAGCACTCTACCTGGTGTACTATGGCTCCCATCCATTGTAGCTTTGTTTTTGTGTGCTAAATGTGGACAACAATGTATTATGATCCATCATGCCAATGTAATTTGTTTTGTCTTTGTTCTTTTTTTTTATCTTTTTGCTGTTATTTTTTTTTTTTTAATTTTTTATTTTTACAATTACAAAGATATACAATTAAAAAGTTCATATTTGGGTTTTGGTCATACAGTGTTCCAGCACCCATCCCGCCACCGGTGCCCATCTCCCACCACCAACGTCCCCAGTTCCCTCCCCCTCCCCCAGCCCAGCTCCATGGCAGGTTCTTTATTTCTTTCCGTTTCTCTCTCTTTCTCTTTTCCTTCCCCTCCAGACTATGGATTACAGATAATACATTAAAGGGTTGTCATGTGTATCTTTTTGCCTCTATTTAATGCTCAGTTCTAGGTTGGCATTAGTACCCTCGACAATTGTTAGCACACTGTTCCATTTTCTGTCTTACCTAACCTCTGACTCCCACACGTTTGTGATAATTTCCACCTTTGACAAGACCTCCTGATATATGTTTCACTTGACCTTGGATATTGGTATCTTAATATGTACATATATATTTATGTTATGCAGATAAATGCAGTCATTCTGTGTCTGTCTCTCTCCTTCTGGCTAATTTCGCTCAACATAATCTTCTCCATGTCCATCCATTTATAGGCAAATTTTATAACTTCATTTTTCCTAATAGCTGCATAGTATTCCATTGTGTAGATGTACCAAAGCTTCTTTATCCAGTCATCGATTTTCGGGCACTCTGGTTGCTTCCAGATTCTGGCTATTGTGAATAATGCTGCTATGAACATAAAAGTAGGGATGGTGTTTCCGCTGCGTATTTTTGGTTTCCCAGAGTAGATTCCCAGGAGTGGTATGGCTGGGTCAAATGGGAGTTCAATTTCTAGTCTTTGGAGGAATGTCCATATTGTTTTCCAGAAAGGCTGTACCAGCCGGCATTCCCACCAACAATGGATGAGTGTCCCCTTTTCCCCACATCCACGCCAGCACTTGTTGTTCTTGCTCTTTTGAATATGTGCCAGTCTCTGTGGTGTAAAGTGGTATCTCATTGTTGTTTTGATTTGCATCTCTCTGATGATTAGTGATGGTGAGCATTTTTTCATATGTTTTTTGGCCATTCGAATTTCTTCCTTGCTGAAGTTTCTGTTCATTTCTTCTCCCCATTTTTTGATGGGGTTGTTTGTTTTCTTCTTGTAAAGTTCTACCAGTGCCTGATATATCCTGGATATTAACCCCTTATCAGATGGGTATTGGGTGAATATTCTTTCCCATTCTGTGGACTGCTTTTGTATCTTAGTCACTGTTTCTTTTGAGGTGCAGAAGCTTTTTAGTCTCAGGTAGTCCCATATGTTTATCTTTTCTTCTAGTTGCTTTGTTAGTGATGTTTCACCTTTGAAGATGCCTTTAGCTTCAATGTCGTGGAGGGTTTTTCCTATATTTTCTTCAATGTACTTTATGGATTCAAGTCTGATATTCAGATCTCTAATCCATTTTGATCTGATTTTTGTGCATGGTGTTAGACACAGGTCCAAATTCATTTTTTTACATGTCGCTGCCCAGTTTTCCCAACACCACTTGTTGAAGAGGCTTTCCCTTACTCCATTTTGGACTCGTTGCACCTTTATCAAAGATTAAATGATCATATGTTTGAGGTTGGGTGTCAGGATACTCAATTCTATTCCATAGGTCCACAGGTCTGTTTTTATTCCAATACCATGCTGTTTTAATTACTACTGCCTTGTAGTACAGTTTGAAGTTGGGAAAGGTGATGCCTCCCATCTTCTTTTTCCCGAGGATTGCTTTAGCTATCCTTGGGGGTTTATTGTTCCATACAAATTTCAGGAGTATTTGGTCAATTTCTTTGAAGAATGTCATGGGTATCTTTATAGGGACTGCATTGAATCTGTACAGAGCTCTAGGGAGTATTACCATTTTGACAATGTTGATTCTCCCCATCCATGAGCAGGGAATATGTTTCCATTTCCTTGTGTCCTCTTTTATCTCTTGGAGCAGTGTCTTGTAGTTTTCTTTGTACAGGTCCTTCACACACTTGGGTAGGTTGATTCCTAGGTATTTGATTTTCTGTGGCACAATTGTGAATGGAATTGTTTCCTTAATATCCTTTTCTTCTCTTTCGTTTATTTGTATATAGGAAAGCCACCGACTTTTGGGTGTTGATTTTGTATCCTGCCACTCTACTATATGCATCTATTGTTTCTAGGAGTTTTTTGGTAGAGAGTTTAGGGTTCTCTAGGTATAATATCATGTCATCTGCAAATAATGATAGCTTGATTTCTTCCTTGCCTATCTGGATGCCCTTGATGTCCTTTTCTTCTCTGATTGCTATGGCAAGTACTTCCAGTACTATATTGAATAAAAGGGGTGAGAGTGGGCAACCTTGTCTTGTCCCTGATCTCAGGGGGAAGGCTTTCAACTTTTCCCCATTGAGAATGATGCTCGCTGTGGGCTTTTGGTAGATGGCTGTAACTATCTTGAGGAAAGTCCCTTCAATTCCCATATTCTGGAGGGTTTTAATCATGAACGGGTGCTGGATCTTATCAAATGCTTTCTCTGCGTCTATTGATAGGATCATATGGTTTTTATTTTTTTCTTTTATTGATATGGTGTATTATGTTGATTGACTTGCGAATGTTGAACCATCCTTGCATTCCCGGGATGAATCCTACTTGGTCATGATGTATAATCTTCTTGATGAGTCTTTGGATTCTGTTTGCTAGTATTTTGTTGAAGATCTTAGCATCCGTGTTCATCAGGGATATTGGTCTGTAGTTTTCTTTCTTTGTGTTGTCTCTCCCTGCTTTGGGTATCAGGGTGATATGTGCCTCATAGAAGCTGTTTGGGAGTGTTTCTGTTTCTTCTATTTCCTGGAAGAGCTTGAAAAGGACTGGCAGTAGGTCCTCCTTAAAAGGTTTGGTAGAGTTCACTAGTGAATCCGTCTGGACCTGGGCTTTTGTGTTTGGGCAGACTTTTAATTACTGTTTCTATTTCCTCAATGGTGATAGGCTTATTCAGGTATTGGAGGTCTTCTTGTTTCAGCCGTGGGAGGTTATAGGACTTCAGGAATTGATCCATTTCTTCTAGATTCTCATGTTTCACGGCATACAGGCTCTCAAAGTAATCTCTGATGATCTTTTGGATTTCTGTGGTTTCTGTTGTGATGTCACCCTTTTTATTTCTGATTCTGTTTATTTGGGTTCTCTCTTTCCCTGTCCTTACAAGTCTTGCCAATGGTTTGTCAATCTTGTTTAACTTTTCATAAAACCAGCTCTTGGTTTCATTAATCTTTTGGATTGTTTTTTTTGGTTTCCAACTCATTGATTTCCTCTCTAAGTTTTATTATTTCCTTTTTTTTCGCCTGGGTTGGGCTCCTTTTGTTGGTCTTTTTCTAATGTCTTCAGCTGTGTAGTCAGGTTATTTATGTGGGCCCTTTCTTGTTTCCTGATGTATGCTTGCAGAGCTATAAACTTCCCTCTTAACACGGCTTTTGCCGTGTCCCACAAGTTCTTATAGTTGGTATCTTCATTTTCATTTGTTTCCAGAAATCTTTGGATTTCCTGTTTGATTTCTTCTATGACCCATTTGTTGTTCAGGAGTGAGCTGTTCAGTTTCCAGGTGTTTGGTTTGACTCCCTGTTTCTGTGTACGGTTAACTTCCATTTTCAGTGCATCATGGTCTGAAAAGATAGCTGACACAATTTCTATCTTTTTAATTTTATTGAGGTATGCTTTGTGGCTCAGCATGTGGTCTATCTTGGAGAATGTTCCATGTGCACTAGAGAAAAATGTGTATTCAGCTTTTTTGGCATGAAAAGCCCTGTATATATCTACTAGCTCTCTTTCTTCCATTTCTTCCTTCAGGGCCAATATTTCCTTGGTGAGTTTCAGTTTTGTTGATCTATCCATCGTTGATAGAGCAGTGTTGAAGTCTCCAACTATTATTGTGCTACTGTTAATGTCTTCTTTGAGGTCTCTTAGCAGTTGTTTTATATATTTTGCTGGCCCCTCGTTGGGTGCATATATGTTTAGTAGCGTAATTTCTTCCTGGTGTACATACCCCTTAAGTAATAAGAAATGGCCTTCGTTGTCCCTTCTAACCTTTTTCAGCCTGAAGTCTATATTATCTGATACTAATATGGCCACACCAGCCTTTTTGGAGGAGTTGGTTGCATGGAGAATGGTCTTCCACCCTTTGATTTTGAGTCTGTGTTTGTTCTGATTATTCAGATGCGTTTCTTGTAGACAGCAGAATGTTGGGTTCAATTTTTTAATCCATTTTGTTACTCTGTGTCTCTTAATTGGTGCATTTAGACCATTGACATTGAGAGAGATTATTGTCATGGGATTTTGTGTCATCTTTCTGTTTGTGCTTGTTGTGCTTATGGGTTTGGTCGTATTACAGTAGACCCTTCAGTCCTTCTTTTAAGGTTGGTTTTGAGTCCATGAAGTTCCTGAGTTGTTGCTTATCCATGAAGTTGTGTATCTTTCCTTCATATCTGAATGTGAGTCTGGCCGGGTAAAGAATTCTTGGTGAGGCCTGCAGTTCATTGAGTCTTTTCACAATATCCCACCATTGTTTTCGGGCTCGGAGTGTTTCATCGGAGAAGTCTGCTGTAAATCTTAGAGATGTTCCTTTGTATGTGATTTCCTTCTTTGATCTTGCTGCTTTCAGTATTCTATCTCTATCTATAGCTTTTGTCATTTTTATTAAGATGTGTCTTGGAGTATTCTTGTTGGGGTTTCTTTTAGCTGGTATCCTACGGGCCTCCTGGATCTTGAGGCAAGCGTTCTTTAGATCTGGGAACTTCTCAGCAATTATGGCTTTGACAGTTTCTTCTTCATCAGGGTTTTCTTCTTGGCCTTCTGGGACCCCAATGATTCGTATGTTGTTTCTTCTGGCTTCATCCCGATTATCTCTTGTTGTCTGTTCGGTAATTGTGAGTCTTTTTTCTATCTTCTGGTGTTGTGTAGCGAATCTTTGGAACTCGTCCTCGAGATCACTAATTCTTTCTTCAGTAGCTATTATTCTGCTATGCTGGCTTTCCATTGTGTTTTTCATTTCATTTACCTCATTTTTAATAACTGTCATTTCCATTTGCATTTTCCTCACTTCTTCTATCATGTCCTCTTGTATTTTATTGAGTTTGCATTCCATTGCTTCTTTGAATTCCTTATGAATTCTTAACATTTCTTTCCGAAATTCCTTATCAGAGTGGTTATACAACTCATTGGTATTGCTTGACTCATCTGGACTAGTGATTTCACTCACAGAGCTTGATGGAATTTTGTGTTGCTTTACCATTATGACTATTGTAGGTTGCAAATATGGGGTCTTGGGGGACTAGATAGTACAGTTAGTAGGTGTCTGGTCTGTTTGCAGAGTTTAGGTGTGTAGCAAGGAGGTAGGAACCAAGGTTCACTGGTACCTCATGCAAGATAGGTAGTAAGAGGGGTGCGCGGACGCACTAGCGTCCGCGCGGTTTTGAGTTTTGGGATGTTCCAGGGAAGCGCAGGGCCCAAAGGCTCCACGGGTGAAACCAAGGCACTTTGCCTTGGTTCCCGTTGATGGAGTTTCCGCTCTTCCCTGGGGCAACTTGGGTCCGCGGAGACGCAGGGGTCACGCACACACCTGTGGGGGAGACTGGCGCTGGGGGGAGAGCGCGGCCGGTCCCGGAAGCGCAGGGGCCCAAAGGCTCCACGGTGAAACCAAGGCACTTTGCCTTGGTTCCCGTTGATGGAGTTTCCGCTCTTCCCTGGGGCAACTTGGGTCCACGGAGACGCAGGGGTCACACACACACCTGTGGGGAGACTGACGCTGGGGGGAGACGCGGCCGGTCCCGGAAGCGCCTGTCTTTGTTCTTTTTTGGGGCCAAGCCTGGCAGTGTCTGGGGCTACTAGTGGTGCCCACTGGGTTACTTGGTGCTGAAGACTGAACCAGGGCATCACGTATTCAAGGCACGTTGTCTGCCTTGAAGCCGCAGCCATGCTTCTGTCATGAAGACCTGCTCAACAGTCATATATGTTCAGAGACTGTTGGATGATGAGGCCTAGCTAGCTTGGGAGCTTTTCTACTTACAGTTTAAGCTATTTATATGTCCTTAAACCAGGGTTCATGCTAATGAGATCTCTCTTCTGTGTAAACGCTAATGGGGGTGTGGCAGTTACAAGAGTAATTTTTACTCCAAATCGGTGACTTCTGAAATATCATTATAAACTTTACTATGATTTCAATGTTATCTAGATTGGCATACCATTTAAGATCAAAGGAAGGATCATGCTAGTTTGCCCTTAAGAAGGTGAGCATGACCCTTTCAGTAAACAGAGGAAAAGACACTCAGAATCACCTTGGTGCAGAATAGAAAATAGACAGACCTTGTGGGTACCATCTAAATTGCATGAAACTGTGCATTTCTTCCCATGAATATACATCAATTGAGATGTATTTCTTTTGTACCAGCCCTTACCCACCCCCTCTCTAGTGTTTTGACATAAGAGATAATCTCAAGGCAGGGACTAGTCCCTGGCATAATGATTTGTTTAGACCTGAAACAAGTGTGGCATAACCCAAGTGTGGCACCATCCTACATCAACAACCTAGAAGCTGATTCATTGATCTTTGTTGACATTACTCTACGTCCCTGAAGATAGGTCTACTTTTGGCTATATAAAGGGACTGACTTGAGGTACATCCATCCACTTTGTTTGGAGACTTGGGCCCGAGTGCATGGTCAGAGTTCTGACCAAGAGTTAGAGGTCTCAGGAATCCCGTTATCTTGGATTGTAGTGGCAGAGCTTGTTTTAGTAAAAGCCTTTTGGAATTGCGCTGGACTCCTAAGTTTTCATCCATTCCCCACTGACCTTGGAGGTAGAAGGGAACTTGTTTTCTGATGTTATTGGGGATCCAGCAGCTCTCTGACAAGAGACTATAGCTGAGAAGGAGCCAGTGAATGGAAGGAAATGTGATGGAGAGTTTTGAACTCTGGGGATAAACCATAGGCCCTACTGGGGTTCATATGTGACCCTCTAAACTTGAGAGAGCACCCTAGAGTTTCCATCCTGCCATCTTCCTTCCTCCTTTCATAGTTGCTACAGTTAAGAAAAGTCTCTCCCTTTAAGAGCACTTAGAAGGGGTTGCTTTGCTCTTGGATAAGAATGATCAGCTCTCTTTTGCTTTCTTAGCCCTGTTATCCTCTGATTTTCCAAATGTCTCAATCTGGAAGTAGAATCCATGTGATCCCCTCATGAAACTTGAAGCTCTGGGGGCCAGAGTAGTAGTGCTTGCTTTATATATCTCAGACCCTAGTTTCAATGCCATGACAACCCTCCTTCCCCAAGAAGAAGCAAACCAAATGCCTAAAGCAGCCAACTTCCCTCCCCCGCCCCAAATTTCTGGGTGGGACCTTGGAGTCACATACTTCTCAAAGTCCTCAAGAGCTTAACACCAACCTCCAGGATTGGGGGAGGGTTGGCTTTTTTCCTCCGTGGACCCAACCAAGTCCTTCTATCCTGTGGCAGGAAGGGGCAAGGCCTGGATGTTGAGACCACGTGCTGTAACCCCCTGGAGTTTGGCGGGGTGTGCAGTCCTGAAGTGGCCTCCTGAGTAGCACTGTCAGTAGAGGATGTGCCCTTCTCGAAAGCATTCAAGACTGTCCAGGTGCCTCCAGTGCTGTCTCACGCTCCTCTGGGAACTCCTCACTACTGCAAATAGGTGCCGCTGGGATGCTGCGGGTACAGAGGTTATCCATTCAGAGAGAAATTTCCTTGAAATATTTGCTTCCCTCATATCATATTTCTCTGCCTCTTGGCACACCCCATTGTCTTCAGTCATACTGGTGCAAAACATCTTTGCAGGATGGTCACACCTCTTTTTGCTCCCCTACACATCTAACTGGCATAAAATCCTGGCATAAAATCCTTGATGATCAAGAGGTGGTGATATATGGGCAGTTCATGGTTTATCCTGTTCATTAATGCATTTGGATTTGTTTTAATCTCTTGGGGTCCTCACCGCACTTCTTTGAATTGGAAATATTTTTAATGCTGATTAGTGGATTCAGATTATAGATGTTCTAGGTCTGGAGGTCTGAAGCAGTCTACTTGTATAACTTAATGGTAATTGGGTTGTAGTAGGAAGGACTGCTCTGAAACACTTATAAAAATTGCCTTTTGTTTTTGAATTAGGCTCCCCAAAGGACCTGCTTAGCTGTTTTTTTTTTTTTTTCAGTTTTAAAAGGCTTTACTTATCACAGGTTCAGGATACAAATCAGCAATAAGAAAAACCCGGTGCAGTGCTCTGGGGCTTCTGGGGAAGGCTCTTCCTGGTCATACACAAACCAGTGGTGCAGGCCTTCAATTCGGCGCTTGGGCCTGGTAGTGCTTGACAGTCCTGTGGAATCAGGCATTAAACTCTGCATCTCTTGCAAAAGCCAGGCCTATGCTCGAGCCCCACACTGCAGGCCTGGGGTGCAGGTGTTGCTATAGAAGATCCTCAAGTGTGTCCTTCAGGACTCTTTCTTGTTTATTTTGAAGTATGTTTACACACTTGTTTAAAAAGCCTCAAGTTGGTTCATAGCCTACAGGTTGCTGGAAAGTCTAAATCTGGGGCCATTCCAGGCCTGGTCTCTACAGCAGGGCTGTTTGTTGAAGGGAGGGAGAATCCAGGGACTAGAGATGGAGCATAGCTCTGACAGCCTCAGACCTCTGGGCGGAGGCAGTTCAAGAGACATGTGTGTCCTTTGCTCTTGTTCCTTCTGTGTGCGTCAGTGGCTGGAGATTCTGAGGGTGACAGTCCCGAGCACTGCTGTTCTGCACCTTTCCGTGTCCTCCGTCACACCTCCTTCCGGTTGCCTTGACCCTGCCCCTGGCTAGGTGAACACATTTCATGGGACTTGGGCTAGAATGGGCAGCCCAACCAGACACCTTTCTGTATTTAGGGTGACTCGTAAGGATGATGGTTCTGTTCAGGAACAGGAAAGTAGCAATTTGGGCAAGAACACAGCCCAGTGAAAATTTGGTAACTAAAGAATCAAGCTGCCTGTTCTCTGGCAGGAAGCATTTATGGTACTGACAAGTAGATTTCGTTTGTTTTCCTTCTGACCTGTTGTGTTGGGGATCCTCCAGAGAAGGGAGGTCTGAATTAGTCCAATTTTAGTATCTTCAAGTCAACACTAATTGTAGTTGTAAGAATGGCAGATTTTGAGTATAGTTAAAAGTGTCTTAAGTTTTAAGTTGCCACTATAACTTGAATCTCCACAGGGATACTTTAAGGAGAAGTGTCTACATATAGCTATAGCATATTTGGTTTGAAATATTGCAGGGCTGAAGAAATGCCTCAGCTGGCAGAGTGGACACTTTGCATGTGGCATGCCTGGTTTCAAGCCCTACACCTCATGATCCCCTGTAATTCCACTAGGTATTGGCTTTTTTTTTCTTTATGGGCCACCACCAGCGACGCTCAGGGGTTACTCCTGGCTCTGCACTCAGGAATGACTCCTGGCGGTGCTTGGGGGCCATATGGAATGCCGGGTACAGAACCCAGGCCAGCACAGGCCGGCCACGTGCAAGGCAAACCCCTACCCGCTGGGCTATCACTCCGGCCCCAGTATTGGCACTTTGATGTAGTCTAGTAACATTGTACCCCTAGAGAGTATACATTTTTATGTTCTTATAAGCCAGTGTTAACTCAATAAAGATTTATTAAAGTTGACTTTCTACATTCTGGAATTGGAATTAGATGGGATGATGGACTTATACTTTATCCAGAGAACCCATGACCCAACAAGGGTCAACTGAAATAAGAATTGTCTTTTCGTCCACCTCTTATCCATCTTGACCAAGTAGGGAGGAGAGAAGGAAATATTTGAACAGATGAAATGACTTGCCTGGACTTGGCTGTGTATGAGCCCACTGGGCCTGTTGAATTGGTAGATTTTTGGCAAAATAAAAGGATATACTGTGATTTTAGTAATGAACTTTTAAGGTTTAAAGTAGAGACACACAGCACATAGATGGCTAAAGTTGGTTTTTAAAAAAGTGACAAGGCTAAAGAGAAATGTTGTCTCTCGTTTCTGAACACAATCTTAGCTCTTGTACAGTTGTATAGTACTTTCCAGAACAATTATTTTCGCAATAGTATGACACTTTCAATCTTTGCAAGATGGCTCAAAATCATTTTTGAAAAATACATCCTTTGGAACTAGAGTGAGAGTATAGTGGGTTGTGTCGGGTGTTTGCCTTGCATACAGCTGACCTGGCTTAGATCTCTGGAATTCCATATGGTCCCTGAGCACCACCAGGAGTGATTACTGAGGGCAGAGATAAGAGTAACCTTTGCATACTATTGGGTATGACCCTGCAAAAAAAAAAAAAAAAAGGAAAAATAGATTTTCATACAACTGTTACTTACCAAACTAGGATGGTTGTTTCATCATGCAGCACTGCATAATACTTGAACTATTAGTATAATATTTAAAATACATTTACATCTACCGATACATTTACATATATGAATATGTACATATATTGTATATATGCACATACATATTTCAAGCAGAATATACATATATATACGTATATATGTGTGTGTGTATGTGTGTGTCTGCAGTGTCCAGCTGCTTTTGCAGGTGGCAAACAGAAAGGAGACAGGCTTGTCTACACTCAGGGCTCTGCCCTGTGGGGCCCTGGATGGTTGATGACCTTACATAGAAAAAGACTGGGCCCCCTGGGGTGAACCCAGCGCCACAGCAGAGCCTGGCAAGCTACCCAAGGTGTATTCAGTATGCCAAAAACAATAACAATAATGGACCTCATTCCCAACAAATAGAGATGTTTCTGGCACCAGCTCAAGCAAATTGATGAACAACGGGAAGACAAGTGGTGTGTATGTGTGTGTGTGTGTATGTGTGCGTGTGTGTGTGTGAGTGTGTGTGTATCACTTGATCACTTGATCATTTGACATCCCGTTATTCATCAATTTGCTTGAGCTGGCACCAGTAACATTTCCATTTGACCCTATCACATGCCAGTGTATCCCAATGGCATCTGGTTGCTTCAGGAATATGAAGAGCCTCGAACCATCTTCATCAAGACCCTGAACCACCCTGAACCATTGAGTCTGACCATCTTGTAGGTGGGCGGCCACGTGATCTTTTGACATCCTGTGGAATCCAGTCGGTAACGGCTCTAGTCCAGCAGTAACGTTCTGCTTGAAATCATGGCTGAAGGTCAGTTTGGTGACAGTTAAGGTCAGACCTTGATTCTGCAGAACTTTATCCTGGTGCCAGCATAGCATGATGGACATAGGAACTAAGTCCTGCCCTCCCACTAAATGTTTGTGAGATTCTTCAAGACTTTTCTTAATGTTAAATAGGTAAATGAGAACAATTGTTACGTTCTTATTAGTCAGGTATTGCTCGAAGCACTTTGTATTTATTAGCTCATTTCACTTCACTTATCTTCCCATTTTTCATCAATTTGCTCGACTGGGAGCCAGTAACGTTTCATTTATTGGGAATGAGGTCCATTATTGTTACTGATTTTGGCATATTGAATACACCATGGATAGCTTGCCAGGCTCTCATTTAATTGTGATTAATCCTATGCATTGTAAACTAGTCATGCATTTTACAATATCTTCATGTTAGGAAACTGAGATTCAGAATTGCTAATGGTGTAGGGTCAGTGGCTGGAGAGTCTGTTGGTGACAGTCCCGAGCACTGCTGTTCTACACCTTTCTGCATCCTTTATCAGACCTCCCGTGCTCTCATCCGCAAGATCAGTATCTCATTTATGATGCTGAGTTGTGGCAGTTATGTGTTGAAGGAATATCTTAGTGTGGTACCTGGCACGGGTCAGGAATACACAGTCAGTGACTTAAATATTTGAAAACATTGAAAATTCAAACTGACTTCTTCCAGGATTCAGACACTTGTGATTTTCTCATAGCTGGAACCATTTTCCTCCTCTCCTCTCTCCTCCCTTCACCTCCTCTTCTCTCCCATCCTTCATTTCCTACTTCCCTCTTTCTGTGGCATTCATTGTGGAGATTTTGTGGTATGACTACTTTCAGTTACTTGTGCAAAGTATTATTCTCATGACTTGTAGCCAGGTATATACGCTAGACCACTATGTATGTAAGTTAGGAGGCTTTTATTTGGTCTTGAGAGCTGTAAGAATTTGGAAAATATTTGTTCTATTTTCTGAGTTTATTTTAGCAGAGCAATAGTAGTTTTGTGCTTTTTTTGTAGATTTTTTTTAACAGTGAAGCAAACAGGTTGTATTTGAAGGTTCAGAGGAAGGGAAGGAGGGAGAGAAAGTGAGACAGTAACATGCTCAAGAGAGATCACGGGCTTCTCCAAAGGTGGAGTCAGTTTTGTGCTATCTTGCTTTAAAATAAAGGCTACCTCATGTAATATTTTTAACCAATATTTTAGTGTAGTATCACTACCACTATCACTATCACTATCTTCCCGTTCATCATCTATTTGCTAGAGCGGGCACCAGTAATATCTCCATATGTCCTGTCTCATGCTAGTAGAACCCAAAGGCATCCGCTTGCTCCAGGAACTTAAAGAGCCTCAAACCATTATATTAGGTCATGGGAATGACCTAATATAAATGTTACTGGTATTTGGCATATCAAATACGACACGAGCAGCTTGCAAGGCTGCCATGCGGGGTGATATACTCTTGTAGTCACCTCTAAATAAAGCATTTATTGATGAACCTTGCAGCCACGGGAGCTGGGCTGTGATAGTCTGGTCTGCTGGGTGGAGTTGTGACGAGAGGGAAGTCCGGATGTGGAAGATGGCGGCCCCATGGAGTTGGGGGGGTCGTCTAGCTTGTTGTGAGGCTTTGCTGGGGTGGCAGGCTAGGGCTAGAACCCTAGTAGAATTCATATATAGTTCTTTAATAGTCTGAAATGACCCAGAGTCCAGGAATAAGAGATTATGATGTTATGATATAGTGGTAGTTTGGGCATCTATCACACGTGGTTGGGAATAACTGTGCCAATCCAGGAACTGTGTTCCCCTCACCACCTCCATTCACACTAGGAGGAGTGGAACATGGGCAGAGAAGAAGCATGTTGGCATTGAACGGAAAGGAAGTTTTCATAAGCAGGTGACTGGTGTTGCCTCAGGTCTTCATGATGGCTTATGCACCATACCCCCCAGCTTTCCATACATCAGTGATAGATTTTTCAAGAGCTCCTGGGTATTATAGTAAAACTTTAAGTCTTTGACTAATTGGAGAGCACCTAGAGTGGAGTGGTTGAGAGAGCTTGTCCAAATCACTTCTCTCTTCAGAGTAATATAACGAGGTATATCTTGCACGCACCTGATACCTCATAAGTGTCTTATGTATATATGTATATATACATGTATAAATACCATTTTGTAAGGGTTGGCAATCCAATGCTCCAGACTTTAGCATAGAGCTTTGAAAGGAAACTCCAGACTTTAGCATAGAGCTTTGATAGGAAACTACATCTGCCTATGTGAGTTGTTAGGGCTCCTTTTCATTTTTTTTTTGTTTGGGGTCTATACCTGTGTGTGCTGAGGGCTTACACCTGGCACTGTGCTCAGGGATCACTTCTGGTGGTGCTTACGGGACTGTATGGAGTACCAGGAATCAACCTCAACTGGATCTCGTGCAAGTCATATGCCCTAACATTGTATTATCACTTTGACCCCAAGACAGGCACCTTTTTAAGACCATCTATTGTTTTAAGTTTCTAACTCTGTAAGAAAGTATCTGTAGCTGATGTTTCAATCACAGATGCATTCTTAAACGGGCAATGTGAGCTGTAAATAATTGAATTGAATAGTTTCAGAAAGAGATCCACATAGAAATCTAAATCTGTCAATGCTCTTCCACTTTAAATGTTTTATTTAAGCCATTTTGAACTTAAAGACAACATAACATTTGTGTACCAGACTGTCTTTAGAACTAATTAAGAAAAAGAAGTCCTTTTCAGGGCAATTTGGAAAATCTTGCAGATATCCAATTGAAATACACTGTGCCTTCATGTCTTATAATTAAGTTCCCGGGATCCAAGACCCAAGAGGAGGTTAGATCTTACTCAATCTGAGAAGAGCATGTTTATATTTTTGAAGATTTATTCCACCACTTTGTCCTTGGTTCTGCTTAACTTATAATACTAATTTACCGAGATATGTCTTGCTCTCATCTGATACCTCAAAAGTTTTTTTTATGTATAAATACCATTTTGTAAGAGTTTGCAATCCAGGACCTTCACTGAATTTAGGGAGCTATTAGCCTGTGTTACTTAGGCTTCTGAGTGCTGTTCTGGTTGTGTGCATTGTGGTGGCAAGTAATTTCCAGTTGAGCAAAATTGGAATTTCTATAATCACAGTAGGTACTCTTTGTGGGAATTTGGCTGTTTGTATTGTGACACATGGGTCCTTTATTCCTCACAATTAGGTGAGGGAAAAAGTAGATTCATTCTCCTTGTTCAGATGAGGAAATTTTGGTCTAGTTAAGTGTGTGGGGGTAGGTTCACACAAAACTGAAGACCTGGCCAGGTAACATGGAAATCTGTGCAACATTTTAGATGCATTTAAAACTCCTTGATATCGAGTGACATATATTTCTGAGTAAAGAGCTCAGAAGCACTTAGGCTGACTTGCGTTAACGTCATCATGCTCTGTCAGCCCACGCACTGAGTGTAGCTTGAGCATTTGCAGGCTGCAGCTCAGTCTCCTGACCTTGACATTCAATGTTCTATGCTTACCATCTCCACTGTGTCACTCAGAATCTTTGCTCTAGGCAAGCCCTTCCATTCCCTGTCTCTGAAGAGTGCTTGGATGGACCTTTGTGCCCGTGTCCCTTGTTTTCATTCACCTCTTAACATGTGTCAGACTTTTCTTTTTTTTAAGCGTGAATAATAACTCACTGAATGTACACCCCAGTATTTTCTATCCCATTTCTCCATTGATGGAATGAGGAAAGTTCTGCCTTTTGGCAGTTATGAAATGTGCTGCAGTCATACAGCATATATAGATACCTATTTTGAGTTCCTGGTAATTCAAATTAAATCTGTGTATCTCTATATGGCAACAATTTTAGCAGACATTTCTTTCAATAAAGGAGTCATTTAGCTACCACTAAAACCTAGTCACTTGCCACTGATTTTTGGAAGGAGCCCCCTCCCTTTTATTAGAATTTACACCCCTTCTGTAAAGCAGACTCAGCCGGCAACTCAAGACTCCTTGGGTCTGTCTTGGACCTCTGAGGTTCACTGAGTTTTCCTCGTCTCAACTATATAGACAGTAAGAGTAGGCTCATTTAGTCATGAACCACTTAAATCATGTTTTATCTGTTTGTGTGACTTTAATGGTGACTTTAATGTGACTCTGAAATTTCAGTTTTTATGATATAAAGTCTCAACTCCTGAACTCTATTCTGGGCTTCTCTGGGGCTCCTGATCATAGGCTCAGATGCCTAACAGGAAGTTTTGTATTAAGGGACTCTTAGTTAAATTTAATATCTTTTTTTAAGAGAGGGCTCTTACTAAATGCTTTGCTGGCTTGATAAACCACTGTAGTCTAAATTCAGTCAACACAGTTGTGTAACCTTTGAAGTGTTATTTTTACCTGAGATCAGACCATCTGGGCTTTGTTTATTTCTGGAGGTACAAGGATTTCCACATCTTCAGATGGTCATATATGAGGCAGCTTCTTATAGGAGAAGCTCTGGTACTCAGAGTTTGAGTTGGTATATGGTATTTTGCACATAGGCAATTATGATTAGGTAAGCCTCTTCAGCATTTGCTGGAAGCTTCTCAGGCCCAACAGACAGCATGGATGGTGTGTTCTA
Source organism: Cryptotis parvus (assembly GCA_021461705.1). Classification (NCBI taxonomy): domain Eukaryota; kingdom Metazoa; phylum Chordata; class Mammalia; order Eulipotyphla; family Soricidae; genus Cryptotis; species Cryptotis parvus. The sequence continues at coordinate 123,693 of JAJIBD010000968.1, read as the reverse complement.
CTGAAAGAGAACAGATTCTTGGTGGCTTGTGTTGATCTCATTCCTCTTAGATGGCCACGCCACTTAACAGCTTCAAGTTCTGTTCTTATAAATAAAATGATGAAGAATTCACACTTCTGTCCAAAGGGTTTAGGAAAAGTTTAGGAAAAGGGTATTTATGTGTCAGCATCTTAATAGGTGTGTGGATGAGGATTTTAAAGAACTAGAGATTGTACCAAGAAACTTAAAAGTCAGCCTGAAGACAGACAAAAGGTTGGTAGACAGATGGCTTGCCTGGTTAAAGATATGTCATGGAAGAATTGCATATTAGAAAACCAGCACAAAAACAGTTACCATGGTGAAAACAAATCACCGTAGGATTTCCTTTCATTCCTAGTTATCATTTTCAGTTTCATTTGGGAAATTGAAATGTTCACTTCCAGGGTTCAGGGCTTGTAAAGATTCTGATGTTTTGAGAGCTGAAACATGAAGGCTTGTAAAGATTTGTTTTGAGAACTGAAAGATGAAACATCTGTACTTTTCTCTGTATACTAAGCTTTCATCTTTGGCAACTGTGGAGAAATATATAGATAGTGCTATGGCATGGAGACTCATGAAATATTAAAATTTCACAAATTTGAACAAAGTTTTGTTAAAAAATTTCCATCTGTGTTACACAAATTCTTGACATCAAAACCAAAACACTCTCCCATTTGACTTCCTAACTGATGTTCAAATTTAGTTTGGTAAGAGCTCTTTGAAATTGAGCTTTACATGAGAATCTATAATTTTATATTTTAGGGCTGCTTTGGTCCTTCCTTCTTTTTTTCCTCATTCCTTTCTCCCTCCTTTTCCTTTCCTCCAGCTAGTCTCTCCCGCCTTTTCTTCCTTCCTCTCTCTTTCACCCCTCTCTCTTTTATCCAGAATTTTTTTTTGGCATTTCTATCTATTTTTTTTTACCTAAGGTGAAACTTAACCTGGCATATCAAACTCTCTGGGCTCCATGCAAACTCTTATGTGAATATTATATGTATGTTTTTCTGGAGAAAGGTTCATATCTTTTTTTTATTGGGACTCAAATAGATCGGCAACTGAAAAATGGTTAAGAAGGATTCTATAGCAGTGATTTTCAAATGGCGAGGTTCAGGTGATAGAACTATTCGGTGGAAATTGGAAATTGCTGAGTGAGAGTCCCCTAGAAAAGACTTGTTTTTTACTGTAATCATAGTAGAAATACTCAATAATATTTGGTTATTTATAAGACATTTGTTCTGGAATGCTACTATATCTGAAATATGAAGATAGAGATTATTTTGACTTAGGAATGTTTGTACATTCTTGATTTCAGTCTGCCCTTGAGCAGTAAGAGATAAACTTGCTAATTGAGTTTGCCCTTTATAGAAAGGTACAGCTGTGGCTCTCTTCCCTGTCTTTCCTTTTTGCTCCCTTCTCTGCATTTGCCTACCTTTCCTCTCCAGGATGTCAGAGGGCAATGAGAGTGGAGAAAGGAGCTTTTTATTTTCCTGTTGGTGGTGCTTGGAAGGCCAGAAGACATTGGGGTGTGAGGAAGGGGAGATTGGAGGTGGTGAGCTAGGAAATGACTGGGATGATTAGAAGGTTGGTCATCCCAAATGAGTAAGTACACTCAGCAGATTTACACACACCTGTACACTTGCTACACATACATGCACAACTGGGTGGGGTAATGCCAGTCAAACTTGTTATGATGGAGAATGTAGATAGAACCCAATTGTGATGAACTCTTGTACATTATGTAGAAAGTCATTTGCAATGCGAACAGGATACTGTAACATCCTCTGGATTTTGTTTGTATTTTGAGCCACACCTGGTGCTACTCAGTTATCCTGAGCTCTCTGATCAGGGATGACTCCTGGTTTGTGCTCAGGGATGATTCCTGGCAAAGGGATTAAACCCAGTTCTGCTGCATGTATGGCAGGTTCCCCTGCCCACTGTTTTTCATTCCAGCCCCTAATCTCCTCTGGGTTTGGGGTTTTATTTTTGGTGGGAGGCTGGGGGTGGGGGATAGGGTTGTGTTCAGGGCTTGCTCCTTGCTCTGTCCCCAGGCTTACTCATGATAGGGATTGGGGAATCATATGGGATGCTGGGGATTGAACCTGTGTCTCATGAAAAGCACTCTACCATGCTGTACTTTTGAATGCTTAGAAATCTGAGAGCCAGCTTGAAGTGAGATCACAGCCATGGATATGACCTGGAGGGAAGGGAAGACCTTCCTGGGTTTTTTTAGATTCTTCACTACCAGTTACTGTATCACTGTCTTCCCATATATCATGAATTTGCTCGAGCCGGCACCAGTAACATCTCAATACGTCCTGTCACATGCGAGATAGCCCAAGGACATCATCCCGCTCCAGGAACATAAAGAGCCTCAAACTACTCCATCAGGTCATGGGAATGAGGTTTATAATTGTTACTGGTATTTGACATGTCAAATACGACATGAGTAGCTTGCCAGGCTCTGCCGTCGGGTGGGATACTCTTATAGTCACCTTAAAACTCGAGCAATTATTGATGAACTGGCTGCATGAGCTGGGCTGTGATCAGCTCTTCTGCTGGGTGGAGCTCTGAGGAGAGGGGAGTCTGCATGTGGAAAATGGTGGCCCTCATGGTGTGGGGGTTCCTCTGGCTTCTTGTGAGGCTCTGCTGGGGTGGCAGGCCAGGGCTAGGACCCCCATACCTCCCGGATGCGTCGTGATCAGCTGGGCACAGGGAGAGCAAGTAGCAGCTCTGCCCGTGTGTGTTTTGGTAGTTCACTACCAAAACTCTGGAAAAAAGGTTGTTATGGTCACAAGCTCCTGTTGGGGTTGGATGGGTTACATAAAGTGGGCCTTTAGCACACCAGTGGCTGGTCCTTTTCATTGTACTCTTTTGGAAAGGTTAAAATGCTTTTTAAATTTTCGTTGCCCATAGCAGATCCAGGATAAAAACGTATATAATGCCCAACCTTTTCATCCATATTCTTGATATTAATAAGCTCTGTCTTCTAGCTTCCTGATTTCAGTGGTTAATGAAGATTGTTTTGATTCTTTTTAGAGCGTGATGTAATAAGAAAATCACCTTAAGTGATAAACAGTTGCTTCTTTTGTTATTTAAAACAAAATTGGCAAAGTAAGTAATTTCTAAACCCAAATGTTAATTGGTAGGTAAATGAACTCTTGCCCCTCTGTTCTGCTCTCTAAGAAGGAGGCTTACTCTGGTCCTGGAGTTGTTGTCTCATGGGTTGCTGCCAAAAAATAAAAGTTAAGCTATAAATTCCTCTCAGCCAATCAGATGCTGCCAGAGTATCACTCCACGTCTTAGAGGAAGGAGAAGACTACGAGCATTTATTTTAGTGGCTCTCATGGTATGTGTGAATCATTAGGGAGCTAAAGTGCAAAGGAAGAGCCCCATAAACGGCCAGAACAAGTCTCAGAGTAGAGGACAACTGGCCAGGAAGTCAAGGTTAGAGTATGGATAAACTGAAACAGAGATTGAAGTGGAGAGATTGCTCTGTTTATTTTACTGTTTGCTCCTTAGATTGGGAAGGCTTGTCCTCCTTGGTCCCTTTTTGTTCTGCTTGGTCACTTTTTCTTTCTCATTTGTGTGTATGTGTGCCTGTGTGTGTGTCTGTGTGTTTGTGTGTGTGTGTGCGCATGTTTGTGTATATGGAGATGGGGAGGTTGGGGTGGGTGGGCAGTGGACCACGCCCAAAAAAGTTCAGGGATTACTCTTAGTTCAAATCACGCATTACTCCTGGTAGAGATTGGGACCATATAGAGCTGGAATTGAAACTTGGATCTATGGAATGGCAGGCCTTATCTGCTGTATTGTACCTCTGGCTCTTTGGACCACTTGCTGGGTGGTTGAACTATATCAACTTGCCTCCCTAAAAATAAAATTTAACACTAATGATCTAAATCAACATCTATTTATTTGCACACTCTGGGACACCAATTGAGGCTGAGTTCAGGTCTGATCTGGGCATCGCACATGAGATTTTAGTCCTCTGATGCCCCCTGGGACTGGGTGGTTAACAGCGGCCTCATGGGTTTGCGGATTGGTAGGTTAGCTGTTCAGCTTGCTTCTCCATTCGAGCTCTGCAACAGCTAGCTTGAGTTCATTGACATTTTGGCTTTCGGTGGTCATAAAAGTAAAACTCTAATGCAGCATACTTTTCAGCCCACTGCTACATCTCATTTTCTTAGGTCTCTTTGGTCAAATTAAGTCACATAAAATGTCTCTAGAAATAACTCAATTTTTTTATAGCATACCAAAATCATGTTTAAAAAAGGTTTGTGTATTCAGAATGGAAGGAATCTACCCCAGTAAGACAAGAAATGGTGGGGAACGGATTTGTTCCATGGTAACAAATCGCAAACCATTTTAACAAAAAAGACTAAGCACTGTTAGTCGTGGTGCATGTTGTCATATTTCAGTGCAAGAATAATTGTATAGGGGCTGAAGAGATAATATAGCAGGTATTATATATATAAAATATATAGGATGTAGTAGGTAAGGCCCTTGCTTTGCTTGTGGCTGACCTCGGGTTGCTCTTTGGAACCTCACGTGGTCCCCAGTCACCATGAGTGATCCCCGTCAGGAGTGCAGAGTGATTGTGCCCCCAAAATTAAAACAAAATTAAATGAAATAATAGTTGTTAATGACTTATATTATTCACTTTCTTGGCGATGAGCCATGTAGATCAGCCTTTCAGTTAGCAAATACTTACTTACTGGATATGATTAAGGAGCCAGCCCTGTAAGTAAGGGTGGGAGGGAGACAGAGAAACTTGTGTACTTAATTCGAATGTAAGAAAGACACAAGTAGTGAAGAGGAACATACAACTTGCTAGAGAGACTTTGGACTTTTAGATTGAGGCAAAATTTTTTTTGCCTCAAAAACTCAAGAGTCGAGACAGATTTTTGTTAAGAATCATGAGATTAGCCACCATGAAATTTGCTTTTAAAAATGAAACTTGATGGGGGCTGGAGAGATAGTAAGTGGTTAGGACACTACTCTCTTGTCTTGAGCACAGCTGACCTGGGCTGGATCCTGTTACCCCATATGGTCCCCTGACCCTGATGAACACCACTGCCAGGTGTGGTCAAAAATTTGAGGGGAAAAGCATCTTGATAATTGGGCTCTTCTGTAATGACAAAATGTCTATTTTCTTTGTTGCATTTAAGAGTTACCTGAAACTTGAGAGTACTGTGCTGTGTACTGAAAGAATACCGATTTTAACTAAGCAAGATCAGTTAAGGGATACTGATAATTGTCTTTTCCAATCAATGTAACACACTTTTCTGTTCCAGCTAACCGTATTTAGATATTCAAACATCCCCGCCTGCTTGCTTAGATGGGTTGAAGTCCAAAGAAGTCTTCCTGAAAAAAGTTGACTTGGCTAAGTTAGGAAACTTGGGTGTCATCTTTCATCAGACCAAATTAGTTGCATCCTTGTGGTCGAGTATCAGAAAAATGCAAAAGTTGCATGAGAGCTGAGCATCTTGTTTGCAACAGATTCTTTACTCTTGCTATTACGGTCGATAGCATGAAAGCATGCATTAGTATGATCTTTTGCAGTTTTACAGGTTGGGGGACCAGTGTCATAAAATCAATATCATCATTACCCATGTATGTGAAGAAAAGTAAGTGGATGTTCTGTGCTTCCATTTTCTATTTTGTTTAATTTTGTAGAAATATCTGGCAATTTCCTTGATTTTAGTAGTGCCAGTACTGGAAACACCTATTAGGAAAAGTTTGTTTCTTTTGCTGCAGGATTCAGGGAAGGGGGAGGTTAGCGGTAACTTCTCTCTTTTTCGTTCTCTCTCTCTCTCTCTCTCTCTCTCTCTCTCTCTCTCTCCCCTGTTTAAAATTTTTGTCACCTAGGTTTTTTTTTCTTTGCTAGCACCCTCTGCCCCTCTTACCTTTCTGAAGTTGAAGCTAAAAGGACAAATTGAGACATTAAGATTGAATTACTATTGAGTGACTCACTTGTGGCATTATCCTAGTTTTCCCAAATGAACTAGAACTATTTTTGGCTGCCAGGAATTTCAGATTGAAAGGGGAAGCAGTAAAGAGTGTCCTGGTTTATAGTTTAAGAGGGTTAGCGTCTGCTAAAGTTCAACATTGACCCTTCAAAAAGAGTTTTTAAATCCTACATTCCATTTATCTTATCTACTTATTTTTAAATTTGATTTTAGTCACCCCAGTTGACAGTACTGCTAGTGTTAGGCTTCGTGCATACATGTGTTAACAACATACCCTCCACACTTGTGTCTACTACCCTCCAATATCGACTCAGGGCTTTTGAACAATTCCTTCTCTCCCCTTCTCTTGGGGTCCCCACCACAGTGAGCGCAGTCCCATAGGCCATTTCACAGATTCTATTGCTTGTGTTACCTGTTACTCACTTCCTCTGCTTATATTCTACAGAGGAGAGAGATCATTCTCCATGATTCCCTCTAGTTTCATCCATGTAGCAGTAAATCTCATGATTTTTGTCTTTTCTTATAGCTGAGTGGTATTCCATTCTCTTTTATATCTCATAATTTAGTAATCAGGTCTTGGACACTTGGATTCTTTTCAGGTTTTGGCTATTGAGAATAGTGCTGCAATGAACATGGGAGTTCAAATGTCTTTTCTTGAGAAAGTGTTTGGGTCTCTGAAGTAGATAGGGGCCCCGGAGTGGGATCGCTGGGTCATTTGAAGCTCTAATCTCAATTTGTTGAGAACTGTCCATAATTTTTTCAATCTGTGTTTCATTTAAATTTGACATTATGTATGCCCTCCTTCAGAAAAGTGCATTTAAATGATAGTATTCCAGTGTAGTAGTTACAATGAAAATTAATGTTGTTTGAATGTATGTCAGGAAATAGTATATGGAACTAGTTCACTCAGAGTCTGATACAGAAATTGAGGAAATTGTGGAAGATCAGTAGAACCGAAGGCAGCATCTTCGGTGGATGTGGTTGTGAGTAGGGAGGAAGGGCAAAACCAGGGTCACTGTTGACCCTAACAGGAAGCTAAAGATGAGAGAAAGAAACATATTTCTGACCAGAATCAGTGAGAACATAGACCCTACTCAAAATTAATGTGGCTGGTGATAAAACTCTTGGCAAAATTGGTAGGCATTTGGGTAACTTTCTTAAAGAATCATAATTAATCTAGATTTAATTTGAAATCTATTTTTAATGTTTGCACTAAGTTTCGAGCTTTTAGCAAAAATGAATAAACAGTATTGACCTTGGCCCTCCAAGCTGTGAAATGGTTTTGAAAAGTGAATGTTAAGGCACGGAAGCAGGTATTCTGAAAAGGACAAACCCTCTGATAATGAGATTTAACATGCTGGAAGATGTCTGTGTGCTGATCCATATGTTTTATTCTTTTGTTCGCAGACATACATTGGAAGTGTGGTTATATCTGTTAACCCGCACCGGTCATTGCCGATTTACTCACCAGAAAAAGTGGAAGATTATAGGAATAGAAATTTTTATGAATTGAGCCCTCACATGTAAGTACAGTGTTAAAAAGCCTTTTGCCTTTCTTTCCCTCCAGAGATGTGTGCAGATAATACCTTTGAGTCTCATGAAAATATTCTTGGTGGGGCGATCATTTGGAAAAGTCAAATAAGGAAATGTGGAAGTTGATCATTTTTCCTAATTTTCATTTATGCTTCCCCATCCTTTAGGGAGGGTAGAAGTTTTAAGTTCTGAAATATTTGGGTTCAGCATGTAAATAACCTCTGTTAAAACTTGTTCAGCTAAAAATTAACTCATGCTGATTATTTTGGAATATGAATGGGAATGCACATGGCCTATTACTATAAAGAGTCCAGTTTGTGTTTTCATAGTCTTGTGGGGGTATGAAAACACGCTACTCATGTTTTATGTGATGGCATTTGAGAAGAAAGGAATAGAGTTGTCTGGTGTATTCCCTCTCTGTTACTCACTAGATGTAGGTACTAGGCCTGATTTGCACCTTGCTTGAGGTTGGTCCACTTTTTGATTTCTCTGAGAAAGGTCATTTATTAGTATAAACAATTCCTGTGAAAAATGACCTATAGTGGTCATTCAGTACTGAGGTTGAGAGACCCTGAGTTCAACTAAAGAGAGAAAATGTGTTCCTGCGTCTTAGCAGAAAAGATTTTTTTTTCCACTATGATTGAAAATTTGGTCTATTATTTTTGATAGAAAATAAATCGACAATCTGACAATTGAAAGACATATATCACACACACATACAGACACACACACATGCATACACATTGTCCAGTGCAAGTCTTGATCTTGAGGCACACAGTGCCATTTGGGGCCACTTGGAACAAAATATTTTTTGTGAAAATGGTTATTATAAATAAACACTTTTTTTCTAAAAAATAGATTTCCCATGTACACTTATGCCCTTTGTTTGAACAAAAGTGAGATTTGAAATTTGTAAAGAACTTATCCATAGGGCCAAAGACATAGGACAGCAATAAGGCAGTTACGCTGCACACTGCTGATCTTGGTTTGCTCCCCAACATCCCATACAGTTAGTTCCCAAGCAGCCCTAGGAGTGATTCTGGAGTACAGAGCCAGGAGTTAACCCTGAGCATCACCAAGTGTGTCCAAATATCAAAAAAACAAACAAACAAAAAGAATTTATCCATATAGTTAAGTGCCTGGAATTATCCTAATTCTTGAATTTATGTCTTGAGACCATGCATCATCAAAGTTAAGAATCTTGACTTGCTGTATCAGGATCCTCTAGGGGTTATGGAAACAGTCTAGTTTCCTAGGCCTGACCTTCAGCCAGCCAGGAATTGACATTTTCCACTAGCTCCCCAGGTGATTCTTAAGTACAAGGAAGTTTGAAAACACGCCTCAGATGTGTACATATTTACACAAGCCTTCCAGAACTGCTGTCGGCAAATCATGATCTTTTACAGTGCTGATGGCAATGTTTATTGAGATACCACTCAACCTTACTATGTGCAGGTACTGTTCTAAATAGCTCTTCGTTTCTTTTTGGCTTTTGTGCCAGTGCTCACGGCTGTTGGTATTCAGGCAGCCATGTGGTGGAGATCAAACCAGGTCAGGAAATATGCATTCAACCTGTTGAGCTCTCTCTGAGTCTCTAAAACGACTCTGTGTGTGTCTCTGTCTCTGTCTCTCTATCTCTGTCTCTCTGTCTCTTCTCTCTGTCTCTGTCTCTCTCTCTCTCTCTCTCTCTCTCTCTCTCTCTCTCTCTCTCTCTCTCCCCCTCCCATGTCCATGACCTAACACATGCAAGTTATGAACTTTACCTCTGAACCACAGCCTGGGTCCAATACTGATTTTGTGTGTGTGTGTGTGTGTGTGTGTGTGTGTGTGTGTTTTGGGTCACTCAGCAATGCTCAGGGGTTACTCCTGGCTCTGCACTCAGGAATTATTCCTGGGTGGCACTTGGGGAACCATATGTGATATCATGGATCTAACCTGCGTCGGCTCTATGCAAGGCAAACAAGCACCCTACCCTCTGTGCTATCACTCCGGCCTTGATTTTTGTAAACCATTTCATTCTTGAAATAATCCTGTGAGAATGAGGTGCTGTTCCACATGAGGAAACTTCACAGAAAGATAAACTGTTTATTCAGAGCTGGAGGAGCTGGGACTAGGGGAGAACAGTGTTCTCCTGTATTACTAATTTATCCCTGCCTCAGTTTACATTCAGTGACTGTCCTGCTTGCCATTCTTTAGTTGCAGCTTAAATCTCAACTTTGGACCAGGGAAATGTTTAAGCATAGAATACTATCTATTTAAGAATATCAAAACTCACGCACTGGCATATCGGTATTGATCCCTGTCCCTGCAAGGGTCCGTGTAAGACACTGTCTGCATGCCACTGCTGCCCAGCTACCCACACACCTAAGAAAAATACCGGCCCAGTAACAAAGTGAATTCCAAATGTGTTGAGGATAAAGCAGCACCTTTTTACCATTGTGTGTAAGGTACTGTGTGTGGCATTTCAGGCACATATTTCCCTGATAAATAGGAAATTTCCAGATGTAGGCCAGCACCTGTCCCCACGCCTTCTCACTGTGACCTCTCAGTTCTCATACACCTTCCCTGGGACATCTTTGTATCCTGAGTGCCTTCTGCCTGCATTACCTTTTTTTCCCTCCTACCCCCAAAGCAGCTCCTTTTTTTTTTCTGTAGCTCTCAGATTGAGTTACACAAAGTACTTGTTCCCTTGTTCCTTAGGGAACCCGCCCAAACACTCTCCCCGCTGAGCTCTTGTCCGTAGTTATAATTGAATGCTTCCCAGTGGGAATCTTTGATTCGTATCAGCTGTTACTGTCATATTCTTTTTTAAATAAAAAATAACTCTTTTTAGATTAAGATATAATTAATGTAGAGTGTTATCTTAACTTCAGATGGACTGCACGATGGGGCTGGAAAGATAAGTAGAGCGGGTAAAGCACTTGCCTTGCATGCGGCTGACCTGGGTTCAATCCCTGACACCTCATAAGTTGCCCCTAGTCTGCCAGGAATGATTCCTGAGTCCAGAGCCAGGAGTAATTCCTGAGTACTACTGGATGTGGCCAAAACAAAACAAGTCAGATGAACTACGTGAATTATGAAGTGATCACCAGAATGCATTGAACTAACATCTGTCACTACATATAGGGGCAGTTTGTGTGTGTGTGTGGCATAGAGGGTGATGTTTTCTTTTATAAACAGTAATCGCAGGCCACACCTGTGCTCACATGCCAGCGCAATGTGCAGGGCTGTTGCAAGACACCTAAGAGCCTCTTCATCTGCCCTGGATTGTCTCCTGCAGGTCACTTCATAGATAGGGGGGTAGTTTAAATGTGGCAGTTTGTCTGATTATGTATTCTGTACTGGCTGGTATAAATATTCTCTCATGCTACCACAATCATCGTGGGACTAGCTAAATCTTACCAGCATATTTGCCTGGCCTGGCCACGTTGGATCTCTAAGTAGACCAGAGAGAAATGTTTGCCTCCAAGCAAGCAAGCATGGCTCCCTGATAACTCAAAGGCAACTAAAATACAAAACTACCATGAAGTAGATGAGACTCTTGTGAAGGCTTGGAGAAATATTTAACTGGCATTAGTATAGTCTTTGGTACAGAGGCATGTCATCTCAGAAACCCCCTTCTCTACCCTATAAAGGTATTTCCAGGCAGATCTTGGCTCAAGACATTAGCATCTAAAAGGGCCTAGGTGAGGTGCTGGGAGAAATTACCTGAGGGCATTTGACCCTGCCTGCTTCCCATAAAAGTGGGAGGTCTGAGTTGCAGGGGATAAAACTAGCCTGCTTCGTCTCATGCTCTCCTTTTTGGGCTCTCTTTTGGGGCTCACACTCTTCTTGGGAGTCTTGTCTTTGTCTCCTCTTTACAGGGCCTTAACACATGGTGGCCGCCATCTTGGCCTACACGTGGCTTGGGTTCTAGCCGGAATCCTAAGCACAGGGTTTTTCTTATTGCTGATTTGTATGCCTGAACCTGTGATAAGTAAAGCATTTTAAACCTTGCCAGATTCCTGAGTTTTCATCCATTCCCCACCGGCCGGAGGTAGAAGGGAATTCGCTTCCTGGTATTGTTGGGGACCCCAGTGGCTCCCGACACAGGGCATTGCTGCACCTGGAACCAGGACGGGTGGGATAAAGAGCATGTGCTACAGGCCTGTGAGCCCTCCATGTGCTGAAATCTCTCTTAGGAATTCCCAAATACATGTTTCTCGAACATGACGTGAGCATGCTTAAATTCAGAATGTTTTCTGTTCTGTCCTCATGGATTCAATGAATGAGATCTGCTGTTATATCCATGGGTGTGAAAGAGGATCATTTCTACGAGACTTGAGCCTCAGTGGATTTGGTTATCCACAGTGGTTCTGAAAACCACACCCTCCCTGCTGGATAGCAAGGGACAACTGCAGTTGTGTTTGGGGGAGTCAAAAATCATAATCTTATTTTTTGACTTTATGGATTGGTATGGGGGTGGTGTTGACCCCCCAACACCTTGATTGTTTAGGGTTAGTAATCAGCTATATATAAGACATTTTTATTATTCACAGTCACCATTTTGACTCAATATTCTTTTTCCCCTAAATTAGTCCAAATGTTCAAAAATGTTCATCTCCATCTTTTTTTTTATAAGCAATGGAGTCTTGAATAAGTTACTTGAAGGGATTTCAGCTTAGAAATGAAATAATTTGCTCTGATCAGTGTGAAAATAATTATTAGATCACAAGATATTTGTATGTGAGTGCTGTTTAGTAGATATTTAGATAATACAATTACCTGCTCTGTGTTAAGTGCTTAGCAAAACTTTGGTCACAGTCTTTTAGTAAAGCAGCTTTGCTCTTTGTGGTAATAGAGAGACCCATGAGATTAGTTCCAACGTTCTTAGCCTTTCCCTTCCTTAGTGGGATTTTTTCCAACTTCCTTTAGCTCGTGTTCCTGCTATACTCTTTGTGAATGTCTGTCTTGGACAGTAATGGAAAGAAATTGAATGCTAGTTCAATTCTCTACTCAAATCAGTCAAATGCTGCAAAGAGGAGTTTTGTGATATGATGGGATAGGGTGTCTTAGTTCAGGAGCTGGAGTGATAGGGTGCTGTACTGGTCACACACTGTTAACATGGGTTCGATCCTAGGCACCCCTAAGGCTTCCTGAGCCTTCACTGGAGTGATCCCTGAGTACAGAGCCAGGAATAAACCCGGAAAACCACCTGATGTGACCCCAAAACAAAACAAACAATCTTAAGAGTTTTGGATGCACGCTAGCACAACTATTTCAAGAATTTGGTTTTAATTTGAATAAAAAAGAACTCAAGCAGCTTCTCAGCTCATGTAATTTGAAAATTTTCCAATGAGTTTACCACAGAGTAAGTACAGTTCGAATTTCATTGGCCTTACTGTTCATGGTTAGTTTGGAAAAGCATCCAGATCTTTCCCTTGGAGCTCATGTGATTTTGGAAGTATATGGAGATTTTATTTCCTTATATTTAAGTCAACTGAAAAGCATTTACGTTCTATATTCAGCACATGACTTTTAGATAAGGAATATGTATAAATGAGTAAAATAAAAAAAAAACAGTTGTTCTTACCTATTTCTTTTCAGAACAAGTATTATATGACCTGTGGTGGCTCCCCTGACATGCTCCACTCCTCAGCTTGTGTTCATCTCCTGCTCCTTCCCTCCCTGACCTCTCACCGCTGTGCCTGAGAAGCCTTGACCTTGGTGCCTTTGGGCAGCCTCCTCAGAGAGACGAGGGCAGTACAGAAGACATACACTGTTTGATTTTCTGATTGTGAGGAATGTCTTTCCAGTGGAAGTTTTAAATTCTTCCAAGAGAGTAATCTTGCGTGTGGTAGGGAGGGCGGCCGCATACATTCTGGAGAACACTGTACTGAGTTCATAGTCTTGCCTATACTCGCTGATAATAGATTGTGATAGGGAGAGATGAGGACCAAACTCTATCTCCCTCCACTCAGAATAAGGCCAAGACAATACCTTTCAATCTTCTGGTTACTAAATACACTGACTTTTATCAAATTTGTTTGTTTTTATTTTGATGAATCACCTGGGGCCTACCACCAGCTCAGAGGGTGTCTCCCTGTGGTGCTCAGGGGACCGTCTGGAGCCAGATGTCAACATGGAAGCATGTGCTCCTCCTGGAGCACTCTCTCTATTCGACCCTTCTCTTAACTTTTGTGGTACTGTCAGTAGGTCACTGTCAGAAGGATCTTTCTAAAATCACGTCATGTTATTTTCCTTCCTGGAAAGCTTCATGGTTTCCCTATTAATAGGATTTGAGTGAGCGCTAGCTTGTTTTATCTATTGATTAAGACCTTCCAAAGTTTAAGGCCTTAATCCATCTCTCTAACCTCAAACATCATTGTGTCTCTTCATGGACCTTCTATTATTGGCACCTGTCCTTTTCTTCCTAACTCTTGCACCTCTCCCCTCGCCCATCATATTTCCACTGTTAAAACCCTGCCTTTTTCTCAGGGCAGTCCCAGGATGGGGGCCACAGGTGAAAATTGTGTAAATGTGGGCTCAGAACATAAGACTGGGGACCAACTGGGAGGATGGGGTGGAGAGGTCTAGTTGAATGAAATAGGGTCACAAACAGGGGGCATAATCAGAAAAATATTGAGAGATACTGTCTGAGGCTTCATATCCCCGCTATATAACCCACAAGATACATTTCCTTTCTTCTTATGGCTCGCTTATGTGTGACTTTGAGAGTACTCTGGGCTTCGTGGGCCCAGTGCAGCAATTGTGATGGTGTGGTGTGTTCTGTGTTTGGGCCTGGCAATGCTCTATGGCTCAGACCCTGCTGTGTTCAAAGACCCTCTAGGGATTCAGTAGGTGGTTCTCAGCAGCCACACAGTGCTGGACATTTAACTCCGAGCCTGTACAGGCAAAACATGAGCCCTTGACTCCTGTGGTCCATCCCCTGCTTTCTGGTGCCATTGGGACACTGACCAGTTCTTGCTGCTCTGCATTGTGTTTTGGTGCCATTGTGTTTAAGCAAACAGGAGCATCTGTCATTTTTGTGACGCTCAGGGCTTTTCTCTTAGGTGTTTGTTCATCAGAGCTCATTAACTATGGAACAAAAGATACTGAAAGTAATTTCTCATTGCATTTACTTTCTTTTGTCTGACAATTCAGGAAAATCAAACAGCTCTTGGTTGGTCTTTGTAGAGATTATTTAAAACTTCACATAGTATAGTGAGATTTTACTTTCATTTTCATAAAAATAAGCAAGAAGTTTTTATTATGCTCATCAGTCCCTAATCTGTGTATTTGCAATGTAGATGACTTCCCATGTGCTGTGATGTACATAGTGCAAGAGCCTTGCTGCTAGGATATCGTGTGTATGGTGGCACCAGTGACGACCTCTGGTGGTACTATTTCAGAGGGAAAATGACAGGTATCCTCTACATTAGAGATGTACATGATAGTTGCACTATATCAAGTGTTATAAGCATTATTTAAAGCAATACATTTCATCCCCTCTTTTTAGTATTTGAGCCACACCTGGCAGTGCTCAGGACTTACTCCTGGATCTATGCTCAGGGATGACTCCTGGCATTCTCTGGGCACCATCTATGGTGCTGGGGTTCCAACTGGGCTTGGCCATGTGCAGAGCAAATTCCTCACCCCTGTACTCCCTCTTAGCCCCTCTTTTCCCATTTTTAAAAATTGAATCACTGTGATTCAAAAAATTGAATCACAGTTACAAAGTTGTTCATGATAGAGTTTTAATCATACAGTGTTCGAGGATGTACTCATCTTTTTTTTTTAAAGAATGAAACCATGCAATAAATTAACAAAATTGAGAAAAATGACTTAAGTCTTTGAAAATTTTCTGATTGCTCTCAAAATAGGAAAGCAATTATGGGAGCATTTGGACACTGCTTGCGGCTGTTGCTCAGACATAAGCCCTTGTCTCCAGGAAACCTTTGGCCTCTTATTTTGTGCCAAGCTGATTTTGAGTGCCTCAGCTTTGAACCACATGAATGACCTTGTGTTTTTGAATCTGTGCTAATCCTCCTATCATTTTACTCCATTCAAAGGGAACCAGATAATGTTTTCGGTGAACAGTTCTGACACTCAAGCTGTACAAATGCTATGGTTGGGTGTTCAGAGCTTCGGAGAAGGGCCCAGGGCAGAATACTTAAAGACTAGACCCTTCCCTTTTACATGATCAGACTGAATAAAGTCATAAAGTTGTATTTATTTTGAGAACTCATGACAACTGAATCTTGAGTTCTCAAAAAAGTTGTTAGTCTTATAAATGTGCTTCCTCTGGCGAGAGGGCCAGAGGGAGCTGTGATGTTGGGCTGCTTGAGGCTTTTGTATTCCTTCTCTCATTTCATTTTCGGAATAGTTGAGCTGCGAATTGATCCAATATCTCCCCAAGAAATAGTTGCAGAAGGGGTTTACTTTTTCCCACTTAGCATTCTTTCTGCTTAGTGCTTTAGAAAAGTTATTCATTTACTGAGCAAATATTTATCAAGTGATTAGCATGTTCCAGTCTCTCTTTGAGACACTGGGATTCAGCAGTGAACAAAGAAGATAAAATTCCTGTCATCCTCATCATCAGGGAGGTCAGTCTTCAAACTTAAGTCTTCAAAATCTGGGATTATCCAGAGCATCGGCGAGGGGGAGGAGGTCTCCTGCTCTAGAGAAAACGGACTGAATTCTTCTGAAAGCCTTGCTCTGCCTAGAAGCTGGAGTCCCTGGGCCGAGGGACTTGTAGATCAAGTGCCGTGTGTGGGAAGGATGGAGTTCCCTTACTCTCAGTTTAGAATCCTTCCACATATGTTGTGATGCCATCGTGGAAATAGTTACAATTTTGTGAAAAATACTTAAATATTTGTGCTTCTGACTCTTCAGCCTTTGATTGCTAAGTCGAGGTTGCCAAGCAGTGGTGGAAAGAAGCAGGGGAAAGGGTTGGACACAGAGACAGTGGAAGAGGGCCTGGGATACTCTGGTGGTGGTGAAGATACTGTAGCATTGTTTAGCAAAACCAAACAAGTTAACACTATTGTGCCCGTGATACATAAATGACCCCTCGCTTCCAAAAAAGGCAATTTTCTTCTCACGTGACTGTCATGGGTCAAACTATATATAATGAGGTAAGCACGGTGTTTCCTTAGTATAGGAGGTTATTTGTTGATTCTGGACTTTTTGTGGGTCAGGATGCCGGTGTGCAACCATCTGCTGGTCCTATTTGTTTAAATAGGAGCAGGTGTTGAAAGGTTGATAACCGCTGGTGTGCTGCTACGGTTGTGACTGCTGGTTATAACTGGTCACACATGTGAAAGTGTTGAAGCACGCTGGGCTGAAATGCTTGGGGAGACCGGTTTCCATTAGCAGTGCGGTCAGTGATGTACAGAGGCCAAGGTCCAGCAGAACCCTTTGACTCTGTGTTCTGGGCCGGAATGTATTCCACTGCTTGTACTGTCTTTTAATCTCAAACATTTGTTTTTTTCATTGCCTTATTGGGATTCTTTTTTTAAGAGCCATGCCCCACCACCCCTAGAATTTTATCTTGATAGGAGAAAACTCAGTTTTGTTTGCAGTATGAGACATTTTCAGGTAGATTTCTGCCACCCTGATGTTTCATTATAAAAGTCATTGGAATGTGAGAATTCATTTCTAATGAAGTGTGTTTGGTATGTTGGAGTAGCCTCAGCATCCTGAATTTATATCCCTGGTTATAGAGTATGTGGCTTTTTGAAAAACCTACCACTTGGAAGAAAGTTTATTTCATAAAGGCCATAGACAGAGCTTAATATGCATTCACACCCGCTCACACAAGCATTTCAGTGATAATTTTTATTTTTATTTTCTTTTTTGGGTCATACCTGACAATACTTAGGGGTTACTCCTGGCTCTGCACTGAGGAATACTCTTGGTATTCCTTGGCAGACCTTACTGTGGATTGAACTCTGGATGGTCCTGTGCAAAGCAAACACTTACCTGCTATGCTATCACTCCAGCCCCTTCAGTGATATTGTCTTAGGGGAGAAAGGTGACTACAAGAGTATGCCACCCGCACAGCAAGCCTGGCAAGCTGCTCGTGTCGTATTTGATATGCCAAATACCAGTAACTTTTATATTAGGTCATTACCATGACCTAATATAATGGTTTGAGGCTCTTTATGTTCCTGGAGCATGCAGATGCCTTTGGATTCTACTAGCATGAGACAGGACATATGGAGATATTACTGGTGCCCGCTCTAGCAAATAGATGATGAACGGGAAGATAGTGATAGATAGTGAAGGGGAGAAAGTTTCTCGAATCAATAGGTTGTTTTCTCAACTTAATAAGTTGTCTTTGGCCAGAATATTCCCAGTCTTCGACATACTCTGATAAGTTCTAAGACATTCCAGAAAAAAAACCCATTTCATCTAAAGGGATAGCCCTGAAGCATCAGCCCTGGCAAAACAGACAGGACAAGTGGTTTTTTGGGTACTTGGTGGGCGGTGGAGGTTATGGGTGCTCTTTTTTGAAATAAAAATCATTTCCTAGTCTGTTGTCAGCATCTCTGAGACTGTCAACCCAGTAAGCAGGGATAAGCAGCTTGGGTGTTTTGTCTAAAAAAGAATAAAATCTGGTAGAATCAGCAAAGCCAGGAGTAATAGAAAACTCAGGAACCTGAGTGTGGAGTCCAGGCTTGGAAACTGAGTGTGTGACTGGGGGGTGTCCCAGGGACAGAAATTCGCATAAAAGGGGTCCGCACTCAGAGGCCACCCCCGAAAGGGGACTTCTTGTGCCCCCACTCAATGTTGTATGCTGTCCTTCCCACTCCAGCCTGTCTCGGATCAGAAATCTCCAAGAGGAAGAGATTGTTCACTAACCTATGTAATCAGCATTATTAAATACCAGTATATCGGGGTGCTGGAGGTGAAGAAGGTGAATTTATCTCTTGTATTCCAAGACCGATGTGGACATCTGAGCCATAGAGACCTAACAAAGGGAAGCGGAGTGGCGGGGGCTGTGGGGCAGGAAGGTTGGGTGGAGGCCTGCAGAGGGGCTTATGTTTCCTTGCTCTGAGACTCAGCTTTACCCTTGCTGTTATATATGTGTGTGGTGTCAGTGGTGTCCTTTTGTTCTCAAGAAATGTCTGAATGTGGGTGCTGAGATGTGGTTGCCCTCAGTTATGCTGGGATACTGAAGGATGGGTCAGTGGGCATCTTTTGGGCACTTTTTTTCTTTTTTGGGTCACAACCAGCATCGCTCAGGAGTTACTCCTGGCTCTGCACTCAGGAATTACTCCTGGCGGTGCTCGGGGACCATATGGGATGCCGGGGATTGAAACCCAGCTGGTGCAGGCCAGCCGTGTGCAAGGCAAACGCCCTACCCGCTGGGCTATTGCTCCGGCCCCTGGGCACTTCTTTAACTTACAATTCCTTTTGCTCAAGAAGTGGACTTGGGTGAGCCTTGCTAGAAACACCTCAGCTTCCTTATGTGAAAAATCTTGAATTAGCATTTTGGTCATTGCCTGTTCAGACGCCTTTCATTGCTGCTAGAGTTTTTACAGCCCCCGGCATTCAGCAACAGGACTGCAGGTGGCCCACAGTGGCCCGGAAAAGGAGGGGGAGAATAGGCTGGGATATACCTCCCCATTAGGGGAATGGTGCTGAGTCCCGAGTATCTGATTTGTGCCAGAGACTGACTCAATCTCTGGGCCCGAGGCAGAATTCTCAGCCTGGTACCACTTAACTTGCTACCAGGGAGAGAGAATAAGAGGAGAAAAAAAAAGGGAAAAGCAGTGATGTTTTAGGGGTTGACTAGTGCCTTGAAGAAACAAGTGTCTTGAAGCAGGGGAGGGTGTAGCACGGGGTGGGAGTGGAATATAATGTACTATTTAAAATGGTGTGGCCACACTAGGAATGTGGAATTTCCTACTTTAGTGGCGGGTTAAGGGGGCAAGTCTTGTCATGTGTTCTAGGCCGTCCATGTATCATGGGTAGAAGGGGAGAGAGGGATGTGACACCGTGGCTTGCCCATGCCCTGAATTAATTCACATGCCTCCCCAAGGCTGACCTGTAGGATGCATGCTGTGAAGGGGGGGGATCAGGGTGAATGAAGAGCAGACTCAGGGCAGGAAGGGCTCGTGTGCAAAATTTGAACTTTTAAACAGACCGAAGGGAAGATAAGATTGGCCTTGGAATCTGAACTGTATTGGAAGCACTCAAGGAGGGTAAAGTTCAGGGGTCTGGAATGTTTTTGCAATAGTTTTGGCTTAAAGGGAGAAGACCAGAAGTCTCACTCAGAAATAGGGGGTTGTTTCAGAGGCAACTCCATAGACCCCTGGGCAAGTACTGGTCGGAGGAGGGAGACTCAGTCACAGCCACTGGCTAGGATGGGGGAGCAGGGGCCTTGCAAAGTTGACACAGCCTGGAGACCAGCGTGCTGGTAGTGGATGCTGGGAAGCAGGAAGAAGCTTTCTTCCTGCCACCTCTAATTCTCTGTAGAGGGAGCGTGACTTGTCTAAGCTTAGGGAAGAGGATGTATTTGTAGACTTAAATTTCAGTGCTGGATCCTTTTTACTTGTATGCAGTTAATTCAGCATTGATAAATTTGTCTCCTAGTGGTTTTTCAGGATGGTTTTTTCATTATGCATTTTCTTATGTTTTATTTAAAGGCAATAGTGTATTTGTGTTTAGTTGTCCGTGTCTTCCTCTTAACTCAATTTTCTCTTACTGTGTTATTTAATTTGGATATCTTTGGGTGCTGAAGCTTTGGGAAGCAAATAGACCCACTTTGCTCTATACCAACTTCCCACCCCTGAATCTGCATTTTCGGTAGTAGGTAGGGTAGAAGGGTTTGTTTTCTGGCCATTTTTGTAACCTTGTTTACTTACCTCGTGACTTGAAATTTCCATACTGTGCCATTCTCTCATGTTGTCACTTCTGGCAGTCTTTATCTCTTGTTTGCTTTCTATCCCAAAGCCTGAGAGAAGATGTTTTGTGCTTCTGAGCACCAAATGTGTGTGCTGCATGTTTTCCCCAACACTGGTTAAGTGTCTGACACCAGTTAAGTGTCAAGCAGTTCAGTTCAGTCCTGACACTAGTTCCCGGAATGTGTAGACCCCATCCAGGTCCAGGGCTCGGTTCTACATGGGGGTCTCCACTGTAGATGCCTGGTGCTAAAGTGAACTGGCTCCTCCCGTGTGTGCCAGCTGATTCCCCATTGGGTTTTCATAGCTCTTCTTCATTCAGCGCCTCTCCTGTTCTTCAGAGCAGCTTGAGATTCTTCCCAAACCCTCTGTGTTAGTAACTTCTGCTTCCATCCCATCAAACATACATGCTGAACATTTCACATAGTCCCTCCTCTCCTCTGTATCTCATGGACTCGTTACCCAAAGAGTTGAATGTAATAGAATCAAAACTTTAGAAAAAGTCGCATGCATGTACATGCTTTCTCCAGTTTAATCTCCTTTTATTTATTGAAGTTGCTCCAGCGCTCTTATCTTCGCACCCCACTAAAACTGTTATTTTCGACATGATCTATGATCTTCTGACCTCTTTGTTGTCAAATCCAGAGGTCAATTTTGAATCCTCTTCTTCCTTTAATTCTAAGTGACATTGGAAAAAATGTGACCTGTTCCTTCCTGTTACCCCTTTAAAAATGCTGCTCTTTGCTCTCCACACTTTCCTGTTTTGTCCCCAGCTTCTGACTCTTCCTCTCTGCTTTAAATGTTGACTCCTGGCAGGGTTTGGCTTTTGACCGTTTCTTTTCTCCTTTGCAGGCACTACATGAATGAGTCTCTGTGGGTTTTAAATAATATCTATATATTTCTGATGCACTCAGATTTAAATCTTCATCTGGATCATTCCCTTGGGTTCCAGGTGTTCCAGCGATTCAACGTTTCCTTTTTTCCTTGGGTGTCCCAGGAGATAACTGGAACATGCTTCAAGCCAGAACATGCTTCATCTACAAAACAATAGAGACTCCACAAACTCATTCCTCCATTTACCCATCAACAAATACTAAGTTAAATACTAAGCATGCTTCAAGCCAGAATTTGGATGTCCTTGCTTCCTCCCCTTTCTCCTTTCCGCTGGTGTCAGCAGCATCCTTTGACTGCTTATGCCGCAGTGCCCATCAAACGTGCATGCTAAGTGTTTCCCATGGAATCATTCTCCCAATCCCATGGTCAGTTCGCCATCTACCTCATTGACTCTGCTTGGATTTATCAGTTTCATCAGCCCTGTTGTCCCCATGCTCATCCGGTCATCACCTCACTTTCTTGGGCTGCAGTCATGTATTGCTTATCAGTGAGACATGTTCTGAGCAATACGTTGTTAGGTGACTTTGCTGTTGTGTGAACGTTGGAGAGTGTGCTGGCTCATATGCCCCCTCGTGATCACATCACATCTCCCTCCTGGACCAAAACATCATTATGTGTCCCATCATTGCGTTGTGTAGCTGCCTGCTTTGGCTCTGTGTCCTCACACACCTCACTCCCCCAACCACCTATTCTCCACAAATATGATACCTGTTGGCTAGAGACAGTTATCTCGGGATGCTTATCAGATTGTTTTTCTTGGCTTGTCAAAAATCTGCAGTCACTACTATTGCCTGCAGCTCTTCCTTTGATGTAACCACTGGACTTACACCCTTCCTCCAGACCGACTGTCTTGTAGTTCCTCAGATCTACCATAAATACACTATTTAATTCTCCTGTGTAGGGGCTGGGTTGCTCTCTTAGTTGTGAAAGAAATTTTCTGTAATTGCATGATCTGAAACAACAGTTCCCATCCTAATCAATCAATAACCTTAGAGTTTTCTTCAGATTTTATCAATAGTTCACATTTTATTAGTTCATTTGCTTAGTTCTTAGTTGTTTGTGTTCTGTATTAGGATATGATCTCCATGAGAGTGTGAAATTTTAGTTTGTTTCACATACAAATTCATCCTTAGCAATTAGAACAATGCCTGACTTTTAGGAGCTGTTCAGTAAACTTAGTATTTGTTGATGGGTAAATGGACGAATGAATTTGTGGAGTCTCTATTGTTTTGTAGAAGACAAACATGGTTTTTGTCTTCAAGAATCTTCTAGTAAAGTTTGGGAGAGAGAGGAATAGCTATTTAAGGAGGTCGTTATAATAGTACACTTGCAATTACTAGGAATAAGTGGGAAACAGAAAGATTGTTGGGTTCAGGGACTCCAGAGGTATCATCTGTGTTGTGTTTTGAAGGAGTGCTGGAAATAGGGGGCTATAGTGGCATAGCCACTGGCTCTAGGGAGGATAAAGCACAGCAGTCCTGGCTATGGCACAGAGAGCCAGGGTGATAGGAATTAGAAAAGATGTTTGTGTTGGCATGAGTTACATGTACAATTTTTTACTCTTCCCTCAATTTTGTTTTATTAAAGAACCTTGAATTACATAGTCATTCATAGTTGGATTTTTGACGTAAAATGTTTCATCACCAATGCTGCCGTAGAATAAGCTTCCACCACCATTGTTCCTGGGTTCCCTTTCCAGCCCTCCATGCCCTAGCCCCAGCCTGCCATCTTGGCAGGTATCTTTTAAATTTGGCTAATAAAATTTAGGTCTTGTGATTTCAAGAGGTTTTTTTTTTCTTTTTTGGATCACATCTAGCAATGCTTAGGGTTTATTTCTTGGCTATCCACTCAAGAATTACTCCTGACAGTGCTCAGGGGAACATATGGGATGCCAGGGATCGAACCCAGCTTGCTGCATTCAAGGCAAATGCCCTACCCACTATGCTATCTTTCTGGCCCCAAGAACTTTATGTTTAAGACAAAACATTTGAACCATTTAGAGGGTTTACACTTTTTGAATTGATTTATACAGTTACGTGTTTGGAAAACTTTCCATGCTGCGTTTTAATCACCAACTAGAAAAAAAATAATTTAAGACTCTCTAAATATACTGAAATGTATATATGTGTAAATACACTGTTTTAATGAATGAGAGTAAGTGCCTGAATGCTGAAATGATTTTTAAGTGTAGACAGATGTTAAATTGTTATGTTTAATGACAGAACCTCTAGTTATAGTTGGTCGTGAATATGCTATTCAGGAAGAGGTACATGTGATGAAAAGCATACAGCTTTTCAAGTATTAGCGATTTCTATAAATAATTCACTCCCTTTGGGATATTAGTGTTTGTTGTATTAGTGTTCAGTGTCTGGATTCATGAGTGGTCAGCATAAGAATGAAAAGAAAATTTTCACATTAATTTCAGGAATTTTCTAAATCTTAATAGGTTGGGGTCAGAGCTATAGCACAGCGGGTAGGGCATTTGCCTTGCATGCAACCAACCTGGGTTTAATTTCCAGCATCCCATGCGGTCCCCTGACCACTTCAAGAATAATTC
Organism: Cryptotis parvus; assembly: GCA_021461705.1. NCBI lineage: Eukaryota > Metazoa > Chordata > Mammalia > Eulipotyphla > Soricidae > Cryptotis > Cryptotis parvus. The sequence continues at coordinate 99,835 of JAJIBD010000968.1, read as the reverse complement.
CTGAGTGCAGAGCTGGGAGTAACCACAGAACATTGCCGGGTGTGACCCAAACAAGAAAAAAAAAAATAGGTGACGTAGGTTAATTCCATAAAAAATCTTAGCAATAGAAAAATATATTAGAATATATACACTATTTATGCTGGGCCAGATTGAAGAGGAGTGTGGAGCTGCTGTCTCAGCCAGAGCTAGAGCATATACCTTGAGGCTGGCAGGGATTGAGGGGACTGACTGGCGGCAAGATCACACCAGCTCCCAGGGGCTTATTTTTCTGGGAGGGCCACCTGGTGCTTTCTCTCTGTGTGGCTGGACTTGCTTATTAGCTGTCTGGTGTTTGCTAGAAAGGAGTGTCTGTCTGCTCAGTGTCAACAGTCTTGCTTATTTCTTCTTTTTCTTTCTTTTTTTGTGGCGGGGTTGGGGAGATGATCCATGGTTCAGGGATTGAACCCAGGTCAGTTGCTTGCAGGGTAAGCTCCTTAAGCCCTGAACTGTTGCTCAGGCCCTAATCTTGATAGATTCTCTTGGCCTCCACCTGCTTGGGGGTATTTGCTGGGTTGAGCATGAGGTGGGGCTCTTCTCTGTGATTGGGTGTCAAAGTCTGTTACTGTGGACAGTGAGTTGCTCAATATATTTCGCCAGCATCTCTGCCAGCATGGGAGAGAGGTTATCAGGATGGCACTAGCAGCACCTCTGGCTCTTCATTCCCTGCACATTCCTTTTTGATGGTGGTGGTGGGGGTAGGTACATCAGAAGGTACCCAGGGCTTACTCTTGGCTCTGTGCTCAGAGGTCACTCATGGTGGGATTCTGGGAACCATATATGGCACTAGGGGTTGAACATGGGTCATCCAAGGGCACAGCAAGTACCTACTGTGCTCTCTTTACCTCACCCCCTATAAGTTTCCTGTCTCTCTTCAGTGTGTAAATATGGGATCCTAGAATTGGATGCGCCGTGGTTTGGTATCACTCCCTTATCCCTTATATCCCTATATCCCTATATCCCTATATCCCCTATATCCCTATATCCCCCAGAATCCCTGGAAACCACTTCTTGATTGTAGTCTATGGTCCTGAGTTGGGGATTCTTTTTTGGATACATATGAGAGACCAAGTATTTGGATCCAGTATTGTTTTTGACTCTTTCTGCAAATCCAAGAGACAAATTTTGTAATCCAAATTTTGGTTGCTATAATTGCAGGTGGGAGCAAAGACAAATCTCTCTGTTCAGCATCATGACTCCTCTCTGTATATATACAGTTTCCACTCATCTCTTCTTTGATCCTCCTGAGTAGTAGTGAGAAAGCCCTTGGAGGAAGGGAAGTTTGGTTTGCTTTGCACCATTGACCTTTACTTTTGACATGCTACTGCTTTCATCTTCCATGTTCTCATATGTGTCCTTGAGTGCCCAGGAATGGGTGTTCAGGTATTGCTTGTTTTATCCCCATGACCTTGATTGCTTTCAGAAGATATTTATATGTTCCTCTGCCCTATCCATGTTCCTCCCATTGTGTTACTGCTTCTCTAATCTATATAGTAATTGGCTTACCTGTTATTAGTACCAGAGGGTTATAAATAATTTGCTCTTACTAATAACATAATGACTAAAAAAAGGACATTCAGAGTAGCAGAATTCAATCTGAGGTCGAGAGAAAATGTATGAAAGACAATACTGAAGTATAAAGATGTTAAGACAAGTTCCAACATGAACACATGTAGTTACTTAAGATTACTTGATATAGGTGATTAACTATTACTTGCTATCTGGTTACTCATTAGCTGGGTCATGGGTATAAGGAAGGAGGGAAGTGTGGAACGTGTGTGTTTGTTTGGTATTATGCCTGCAACAAATCTAAAAGGTATTAAATGCTTTGAATTTTTGTTTCCCCTTCAGAAGTAGCATTTTTTAAGTACCAGTATCATCTCTGAGTGTGAATGGCATGTTTAGGTATAAAACAGCTACTGTAAATGAATCAGAAACCTGGGATTTTTTGGTCATTTTTATATATGTAGAAACTTTACTTCTTCCTTGGTATTTGTGTATCTACATGTGACTTTTAATATTAGCCCTCAGTGGAAAATTCAGCTGTGAAAACAGAGAACCTGAGCCTGACTTTGTAGTCAGTGATGAGTTAGTAGTGAGCAACTTTCTCTTGAGCTCTACCAGCACTGTATCATTTCTCCTTTTCCCAGGCACCTGACCCCCTGTTTCGTAGCTTCCACTCTTCTCCACATATGCAGCCTTCATTTGTCTCATGTCACTTATCTTGAACTTCTTCCCAAAAGAGACCACTTGGTGGGCTCCTCATACATGCATTGTCATGTATGCACTCATTTTCCCATGCGCATATTTTCATGCCTTATGTATGTCATGTCCAAATTTAACTACAAAGGAAGTTCTTGTCTGGGAAGTAGAAAAAGGATTGGGATTTTTGTCAGTAGCCACCTTGTTGGGGCTCAGTGGGGTCCCCATCAGATATTGGGGTTCGGCAGGGCCCCCTGGCCACGCTTGGGGCTGAAGATTGTTCCACTGACCGATGGACAAAGGAACAAGACCACAGGTTCTTGTTCAGAAGCTTTCTCCTTTTTAATCTCTTCTCATTCACTTCTCACCCCGCATACCTTAGCACTCCACACACCTCAAGTCAAGACAGCTCCTCGTATACTTTAAAAAAGTTTTGGGGGATGGAAGTTACAAGAGGTAATGGACCTTGTTGTCTGAAATAATGAGGTTTGAAAGAGCTGAAACAATTCTAAAACAATGAGGTGTAAATAAGCTTCTCCTTCCTGGGCAAACTACCAAGGGACTTCCCCCAAGAGATGAATCCTGTCCTGGGACTAAAGGCCTGCCCAGGACAAAGACAGAATCCTGGCATGTTGTTTTCTCCTTTCCTTAGCTGTGAAACAGTCACCTTACTAATGTTTCTAGTTATTTTGTATAAACACAGTAAGAGATACAGACATTTATCTCCACCCAGGAATAAGCTTACAGGAAGGCTGATCCTGGAGACATCTTGCTATATATTCCAGACTATGGTCCCCTGGCCAGGTTGCTTTTTTCCCTAACCCCAACAGGGACCTTAATCAGCTGCTTATCTTTGAATCAGGACAGAGTTTATTCCATGCCCATACTCTCAGCTTATTATATTGTACATATTCTGTTCCCTGCTGTGGCCAGGGTGGCTTACTCACTGCTTGCTCTTGGTTCATCCAGTACTGTGATGGGACTTTTTTTTTAGGGTGGGTGTAAGAAACTAGAATCAATCCAAGGGTAACAATGGTTTTAAGTTAGGGAATATGATGGATGCCCAGACGTAACTGTTTCAGAGTTAATTAACTGCTATATCATAAATGAATAGCCTTAACTGTCTTCCTGTGTCTATACAAAAGGCCTTTGCTCTTGCATAAGAATATGCAAAGAGAAACAACATTACATTTACAATACAAATCCCAGGGCTGGCAGGTAAGAGACAGAGGGCTATACACAAAGGGTAATCCAACACACATGACCTCCTATTTACTAGGATCATGTTAGTTTCAATAAACTTTTTAGTTTCTTCATTTATCTGTTGGGAACCTGGAAAATCTGATACCTTCATGCATTTAAACATGAGTTCAGTAGTATAATTCAGAAAGAAAAGGCCTCAAGTACCTTCAAATATATTTCCTTTATAATGAGTATGATGACAATGCCTCAAGTACTTTCAAATATATTTCCTTTATAATGACTATGATAACAATGCTTTTCTACATTTTTATTTTCATTTGGTGCATTACTTTTGAATGCATTTTAAGTTACAGTAGTCCTTTATTTATTTACTGATACGAAAACTAGTAACTTACTGAATTTTTTTGTGAACAGACTTTAGTGGTATATTTGATTTTGTTTATAGAAGCAGTTAATATTTCTACTTGAAGATGGTCTGTGTGCTCTGATAGTTTATAGCAGTAGATATATCTCTGGTGCAATTTTTTGCATTACTGAGCTTCTTGGAACCAAGATGTTTATTGAAACTCTTAGAAAACTAGAGCTTTACTTGTATATATTCAATATTCCCGCATATTTGGAATTGTGGCAAAATGTTTTAAAACTTCGTACAGCAATTGAATGGTTTGAAACATGGTGAAATGTTGATTTTTTTTTTTATTCAGTGCTTGTAACATTCTATTCCACTGAGTGGAAGCAGGAGACATAGCCCCATACATTGTGCAGTTTAGAACATGCAGTTCACTGAAATGTAGTTGTCTTCGCGCACTGCTCACACTGATGTAGGACTGGATCCAGTTCTCTAGTAGGGGGAGGAGAAGCGTCAGCAGCCGTGTTGTTCCAGTGTGCATGCCAGACAGAGAGCTGTAGGTACCAGGGTCAACTTTCTAGCTCTGATGATTGAGGAACACCAGGAATAGCCAGAGGATGGTTTCTCCTTCAGGAGCTGCTCTATAACACTTTGCCCCTTTCTTTGTTTTTGTATAACTGGGCTTTGGATTAGAGCTGGTCTACAGGACTACAATAATTGTGCTATCTGGAAAGGGCCTAGGGTACACATACTCCTGCTAATATATTTTTATAATCCACTGAGTAATAGTTGGGCTGTCATTTTAATGAAAGTCTAAGTGTCAGTGGAAGACTTGTTTAAATAAATGGACAACTTTCCTTTGTAGAGCTGTGAGCCATAACCCATATGGCACTTCAAAAATTCTAGACTGGAATGAGTTTATGGTGGTGAGTTGGAACTTTACAGCAGAGGCCCTCCAGCTTTCCTCTTATTTGAACTACCTGGAGAGCTTTAAAAATTTCTCCAAACTTTCTGATAGTTCTGAGAATATGCTTGGGGCCCAGAATATGGCCACAACATCAGAATAGTCATGGGGGTTGGGGGCACCAAGGTTTCAGTCATTACTTGCTTCTTGAGGTGATATCTCTGTGTAGTCAGTGCTGAGATGGGTACTTTTTTAAATAATATTTTATTATACCACCGTGAGATATACAATTACAAAGATGTTCATGTGTGAGTTTCGGTCGTACAGTGTTCCAGCACCAAGATGGGTACTTTTGTTTTATTGCAGAGATGAGTAGTGATGGTGCCAGCCTTTGATCCTGGAGCATTATTACAAAGATGGGTATTTTTTCAAGTAGGCATTTGCATTAGCTATTTGAAGCGATCTTGGAGAGAACGGTTATATATTTATTAGCATGTTTTCCTTCTTTTTACGCTATAAGCCATAAGGTTAGAAAGTACAGAATAGTTTTAAGAGTTGAAGGCAAGATGGAATTTAAGAATTGCCAATTTGAATATTTATATGCTTTGCAGGAAACTCTTGTACCTGTAAGTATCTGAAGTTCTGAGATCTCCTGAGAAGTATAACTTTATTCTAAATCTTTTGTGGAATTTTTCTTCTCTATCTCTAAGCCTGCCATGGGTACATGGAAAACCCTAGTTTTTGGTAAATTGGCATCGTTTCCAACATGCCACTGAATTGACTGGTGTCAACACTGTATTCTGTACTTGGGTTTGGAACAGAGAGTTGTTAGTACAGCAGCAGACTTCAAATCAGTTTAAGTTACAAGATAAATGTGTTTAGCTTTATAGATTTATTGATTTATCCATCCATTGAAAGTTTTGATTGTCCCATCTCTGAAAGTCCGAGTGATTTCTTGTTGCAGAAAATTGCTCTGAAGAAGATAAATTCTAGAAGAGTGAGACTCCAGGCCTTCTTCCAAGGAGGGGGTGTCTTTTGCTTAAGGGTTCAGATAAAGATTTTGGTGGGTTACTTTTTAGATGCCATGGTGAAGAAAGAACCTTGAGTTGAATGTTTGAAGAGTAGAAGCACATCAGAGTGTTACACCATCTGAAGCTCTTGGAGGTGAATCATAGGAGCTTGATTGCTGTTAACTGTACACCTAGAGAGGGGAGTTAGGCTAAACATGGCTGGCTGATTGTTTGAGACAGACCTAGAGAAGAAGTAACTGTATGTGCTGGAGGAGGAAAATCAGATTATCAAGTATTCTAGGAAGGGTAGGAGAGGCTATTCTTACCTGCCATCCCTGGAGAAGACTTAAAATTGCTTTTGCCTCTTAATTCTGGAACTAAAATGGTCATAGAATGTTACAAGTGCAAATGTGATCATGTTGCCTTGCTAAAGTAGAATATTTTATGTGACCACTTGCTCTGTCTTCAAGTAGAATTTACGTGCACTGGTAACCTAAATGAAACATGCTACAGCAGGAATAAATTCCTGTTTCTCTTTAACGTCTTTGAGTCTTCTAAGTTCGTAGAGTGTTTGGCTTTGCAACTATTTAAGTACATACACATGCATACATGAATCATCTTTCTTGTACTAGACTTTTCACAAAGATCTGTTAGAAAGAATACAGATATTCAACATGCTGCATGTTATTTTCATCCATTTCTTTTGTGAATTGGTAAAAATACTGTGAGGATTCGGAGTTCTGAGAGTAGACTGTAGCAGGCACCAAGGGTGATGACTCATAATTGCTCTCACAGGGAGGGAGGCTGTAAGCAGACCAGTTCCCAGAAGGAAGTACCTCATGCTAAGGGAGAAATAGAGGTATAAAAGGGATTTTCCCTATTTATTTGTTTATTTATTTGTTTGTTTGTTTGTTTGTTTTCTGGCTAATTTCTTTTTTTTTATTAAGCATTTTATTATACCACCGTGAGATATACAATTACAGTGTTGTTCATGTTTGGAGGTTTCTGTCACATAGTGTTCCAGCACCCCGCCCTCCACCAGTGCCCATTTCCCACCACCAATGTCCCCAGTTCCTCCCCCCCCTCCCATAGCCTGCCTAAATGGCAGGTTCTTTATCTCTTTTCTCTCTCCCTCTCTCTCTTTTCCTTCTCTTACACATTGTGGGTTGTACTACATACACTTAGAAGCCATTATGTGCATTTTTTGCCTGTATTTAATGCTCAGTTCTAGATTAATATTATCCCTTTCGGCATTTATTCACACATGTTCCTTTCTCTGTCTTACCTAACCTCTAACTCCCACACGTTTGCGGTAATTTCCACTTTTGGTAAGACCACCTGATATATTAATGTCATGCAAATAAATGCAGTCATTCTGTCTCTCTCTCTCTTTTCTTCTGACTAATTTCACTCAACATGATTCTTTCCATGTCCATCCATTTATAGGCAAATTTCATAACTTCATTTTTCCTAACAGTTGCATAGTATTCCATTGTGTAGATGTACCACAGTTTCTTTATCCAGTCATCAGTTCTCGGGCATACTGGTTGTTTCCAGGTTCTGGCTATTGTGAATAGTGCTGCTATGAAAATAAAAGTGCGAATTGTGTTTCCACTGTGTGTTTTTGGCTTCGCAGGGTATATTCCCAGGAGTGGTATGGCTGGGTCAAAAGGGAGCTCGATTTCTAGTCTTTGGAGGAATGTCCATATTGTTTTCCAGAAAGGTTGTACAAGTTGACATTCCCACCAGCAATGTGTTAGAGTCCCCCTTTTCCCTCATTCATGCCAGCACTCGTTGCTTTTACCCTTTTGGATATGGGCCAGTCTCTGTGGTTGAAGTTATATCTCATTGTTGTTTTGATTTGCATCTCTCTGATGATTAGTGATGATGAGCATTTTTTCATATGCCTTTTGGCCATTCGAATTTCTTCCTTGTCAAAGTTTCTGTTCATCTCTTCTCCCTATTTTTTAATGGGGTTGGTTGTTTTCTTCTTATATAGCTGTACCAGTGCCTGATATATCCTGGATATTAACCCCTTATCAGATGGGTATTGGGTGAATATTCTTTCCCATTCTGTGGACTGTCTTTCTATCTTGGTCACTGTTTCTTTCGAGGTGCAGAAGCTCCTTAGTTTCATGTAGTCCCATATATTTATCTTTTCTTCTAGTTGCTTTGTTAATGGTGTTTCACCTTTGAAGATGTCTTTAGCTTCAATGTTGTGGAGGGGGGATTTTATTTATTTTTAAAAATAAATATTTTTATTTATTTATAAAAATAAATATTTTTATTTATTTTTAAAAATAAATAAAATCGATAAAATATTTTATTTTATTTATTCATTTCTAATTGATTTTTAATTTGGGGAGCGACAGCGGTGCTCTAGTGGTTCTTTCTATTGCTTACCATACATTGTTGGAGATTGATTCTGGACCTCTGTGTGTAAAGCAGGAACACATGAATTTGCCGAGTGATATCCTTAGACCTCTGCAAGGGACTTTTAGAGACATGGAGTTTAGAGGAATCTTAGAACAAGAGGGATCTTTGAGGGTTCCCAAGAGTAGGAGGATGCTCACGGAACAGTGAGACACAGCCAGGACTTCAGGGAGGTGAGCTGGGAAGAGAGGGAGAGAATGGGCAACCTGGTCCCTGAAGGGCCCTGCTGACTTTGTAGTATGCGTGCAAGAAGAGCAGCTCTAGAGACCAGGTTCTGTGTGAGGGTGGCCTGCCTGGATTTCTTTCAAGTAACTGGAAACCAGTCTGGATGTACTTGCCATTTTTGGATCGAAGGCTGAAGCTTTTATGAATTTATGTTCTGCAGTGCGTACATACATCAGTTCTCTGAAGTACTTGGGAGGAGTCCTGTGAGGCCTCAGAAAATTCATATATGGGGATGTAGGGGGTGGCGCAGGAATTTAGTGCCACACCTGGCTTTGTTCAGGACTTACTCCTAGCTCTGTATTCAGGAATCACTGGTTGCAGGGCTCAGAGAATCATGTACAGTGCGGGCCACTCGTGGCAGGGCTAGGATAATCATATATGGTGAAAGGGCTCGAACTCAGGCCACCTTTGTAGAAGACAAGTGCCGTGTCTACTGCACTTTAGGCTGCAAGTGTAGGTTCTTCTAAAGTAGAGATTTTTGTGTTGGCATAATCTCTCTTTGGGTTCTCTAGCCCCTGCTCTGATGATCTCAGAGAGAATTATGGCGGGCTTTCAGAACTCTGCTCTTAGTATCTTGGTTTGGTGTCTAAGAATGGGCTCCTTACTAAGTATCTTTCTTCTTCCTGCAGACACATGGTCATAAATACCAAGTGCCTGCCTGAAGGACTGGGCGTTTTTTCAAGAAGTCTGTTACCGGGTATGGCCGTAGCCAAGTGTCATCGTTTCATACCTACTGTCGAGATTCAGTGACTTGGCTTAATAAGACATAAAAGCAGATATTTGAGTGATTTGTGTTTGGGCTCAGTTTGGAGCTGTTCTTTCTGCATGACACAGGAGTCGTTTCAGACTCCTCGCCAGTGCCAGCCCTTTCGAAGTATCAACATGAAATCTAGCCAGAGCAGGAGCTCAGAGCTTGGCTGTTTCGTCCCCCCTGGAGCCAGCTTCTGCCAGACTGCTAGAGAGCCAGCTAGAGGCTTGTCAAGGAGTGACCTGTTTGCTTTTCAGGAGGAGGGTGGCAGGAAGACCAGCTTGGAAGCCAAGTGACATATGATATTCTGGGATGACCCATTCTTACGTGGCCCCTTTGAAGTCTTTTATTTTTAAATGCAGACATTCTAGCAGTTTTTTCTGCACCAAATCCAGTGCAGAATCAGACCTCTGACATTTGGATCGTATCTTATTCCCTCCCCTTTCTTTTACTGGGACCAGGACATGGGGAAAGGGGGAGTGGGAGTGAACCCTCTGGAAGAGCTGAATAAGAAGTTGTCATCTTTGTTGATCACACGTCCCGCAGAGAGGGCCTCCAGTCACCCATGCCCGCTCATTCTCTCAGGGTTTCTAATCGGACCAGATGCTCGTAGACTTACTTGGTCCATCACCCCTTCTCTGAAGCAGAATGACCTCTTCTTTAGGCCAACAAACCGAACCCCCACACCCTAGTTGCACTGAGGTTACTTTCTGGATCTTTCCAATGCACCCCCTAAACCATTTTGGAGGTAACAGTACTCCGGGATTTCTCCTGACTCTGCATGAGGATCACTCCCGGTGGTCTTCAGGGAACCGTATGTGGTGCTGGAGATCAGACGTTGGTAGGCTGCATGCGAGACAAGTGCCTTAACTGCCGTCTGTGCTTTCTCTCTGTGCCCACTCAGCCCTTGCATCATTTTAGAAAATGCTGATTCTCAGTATTTCTATCTGGCCTCCTCTAGACTCCGAGGCTCAGTGTAAAGTTAACGCATGAATATGACTGTGTAATATTGGACCTTACTTGTTTTTGTTTGGAAATTCAAAGGGCTGGTTTCTATGTTGTATCTATGTCTTAAATTTGCAAGTTTTATTTGAATAGTACATTGTAAACCCTAAGGGTGTGGAGGAGAAATAGGATCACTTAAGTGAAGTACAGAGCACGGTGTTTCTACAACTTCTTTGTGGTGCCTAAGCAAAGTAGATGTGTTATATGTAAAATCAGGGTATTCTTTAAAGGTATTCTTTAAAGGTATTCTTTAAAGGAATACTTTGGTGGATTTGATTGGTACAGCCTGGTTTGAAGTTCTTGAAATTACTGGGAAAGTGGCCTGAGAGATAGTATAGGAGGTCCAGGTGCCTGCCTTGCATGCTGCAGATCCTGATTCCATCGCCAGCACCACAAATGGAGGACTGCGTGGTCCCTCCTAAGCAGAGAGCTAGGACTAGCCCCTGAACAATTCTGAGCTTGGCCCAATCTCCCTGTCACTTCCAACAGATCAACCAATAAAGTTCAGTGAAAATCTTTGTTGTAAAATCACATAAAAACAATGAGTAAAATCTGACTGGTTGGGAAAGTTTCTTGATTGGCTATATAAAAGCACTTTTAAAAGTTACTAAAGCTGGACCAGAAAGATAGTAGGTTGCTTTACTTGAATATGGCTGACCCAGGTTTGATCCCTGGCAACATACATGATTTCCTAAGCCCTCCAGAATAAATCCTTGAGCACAGACCCTGGAGTAAGCCCTGAGCAGTGCTGGGTATAGCCCCCAAACAAAATAGTTACTGAAGCCAAGGGTAGAAAAAGATAAACTGATTATTCATGCATTTTTTCTCTTTTATGTAAAAATGGAAATTGTGCTTTGATGAACAGTCTTCATTATATGGGATATGGTTTGTAGTATCTTGAATCAGAATATGCATTTCAAAGTAAGAGAAAGACAAACAAAGTGTCATATGAAATGCTAAATCAGATCTACACCAAAACATTTAGCTTTTTGAGAATTTAACATTCCTTTTCCTTTACTAAGTAAAATACCAAATCCTAAGGATAATTAGGAATGTCTTTGGAATAATTTCATTTGGATATGTACTTCAAGGGTTTAGTTGCCTGATAACTGAAGTTAATTGAAGTACTCTATTTTGCCAAAATTTATGGAGACAGTGGTGTTGGGAATTTTAAATTGTAGGACCTTGAGAAGGAAAAGCTATTCTTGGAGACTGTAACTATATAATTACTTTCTTGAGGTCCTGGTAATAGAAGATAACTCATAGAACTCTTGTTAAGTGAAATGCTAAAAATATAGGGCATATTGAATTTCAGTTAAGGACCTGCTTTTCTGTTTGCTCTTTTTCCTCTAGTCAGGTGTGTTTTGTTAATTTCTGGGGGGAAAAAGGAAATAACATAATTTCCTTCTTACTCTCTGTCTCCCAGATACTGGTTTTGTCTCCATGCCTGGGGCTCAGTTTCTGTGACTTTCGCTACCAGGCTTATTCAATAATAGCTTATTAGGAATTCCCTTAGGCATGATGTTCAGAACCCTTGAAGTGAGTGTGGCAGTTTTCATCTCTTGGGTGCTGGCGGAGTCTTTGAATATCTTGTCCTGTGGCGTTTTCCTTGATCTTCCGGTACTCTTCTAGGTCCATGATTAGGGAATCGGAATCTGTGCCTCATTAATTTGTGAGACTAAGCTCCCCGGCCACAAAGACTGATGGGATGGAATCCACCTCTTCTCGCTTTTGATTGCTTGCCAAGCGCAGGCAGGATGCTCGGCTTTCCCAGTGGAGTCCAGAGTTCAGGGCACCGTTTTCAGAAGGAAGTGCTCCAGAGCACAGGGGATTACTCCGCCATTCCAGAAAGTTGTTGCTATGCTCTGAAGGCAGATGTTTCCTCCTCTTTGCTTTCATATCTTAGTTCAGTCCTTTTCCTGGCATAATTTAGTCTCTTTAAGCCCCTTATCTACTTCCTAGTGCCTGTCTTCAATACCTGACTTTTCCCCCTTTGGAAAACCGTCACCTCTTGGCCTAGACTCTCTTGATACCAGCCCCAGAAGGAGGAGATTTCTTACTCTTTTGAGTTATCTGTCAACCAGCTGGCTCTGAGCTGCTTGTACTGAAGGACCTCCACTGTCCACTGTGACTTCAGTGGCAGTCAGGTTTCAGATTGGAGGAATTTGGGTGTCCCCTGAAGCTTTTTCATCACAAGAGTATTCTAAGTATAATTTGTAGAACCTTGAAAGAAGGACCTGCCACTGAGTATTCTTTGCTAATTTGTTTTGCATTCTATTTTGTAATAGACAACATGAATTTTTGGAAGAAGGAACTTTGGTTGAAAATTCAAATACTTATGGAAAACATTTCTTGTGAATTACAGTCTTTGCTGCCATTCTTTAAAGCAGTGATTTCAAAACACGATCTGTGGATCAGTCCGCTTGCGTGCATTAGAAGGTTGGAAACCACTGCTTGAAAGCCTTATAACATCTGTGAACATTTTCTATTCATAACACTTAAAATGCTTTGATTTGTGTCCTTTTAATGGTCACATTCAATTGTGACAATGAAAATTCCCTTTTGAGTGTCCCATGAAGAAGTCATGAAATCTGGTATCCACAGGCAGCTGACTATGGGATTTCAGAGAAAAATACTGCAGTCCAGTTTTTGAAGAACCAGATTCTAAAGAAAGAAGAGACTCTGTGTGTCCGTTTGTCACATCTCATTTAAAAGTCTGGGTTCTGGGCTTTATTGCTGCTTCAGAAATGTCACTTCAGAGAAGTTGCCATTCCTAAAATGAGTCATTTCTGCTTGTACCTGATCAGGTGTTTTCTAATTTTGTAGCCAAAAGAAAGCAGTGTGTGTATGATTGGCAATAATATAAGAATAGGTATATAAGCTTAGAAAATGAAGTCTTGGTAAAATATTTACAGAAAATAATTGAATGTAACTTTTAAAGCTGATGGTGCAGGGTCCAGCTGCCATCTTGATGTTTGGGAGATGCTCTCAGGAGTACTCAGGGAGGGCCACATGGTTCTGAGGATGGAACTGAGGCCCCTGAATGTAAAACGTATGCTCCAGCATTTGATCTGTCTTCCCAGCCCCATAATCACCTTCTCATATTAAAATGGCAATTAAGGACTTTTTTTTATCTTTAGGTGTTTCAAAGAAAATCATTAATATTCTTTTAACCGGTATTTTTTTTCTACCTTATTTCTACCTTATTCTACGTTATTTTCTTCTAGCCTATCTATGTCTTCATGTTTGACTACTGTAGGCAACATATTATTGGATTTTGCTCTCATTCATTCTGACTGTCTTTGCTTCTTAGAGTGGTTTCTTCATTAATATTGGATGTAATTCTTGATATGGTGGAATTTAGACCTGCTATTTAATAGATCCTCCTGTCACATATTTTTTTCCCTTGGCTTTTTAGATTGTATGAACAGCATAATTACTAGTGCAGAAGGCCGTAGAGATTTAGTCATAGCCTGGAGCACATGCTTTGCGTGCAGGAAGCCTGGATTTGATCCCCATCTCTGCTTCTGTTCTGCAGTGCTCTGCAGGGTCCAAACTCTTAGCCCCTCCCCCAAACAAAAATAGAAGCATTAATAGATTTCTCCACAGAAATTCTACACACTGTGTCTTGAATAAAAAGACCCTCCAACCAAGAATACTTGACCTAGCTAGATTATTTCATGCTTGAAGGAGTTCTAAAGAGCTTTTCAGGCAAATAGCAGTTAAAGCAATGCTTCGCTAAACCTGACTTCCAAGTTTTTAAGGGACAACTACTTAATGCAAGTAACCTCAGCTAAAAGTAGTAAGATACCTATAAAACATAAAATTGGTACAGAAGGAGAATAAAAATGGGGGCCATTTTCAAGTTTACTAATTATTTCGTATTCACTTGTATCACTTGTCTTCCTGTTCATCGATTTGCTCAAGTGGGCACCAGTTACATCTCCATACGTCCTGTCACGAGCTAGTGTAGCCCAAGGGCATCTGTTCTATCCAGGAGCATGAAGAGCCTCAAACCATTTCTTCAGGTCATGGGAATGAAGTCTATAATTGTTACTCGTTTTTAGCATAGCAAATACAACACGGGTAGCTTGTCAGGCTCTGCTGTGTGGGTGGTACATTTTCAGTAGTAGGCTCTCATCTCATGCATTTGCCAATGAACCACAAGGTGGAGAGATCAGTTTTTCTCTTAGGTGGAGCTCTGACGAGCTGTGGAGTCCAGATGTTGAGAATGACTGACCTCATGGTGTGGGGCTTCCTCTGGCTTCTTGCTAGAATCACTGGGATGACAGGCCAGGGCTAGCTAGAACCTGCCTAGAACTGTATACAGTGTATGAATGTGAAATATCCTGGGAAGGACCTGGTCTATTATTTCCTTTTACTTCGTTGTATTTAGTTTAGAGAATTAAAAAATTTAGATAACTGTATTTTTAGTTATCACATTTTTATATATTTTGCTTTTTGGGTCACACCCGAAAAACATTAATAGATTTCTCCACAGAAATTCTATTCATGGGTTACTCCTGGCTCTTCACTTAGGAATTACTCCTGGCAGAGCTCGAGAGTAATTCCTGTGCCCCCCTGGGATGAACCCAGAGCCACTGCAGAGCCTGGAAAGCTACCCCTGGTGTATTTGATATGCTAATGACAGTAACAATAATGGACCTCATTCCCAATGAATGGAGACGTTACTGGCGCCTGCTCAAGCAAACCGATGAACAACAGGAAAACAAGTGACAAGTGATATTTTATATACTACATACTTAATATTTAACTGAAATATTAAACTTGATAGTTTCCTTTTAAACTGACCTTATTTGTATGTTAAGGAAGAGAGTGTCTTACAGCTTTTCGGGTTATGTATTTTTGGGGGCAAGGTTTGGTAGTTTGTAATTTTAAGAAACAGAGTCATCCAAGTTTTTTAATTAGTGTTCATGTTAATTCGTCATGGTTCTTCTAATCAATATTTGGGCAAACAGTCAGTCATAAAATCTTCAGTTTAATATATGATACTGCTAAATTTTCATTTCTCCTCTTATTTTTCTATTTTGACCTTATCAATTTTATTGACCTTTAAAAAAAACCTTCTGGTTTCATTGATTTTCTTTTTTTTCCTATTGTTTTCTTTTTAATTTTAAGACTACCTGGTTTACAGTGCAGGTAATGGTAAGGTTTCATGCATAGACAGTTCAGCACCACACACTCCACTGAAATGTTTGCCCTGGCCGTTCCCCAGAGTGCTCTTCCCTAATGTGTTCCTTTGTATCCCACAGATGTGAGAGATCATTCTGGGTCTGAAACTTTCCCTGTGACTCACTTCACTCAGCATGATGCTCTCCACATCCATCCACTTAGCAGCAAATTGCATGATTTTCAACTTTTCTTATAGGCTAGCCTAGTGTTCCACTGTGCATGTGTATGCATCAGTTTATGCAATAATCTGTTCTTGAACACTTGAGGCTTTCGAGATCGGGGTATCCTGATTGTGCGGCAATGAAAATGGGAGTGTAAATGACTTTCCTGAATAGTTTTGGGACCTTTGTGGTAGATGCTCAGAAGTGGAGTTGCTGGGTAGTATGGAAATTCAATTCCTTGTTTTTTGAGAAGTGTCCATATTGTTTCAATGGCTGGGCCAGTTGACATTCCCACTAGTAGTGAATGAGAGTCCCTTTTTGTGACAGCCACGCTGGCACCATTCTTTGTGATGTGTGCAGTCTCACTGGTATGAGGGGGTACCTCATTGTTTTGATTTTCGTTTCCTCGATGGGACGGAAAAGTAAATGGTGTAGAGAATTATTATTTTTTTTTTTTTTTGCTTTTTGGGTCACACCCAGCAATGCTCAGGGTTACTTCTGGCTCTGTGCTCAGGAATAACTCCTGGCACTGCGTGGGGGACCATATGGGATGCCAGGGATCGAACCTGGGTCGGCTGCATGCAAGGCAAACGCCCTACCCGCTGGACTATTGCTCTGACCCCGTGGTGTAGAGAATTTTTTCATATGCCTTTTGGCCATCTATATATCTTCTTTAATGACATTTCCGTTCATCTCCTTCCCCTGATTTTTTTTGACAAGTTTTTTTTTTTCTTGTCAGGGCTTTGCATATTTGGATATTAACCCTTTGTCAGATGTTTTCAACTTTATTACATTCTCAACAAATTTCCTATTTTATTTTTCTGCTAAGGTAGGGTTTAGTGTGTGCTTCTTTTTTTTAAATTCTTGACGTGTAAATTTTAATTTTGATTTGAGAATCTTCACTAAAAAATCTACAATTTAATACTATTAAATTTTCTCTAAAAACTTGGCTGTGGTGGCTGGCAGCTCAGGACAACACCCACTGACCCTTAGTCTAGGGAATGGGTGGGGGGCCCAAATCCCTGCTCCGAGTCCTGCCAGCGTGGCCACCTGCATGCTGAGCATGCCCTAGGAGCTATGTAGGACATGGCCAGGGGCTGTCCAAGCCTTTTACCTTTCCCCCAGGAACTCCATGGGCCGCTCCACATGAGGCTGAGCTATGGAGATGTAGATCTGGAGTGTCTGTCTTCCGGTGGTTGGCTGTGGTGGCTGGCAGCTCAGGGCCACACCCACCACTGGGGAATGGATGGAGGGGGCCAAATCCCTGCCCTGAGTCCAGCCAGCATGGCCACCTACATGCTGAGCAAACCCTAGGAGCTATGTGGGACACAGCCAGGGACTGGCCGCACCTTTAACTGTGTCAGAATATACTTAGGAAACGTTTCTTCCCTTTTGCTCATGGAAGAGCAGTTTATTGTTTCTTGATCACATGACATTCCATTATTCGTCGGTTTGCTTGAGTGGGTGCAGTGATATTTCCATTTGTTCCTGTCACGTGCCAGTGTAGCCCAATGGCATCTGCTTGCTCCAGGAATATGAAGAGCCTCAAACTGTTTGTTCAGGGTCTTGACTAAGAAGTCTGACCGTCTCATAGGTATGCAGCCATGTGATCTTTGGACGTCCCGTGGGATGCCATGTCCCTCAAGGTGTTGCAGGTGTGGCTGTGGTGCCCAGCTGTATCAGCAGGTGGCAGACAGGGAGACAAGCTTGTCTAGATCCAGGGTTCTGCCCGTGGGCCCTGGATAGTTAATGGTCTGCCATAGAAAAAGACTGGGCCCCCTTGGGTGAACCCAGATCCACAGCAGAGCCTGGCAAGCTACCCATGGTGTATTCGATATGCCAAAAACAGTAACAGTTTATTGTTTAATTTCTGAATATTTGAAAAATGTGATTTTTTGTCATTGATTTACACTTTAGTTCTATTATAGTCAGAGCATATTTTATGAATTATAAAGAAATGCAATACAACATCATGGAAAATGGGAGAATTGAAATCGTAGTGATAATTCCACTGTATAAAGGACAGCACTGTGCCTTATTAAAAATAAACTCAGCTTATAACTCTCAAGGTTGCTGTGTAAACCACACTGTACACAATTGTCTCGTCATTATGTTATTTTTTCTAAGTACTTGATTAGTTTCAATGTGGAGATAAAAATTATTGAAGCATTTGAATATTAGGAATTTTCAAAACTTTTTTTTTGCTTGTTACTTAGTTTTAGAAACATTCAATTTTTTAGGGCTGAACTTGAGTTAGAAAGGAAAGAAATAGTTGGAATTTATAGATACCAATTGTAGATGAGAATTTTGAGACTGAACTATTTTAAGAGGGTTAAGTTCAGAAGCAGAATTTCCCCAGTGTGATTTGAAAGTATTCTAAAGTTCATGACTGAATGCAAAGGAATACCATTTCAAGAACTTCTGAGGGGGAAAAAAAATATTTAATTTCAGGAACGTTTTCTGAAAGTTTTTTGTATTCACACTCTTTCTCAATGGAGACTTAGAAATGATATTTTAATAAATGAAAAGTGCCCAGAAAGGATTAGATTATGTTAGAAAATGATTTCTCAAGCATTTCATAGGGGAGAGCCAGTGAGAGTGGGGGGGGAGGGTAGGCGATTGGAAGAACATATGCTTAAGATGGTGGCAATGCGTTTGCCACATTTTCTCTGCTTTGCACTGTCAGTGACTTAAACTTAGAAAGGAAATGACAGGGTGGGGAGCATGAGGTTTAGGGAAAAGAAACCCTTTCCTGGTCCTTTCCTGGTCAGGAGCAGAACCACTGTGGAGATTAACATCTGAGCAGAAATAAATGGAAGAGAATCATAAATACCAGCCAGGTAATTTTGAACTTGCAACTGAACAGAAAATAACAGATGTGCCTCCAAACTTAAGAAACCTAAAAGCAATAGATCGTGCTGTTTAGAAATGGATAGTGGGTGTTCTCACTCCATGCAGAGGAGAATTTGACTTCCCATGAACAGCCTTTTAGCCCATCTGAAATGAAGGCCAACCTGCATATACAGGTCAGGCCTTCTCTATTTTACGACTCAAGAAGAGGATAGAAGTGGTTAACATCCTATTTTTGATGTGGTGACATAAAAACCCTGCTTGCCCTTTACGTTACCACCGTTGTATTATAATAAACTGTTCATTTTTATGTGTGGTAAATAACAGTGCTGACTTACTCACAAAATAATGCAAAGCATATGGGTCACAACTGTTTTTAGGCAAAAAGTCTCTAAAGTTTTATTTAGGCTCCTTAATTATAGAGTGGTTTGGAAGGCCAGTATGTGGTTTCAGTTTACGGTTACTAATGTTGGCCTTCATGATGTGCATGTGCTAATGTTGCTGGAGACAAAGAGAACAAGGATGGAGGGAGGGAGGTTCAGACGCTCCAGGGGTTGTCCTTTAGCCAGGTTTTTAAAAAGTGGGGGCGGAGCGATAGTCCAGCGGGTGGGGCATTTGCCTTGCACGGGGCCGGCCTGTGCCGCCCAGGTTCTATCCCGGCATCCCATACGGTCCCCCAGCACTGCCAGGAGTGATTCCTGAGTGCAGAGCCAGCAGAAACCCCTGAGCATTGCCAGGTGTGACCCAAAAAGCAAAAAAAAAAAGTGTTATCAAGATATGGGTTTATTGGAAATAAGTATGATGACAGTTTATACTGTTTTTGAGCTGGTTGTGCCCGGAGTCCAAGCACGCCCACCCCCACCATCCCCCAGTATTTAGTACTTTAATTGATACATTTTTATGGCAGTTTGAAGTCACTGACTCTAGAGATCTGAACAAATAACCTTTGGAGCCTTTCTCTTATAGTACTCCCATTAGATGTATCAAGCCCAGCTTGGGTGAGCAGCAGACAAACATGCTTGTCTAGAGAGACAAGATATAAGTCTTCAACTTTCTGTACGGTAATTTGGGGATCTCCTAAAGTGGTGTGTGTGTGTGTGTGTGTGTGTGTGTGTGTATGTGTGTGTGTGTGTGTGTGTACACATAGTTCTGTTTGATTAGTCATGATAGAAATAATTTGACATCAGTTGGGATTTAGCAATAGTGTAACACAAAATTGTCTTGCAGTCTTTGGATGCACTGGAAAAGGCTCGAGTTGAAGAACCCAGGAAGAGGTTGAATGTGTGTGGTTGGAAGGTTCATTTGTACTTCCCAGAATGTGTATTGCTCTGATTCTTGTCAGGCTAATGACACTGTCATCTCTGAAGTATTGTGTGGAGCAGAGAAAGTGTGAAAGGGTGAGACTAATAGGGTCTCAGCATTGCTTCCTGCCTCCACCCTTGCCCCCATGAAGGGCATATGCCGAAATTCATTTTCCATTTTCTGTGTATGGGTTGTGGCCCGGGACAGTCTTTCCAGCCCGTCTGTTCAGAGTGCCTTCTGCTCCGCAGCCCCCGGTTTTCTCCACTGCCCCTTGTCTGCAGTGATGCACGCAGCAGGTGTGTGTCTACACGGGGGGAATTAGAATACACTGAAGGATAAACAGCCTCTAGTGTGTAGGAGACATCTAGGAAGGGCTGAGGGAAAGGAAGATCTGCTGGGCAGGAGAAATCAGAGGTCACTGCTCACAGTACTCAAGCAACCTGTCAGTCACAAAAGTCCCTGTGCCAGATAGTTTCATGACTTTTTCCTTTCCTTTTCTCTTATTCATACATCTCTTCAGCAAACACATTCAGAGTGTGTTTGTCTTCTACAGGGCATTAAGATCTTGACAGTGGGATTGACTGTCTTTGAGGCTCTCACAATAATTCAGGCAGAATGTAAGATTCGCTAACAGTTATGTGAGAACGTGGTACATGGGAAGAGCAGGATGCTTCAAAGGGCTTTTGGGTTCTTGTTCTCAGTGTCCTGAGGAAGATTGTGGGAGTCTCTGGTTCCCTCTCAGGCCCAGCTCTATCCCTCTTCTTTCAGGAGGCTAGCAGTAACTTCCCAGAACAGCCTTAGGCTTTAAGCCCAGTGATGAGTAGGAGAACTGGTACTTGGAAAGTGCTCAAGCTGTTGTCAGTATTGACTCCAGTATTGACTCTCCTTTGGAGAGGAAAGCCCGAGTCCTTGAATGAAGCGCTGGGGCTGATCCACCACATTTGAATCCTCTTTGTCCCGCCTTGCACCAGTCTCTATGTCTCCTTGCAGCCTGCTGGTTTCTCTGCACCCATTGTTGCCCTGTGCTCTGTCTCAAAGGCAGGTGCTGAGTCTCAGAGGTCAGCAGCTGGCGTCAGTTTCGGTTCCTCTGTATCACTCAGTGACCTTAGACCTTGGCATGGCATGTCTTGTGCCCCGGTTTCATCCATAAACCAAAACCATGTTGTTATTAATAGTAGCTTCATTGGGATAAGCATGAGGAACTTGGGAGCATTATATGATGATCTGCTCCTTTCAGCACTAGGGATCATCTGATTGTGTCCCTCCTGCCACTGGTCTGTGTGGGTGGCCCCGTTCATCCATGCTACTTTGGAGTCCAGTCACATGTCTCTGTCTCACACTAACTCATCATCTATTTATCCTTTCCTTATGCTTTTCTCCCATCTGTATTGGATACACTCCCTTATCCCCTTAAATTTTTTTTTTTTGCTTTTTTTTGGGGTCGCACCTGGCGATGCTCGGGGGTTACTCCTGGCTCTGCACTCAGGAATTACTCCTGGCCGTGCTCAGGGGACCATATGGTATTCGGGGATCGAACCCGTGCTGGCTTAGGCTGGCTGAGTGCAAGGCAAACGCCCTACCCGCTGGGCTATCGCTCCGGCCCCATGTCCTTATCCCTTAAATAATTGGAATGTTTTGGCCTTTGTTTTAGCCTAAAAGGCATCCTTGCTAATGAATTTCCTTGTTTGTGTGTGTTGTGGGGGTGTGTTCCAGGTTTGGAGGCAACACCCAGCAGTGATTGGCTATCTGCTCAGAAGTTTCTTAGAAGAGCTCAGGGGACAATGTATAAGTAGGATTAGAACCAGGGTCAGCTGTAGGCAAGGCAAGAGCCTTAATCCCTGTTTTATCTCTCTGGCCCCTAGTTAATGAGTTCTTTTGGTGTATCTCCCTCTTAGCATTCTACAGTTCCTGTCTCCACCTCCTTGAGGTTCCTATCTCCTTGCAGTTATGTTATTGGGTTGCCATTTTCTTTTGTTAAAGGATTGAGCCTTCACCTTCATTGCATCCCAGTGTTCACTTATCATGTGGTGTACTTTCAACCAATACTTGTTTATAAATGAATTAGAAAATGGAACTTTACATGTTTTAAATATAGTATCATATTATCAAATGATGTTTTTAATTGAGGGTTTAGAAGAGGGGAAAGAAGGTCAATCTATGAACTGGCCTGAATTTACTTCATGGGGTGGGGGTAAGGGAGGGCTTGCTGGGGTGCTGTTTGTCAGCATAGAGCATGGTGAGAAGCTTGTGGACCTGCCCGGACCGAACCATGGTAGACACACACATATCTGAGGCACGTCACAATCTCAGTCATTTGTGACTGTATTAAAAACAAGTGAGCAACATATCACGTAGGTTTAATATAGCTTGATTTTAGAGTACAATGAGTCAGTAATATTTTGATTAATAAATAATTTGGGAAAAGTACTACAGACTACCTACCAAGAGTGAAAAGCTTTATTTCCTTCAATTTTTTCAAGGAAATAAAATGTTTTGTCTCAACTTTCTATCTAAAGCATGTCAGTGACCCTTTAAAGAACCCATAGTAAATCTGATAAGCTCATTATTATAAGCTGAATTTAAGGACTTTTCCCCATCGTCCTCTGCAGCTTTGCCCTGTCAGATGAAGCCTACAGATCCCTACGAGATCAAGATAAAGACCAATGTATCCTTATCACTGGGGAGAGCGGAGCTGGAAAAACAGGTAAGGCCACCATGCACAGCCTTTCTTTGTCCTCTCTAGAAGGCAAGTAAGTGCTGCATAGAATGAGATTATGAAGCCGAAGAGGGCATAGAGCCTCATTAGCATGCAGGTGCCCCGGCACATGCAAGGGAAATGTTCTCTGGGAAGGACTTTGCTCCTCTCACACGTGAAGAAACAGGTGACTCTAGAAAGGGTAAATCAATGTGTGTGTGTGGGGGGGAGGGATCCATAAAAGATAATTCAAGAAATGAATTACCTACATCCAAACTTTGTTTTATCCCTGATCCCCAAAGGTCTGCTTCTGGTCACCCTGAGCACAGAGCCTGGAATAGCACCTGAGCTCTTCTGGGTGTGGCCCAAACACTCAAAATCAAGACAGAATAAACAATATGGTCTCTAATGCTGGATTCTAGAATGTTCTAGAGTAATCGCTTAGTGCCTCGAGGTCCTTTACTTTACTCAAGATCCCAGTGTCTGTGTGGTGTGCACAGTCTTGTTACCTTCTTAAGGAATTACAAATTATTTGTGGGAAAAGGAGGGGGAACCAAAAGAAAGTCATTAACTGGTGGGCACAACCGCAAGGAAGCCACAAACACAAGTGATCTCTGGGTCTCTGTTAAAACGTGAAGGAAGACCCCAGGGAAATGTTGAAGTTCTTTCTAGACATGCCTTCGTCTGAAGCACCAAAAAAATAAAAAGGAATTTTTAGATATGCTTTTAGATGGGCTGGCAGCCTTTCCCTCTAAAACAAACACCAAAATGGACGGATTAACTTGTGTTTTGTTTCTGACTTTAATAAAAGCAGTTTGTGTGATTGATGTTCATGAGAAAATGATTTTACACATGGAAAAAGATTCAAAAGAGCAGCATTCTCTAAGTCCAAACTTGGACAGATCCAAACAGCTGCTGTCAGAGTTTCTTGGGAGAAATGAATGAGTCCTTGCCCAAAAAGGACAGTGAAGGGGAGGGTATTTTCAGGGCCTTTCATTATGTTAAATGTCCTTGCTCTAAAGATAAGACTCCGATGACAGGTGATTTCTGCTAGCTTGCCAAAGTGGGTTTGAAATGTTTCTACTTTGCTTAGTTATTTATGATTAAGAGAAAACGAAAAGGATTTCAGTCAACTGACTGAATCCATTTTATTTATAACCTTTAGTGATATTTATGCCTTTAAAGTCTCACTATCTGCCTTGAAATGTCTTTTCTATCTACACCTGTTTCTTCATTCACTTTCTGTAGAAGTACAGCAAGGTTTTGGATAACATCATTTAATTCAAAGCCTTTATTTTATTATAATATTGAGAAAACAACAAAAACAATCCCAGCTAGTGGCATTATTTGAAGATCTGGATTTGTTGTTATTTGTCTTTAAATCTGGTTCAAAAATCTTGGCTTTCCTTCGCCTCTCTCCTTCTTCCTGTGTAGGTGAAGAATGACTGAGTGTGTCCAGCTCTTTCTCTAGAACCCTTTAGAGAGGGAGTACAGTGTTTCTTAGCAAAATTATGTAGGCCTTGGCTCTGCTTAGGCAGAAATGGAGGAGAAAAGACTGGCACATAAAGTAGTAGAAAGCAGTTTATCATGTAGATTGGGAAGTTTTAGTTATAGCCTTGTAAGGGACCTGCAGACTTGTTTGTAGTAGTTGAGAAGACGTTAGTTTGTAAGGTAACCTGCCAGATTTGTCATTAAGATCCAGCTCGCCAAAGTTGTTCCTGATCTACAGTTGAATTGTTGATGCTCATTGGTCTGGATTCCACCATCTGGATCTTTACTAAATTTTGTCAAAGACCTTTCCTCATTTACTCAAATATCTTCCTCGGGATACATATTCCTTTTTTGTCACATGTAGTCCTTCATATCGGAATTAATTCCTGAGTATCTGTGGAGGAATCAGAATCAATTCATGTCTTTATGGAATTTATAACCCAACAGAAAAGAGAAAGAGTAGAGAAGAGAAAGGGAAAGTAGAGAAGAGAAAAAGGAGAGAAAGCTAGTATGCATCTAGGCACTAGCCTAAATACACGCATACTTATGTATGCATGTGCTTCCTACACAAAACATTAAGAGTAGTGAATGAGAAGTACAGGGCGTCCAGAAGACGTATATCAGAAGAACTGACTTTCATTTCACATCCCTCACGATCCAGGTAATAGTGTTCTAGAATCATCCCATTTTGTTAAATTCACTCACTGTATCACTGTCTTCCCATTGTTCATCGATTTGCTCGAGCGGGCACCAGTAACATCTCTGTGCGTCCTGTCACAAGCAAGTGTAGCCGAAGGGCATCTGCTTGCTCAAGGGACAGGAAGAGCCTCAAACCATTCTTCAGGTCATGGAATTGAGGTCCATAATTGTTACTAGTTTTGGCATATCAAATAAAACACGGGCAGCTTGCCAGGCTCTGCCATGTAGGTGGTATACTCTCAGCAGAAGGCTCTCATTTCAAGCATTTACTGATGAAACTTTTTAATTTTAAAATATCTAATTTTAAGTTATTATTTATTTTTAAAATATCTCTAATTTTAAAATATCTCTAGTTAGACAACAAAATCCACAGGAGAACTTATAGACCTTTATTTTCACTATGGTACAAAGTGTAAAATGGTCAGTAAAGTTGTATTAAATATGTGAACGTTTTCCATAGGGAAGTACGTTTACTTGGTTGACTCCCACAAAGTACGGGTCATTAATTGGGAGGGACACCGGGGTCCTGGCAGGGGATGAGGTGATGCAGTGCTAGAAGTAACATTCAAGTAAACATGGAAGTAAATATTCAAGTCATAGCTTTGGAGGCTGTTGTGGAGCCATTTCTCCTCTATGTGATGGTATATTTCTTCTATTAATAGTATTAATTAGAACACGTGCATTTCTTCATAGTCGCCTTTTCATCTTGTAAGATATTTAGGGTTTTTATAGATTAACTAATAATAGGTCAGGTCTTCTCAATCCAGTATGGTTCAACATGCTACTTTAAGCTTATGTGTGACATATTCTGTTTGTTTTTCTTAATTTCCATCTTGAGAAATTCACAAATGCTCATTCTATTCCTTGTTTGGGGACTCACTGCCATCCCTTTGGATAGTAAAAGCATGTCCACTGGCATTGGGCACTACCCTATGAAGGGCATTGTGCTTCGGAATAACTGTTCTCCTTTCCCTCATAATTATGATGGGGTAATTGACCCATATAAAAGTTTAGCTGGTTCAGACTGACAGTTCCCATAACCTTGCATGGGCTGGTAGAACAAAATGTGAGAGATTAGATGGTTTAAACCACAGGTAATTTCTTTTGGACCATTCTGTAGGTTGCAGAGTCCAATAGCAGGGTCTCTGCCAGTCCAGCTCCTAGCAAGGGCCTCTTTCTGTTTTCTTTTTCTTTTTCTTTTCTTTTTTGTTTCACACCCAGCAATGCTCAGGAATTACGCCTGGCAGTGCTTGGGGGACCCTGTGGGATGCCAGGGATTGAACCCAGGTCAGCCAGTTTGCCAAACGCCCTCCCCAATGAGCTTTCACTCAGGCCCCAAGTGCCTCTTTGCAGACAGCTGCAGACAGCTGCTGTCTTACTGTCTCCTCACACAGTGCAGAGAAAGACCACTGGTGATCTCTCTTCCTCTCTTATAAAGCACGAAAACCATCACAGGATTCCCATCCCATCACAGAATGTCCTCATCCAAGGCCCCACCTTGCGGGTGGTTAGGGTTTTAGTGCAAGAGTTTGGGGTGTGGGGTTTAGGAGAACAGACATCTAGCCTCTAACACCATTGTCTTTTTTTTTTTTTTTTTTTGCTTTTTTGGGTCACACCCTGCGACGCTCAGGGGTTTCTCCTGGCTCTGCACTCAGGAATCACTCCTGGCGATGCTCAGGGGACCATATGGGATGCCAGAGATCGAACCCGAGCCTGCATGGGCCGGCCACATGCAAGGCAAATGCCCTACCCGCTTGACTATCGCTCCGGCCCCAACACCATTGTCTTTTTAAAATATGTACAGCCCTGGGGATCGAACCTTAGCCTCAGGCATGTACTTAGCCACTGAGTCACATCTCCCATGGCACCATTTTTTATCCCCTATGCTAAAGTGTACCTTCAAGCTTTGAAAATGATTTTGTTTTAGTGTCCTTAAACTATTTTTCTTGTTAAGTCTCCTTTAACTAGTATCCAAGTCTTGTTAAATCCAGGGTTTGTTTTTTGTCTCATCTTTGTGTCTTTACAGCTTAGCCTGACGATTGGCACCTAGTATGCAGTGACTTTCTGTTTGAGTAATTGAATAAATGTCATCCCTCAATTTAAAAAGCTACTGCTTCTGTCCTTATTTAAGTAATTAAGTGGTAAATAGGACTTGGTCAAAGAGGAATCTTCGTGAAAATGTGCAGTCTCATGTAAAACATAGGCCCTTTCTATAAAATGTCTGGCTTAATTCTGGGGAATCATTTCTGATCTTTCCATTTTAATGCTTTAGGGTGATTTAGGATGTTGCTGGTAATGTTGTGGTCCCCTAAACTATATTTCAGTTCATTCTTTTTATCTAGTCTCTCAATTAACATAACCCACTTGACATCACTACATGGATGTCTGAGATATCTCAAAATAAGCTAAGTTAATCAAATCAACTTTTGCGGGGTTGCTGGTGCCAGGAATTGAACTGTGTCCTCATGCATATGTGCCCTCTACTGCTGAACTCTGCCCCCGGCTCCCAAAGGCAAATTCTTGATTTTTCTCTTTACTTTACTGTCCAAATTTAATGGTGTTAATGAATGGTATTACCAATCCGGTTTTTCAGGCTGGATTGGCAGAGTTGTCCTTGTTTGCCCCCTGCCCCGTCTTTTTTATGTGAAATCTGTTCGGTGCCTGTCAGTTCTCTTTATATAAAATCTCTCTCATGCCAGACTGTATCTTCTTCCCTTTCTGTTCATCTGCAGGCTGTGCAAACACCATTTCCCAGAAGGAGTATTTGTAGCAGTAGTGTTTGGTGGTTCTCGCTATCCTTCTCCTGCCTGTAAGTCTTTTCCACAGATAGGATCTAATAACTGGAAGCGTGTACCCTTTGTACAGACTTTGCACCTTACCCCTTACCCTAATTCCCTCTCTCTGACACCATTCTTGCTATTTTTTTTCTTGGTTTCTACTTGGAGAGAGAGACTGTCTTGATTGTATGATTTTTATCTTTTTGTTACTGTGCTACATGATATGTTTAGATTTTCTAAGTAAATTCATATAAAATTAAAGAATAAATTTCACTTGATCTTGGCATTAGTGCTGAATTTGATCTATTAGCATTTTGTTGAGAACTTTGGCCTCTGTATTTATCAGGGATCTCGATCTGTACTTTCTTCATATTTACCCTTTTCTGGCTCAGGGGAATACTGGCCTTGTTGGAGTTTCCCTCCTTTTCAGCATTTTGGAAAGTTGGGAATGGGTTGGCATTAATTATTCTTGAAATGTTTTATAGAAGTCAACAGTAAAGCCATCTGGTGGCTTCTCTTTGTTGGAAGGTTTTTTGATTACTGATGCAATCTTCTTGTTATTTGTCTGTTTATACTTACTTTTTCTTCATCATTTATTCTGGTACATTGTGCTTCTAGGAATTTATCCATTTCTTCTAGTATGTCTAATTTGTGTATAAATTGCCATAGTTTCTTAGGATTCTTTGTATTTCTGTGGTTTTTTCCTTCTACGTACTTTGTGATTACTCTTTTGAGATTCTTGAAAAATATTAAGTTGTTTACTTGAGATCTTTATTCTTGATGTATGCAATTATAGTTGTAAACTTTCCTCTTTGGCTCTATCCCTTAAGTTTTAGAATGAATTTACATTTTAGCTTTATCTTAAGGTTTTTTTTATGTAAAATTTTGTAATATTTTCCATTGCAGTGAAATGAAAGGCAAACCCACAGGCCTGTCCAACAAAGTTCCATGTGATCTAGCCGGTCTTTTTTGTTTTTGTTTTTAATCTTTTTTACACCTTGTGGACTAGCACAGGCCTGTATGTCGACCACCATTTGAAGACCACTGATTCAAGCCTTTAACCAACTTCTGCATTTCCCTCTTGACTTTCTTTCTCCCCTGCAATAATAACAACTTACATAGAATTTTCATTAAAAGACGATACATCCATTATAGATGACTCATTTGAACGTCTGTGTAGGGGACCCTTAGCTATATTTGCTTTGTCATTGGTGAATTCTTATAGCTGTTCACAACTTTTTCTTTCTAGTTTGTGGGGCCATGAGGGGGTGGTGGCATTATACCTACGGGTACATGTCTGACAGTAGTCAGGAGGACATGCAGTGCCTTGGGGTTATATCCAGGGCCGTGCCCAGGCCAGCATGTGTGAGAGCATACTGGGTTTTTTTTTGTTTTTTTTTTTTTTTTTTTTTTGCTTTTTGGGTCACACCCGGCAATGCTCTGGGGCTACTCATGGCTCTGCACTCAGGAATCACTCCTGGCGGTGCTCAGGGGACCAGATGGGATGCCGGGAATCGAACCCAGGCCAATACAGGCCAGCGCGTGCAAGGCAAATGCCCTACCCGCTGGACTATCGCTCCAGCCCCATACTGGGTTTTTATTTAGGAGATAGTTGCTGCCCCTGACTTTTTTATTTCTTCCAGAATAGAATTTAGTTTAGAAGCAGTATGGATACTAGTTTGTTTGTAGGTTTGTTGGATCATCTTTTTTCCCAGCCCTGTGTCTGCTACTCAGCAGGTGTCCTTCTCCTGACCAGGTACAGTCACTTGCCAGCCCTGGGTTTTGTATTGTAAGTGAAGTGTTGTTTTTCATTTTCCTGTATGCCCTTTGCATATTCTTATGTTAGAGCAAAGTCCTTTGTATAGACACAAGAAGACAGCTAAGGCTGTGCGTTTGTGATACAGGAGTTAATTAACTCTGAAATAGTTACTCCTGGGCATCTGTCATTTTTCCTAACTTAAAACCTCTATTGCCTTTAGATTGATTCTAGTTCCTCTAGTTCCTTACACCCCAAAAGGAAGGTCCCATCACAGGACTGGATGGACCCAGGGTAAGCCGTGAGGTAAACTACTCTGACCTCAGCATGGGATGAACTAAGTGTCCTGAACAGTATAATAAGCTAAGAGTACAGTAATGGAATAAACTCTGTGATTAGCAACTAATTTTGGATGTTTGGGGTTAGGATAAAACTTGGCCTGAGAATTGTAGTCTTGAATATATAGTGAAATGTCCCCAGGAAAATCCACCCTTTAAAACTTAATACTGGGTGTAGGTAAATATCTGTATCTTTTACTGTGCTTATACAAAATGAGTAGAAATATTATTAAGTTGAATGTTTAACAGCTAAAGAAAGGAGAAGCAACACACTGGGATTCCTCCTTTGTCCTGGGCAAATCCATAGCTCCAGGGCAATGTTCCTTGGGGTGGGGGTAGGTTCCCTGGTAGCTTGCCCCTGGAAGGAGGGGCCTTTACACCTTCTCATTGTTTCAGGATCAAAAGTCCCAACCCCCTACCCACTGGGAGGCTATAACCAGCAGATTTGACTTGAATTGAGTGGCTCCTGACTACCAAGAGGTCTGTGGTTGTTCCTTTGTCTATTGGTTTTGGGTTACAGTTGTAGGCTCTGAATGTGCCAGGGGCCATGCTGAACCCCAATATGTTGGGGACCCTACTGAGCCCTGACATATTGTCCAGTAATAATGGTAGGTTGACCAGTAGTAATGGTAGTTCACAGCTGAATTAACTCTGACCCTTGACAGAAGGTGCTGTTTATCATGCTCTTCAGTCCTGTTCAGTAATTTTCACTCTATCTCTAAAGTTAGTTACTTCATACAACTTTTTTTTTACTTATTCAATGTGAGGACATAAAGAAGAAGCTATTCTAAATCTATTACGTGTTTGTAAGGATTTTTACTCATTTTTTAGTAGTGCCTACAAATGCATATATTCATTGAGGTTCTGATGGTAAAATTTTTTCCTAAGTGAGTCATCAGAAGTGGGTTGTAGTCACTGCTTTGGCTGGTCTTGGCCAGTTCCCTCTTCTCTTCTCTGGAATTGTGTTTCAAGAGCCCAGGCATATATTGACTCCTGAGCCTTCTCAATATAGGATCTCATTCTTCTCAGAGTTACATTTCTTCTGGAAAAATATTTTACCTCTGATGGTTCATTTATTGACCCAGAGAGTTAGGTCTCTAGACCCCTTCTCACTGAGTATTGACCTAGATAGTTAAGTTCCATGGAAGGCCCTGACAATGTGTTAATTAGGCATTGTGGTGCTGGGCCATTACCCAGAACACCCTGTCTCTGCTCAAGGGCCTCCTGAGCTATATATTCTGTGATACTGGGGAACTAGATGGTGCAAGGCATGGAACCAGGGTTGGCAGCAAGCAAGGCATATGTCTTAACTCTGAGCTCCATTTCAGCCTCTCATGTATGTTCTTTAACGAAAACTTTGGTGGAAGTTGCTGGTACTGCTTTGAAAGGGTTTGCATTCATTGATTCATTCATTTCTGAGAAAACAAAAGTTGGAGCACCTCATTTCCTTGGTAGAAAATTAGTGGCAGGAATTAGTCTTTTCCTGAGTTTTTCTTCTAATCTTTTTTAGGCTCAGTAATTTTTCCTGGTGGTTTCAGTGTTCTCATCACCAGTTTGACTGCTTTTCTAGGGATCGTCTAATGTGGATTTAGTCCTCCCGAGGATTCCCTTTCTCTCTGTCATGGGCAGGGGCATGACCAGCTGTTCCTGGCATCTCCCCTTTTTGCTCTGAGAGGGCCCTTCTGTTGACATCCTGCCCTGCTTAGCTGCTGCATTACACCAGAGAAAGCCCCCACTAACAACTCAGCTGTATTTTGCAAGCCTTCCACTGTGGAACTTCAGGCTTTTATCTTCCTTAATTTGTTGTGAGCCTAGGTCAGAAAAAAAAAAAGAGTTAGAAAATTCAATCCCTAATCTTTCATTTTGACTTTATTGGATAACTACCAAGTTAGTCCTAAAAGATTATGGAATCCCATTCATGTGTCAGTCAGGGATGGTCTGTTTACCAGCCATGATGTTGGTGATGTGGGCCCCAGAGCCCTTGCTATGAGTACCGCTTAGCTATCAAGGAAGTGTGTCTTGGTTCTGGGCTACTTGCCCACATGATTTCTATTGTCCATTATCACTGGAACCCAAGTCAGCTGTGAGCAAGGCAAATGCCTTATCCACTATATTCTCTCTCCAGCTCCTTGTCTTATTTATTGTTTAATTTCTTAAATTTTTGATTCTTTGTTTCTGGGCCAGACCCAGCAGGGCTCAGGGCAGGAATTACTCCTGGCAGTGCTCAGGGTCTTTGCGGGGAGAGGTTGAGGACCAGGATTTGAACTGGATCAACTGTATGCAAGCCACCTTTTCTAAGAATCTTATGTAGCAATTTTCAGAAGACAGAATTACGATGCCATGTCATAGTGTAGTGATGGTTTGTTTTCTAAGAATTCACGTAGGTCATAAGCCCATTCTTTTTTTTTTTTTTGAAGTAAAATAGGTTTTATTAAGGAGGTTTTAGGAGAGGGGAGGAGGGAGAGAAAGATAGGAAAGAGTAGCGCTCAAGGGAGGAACGCGGGCTGCTCCAAAGGCGGAGAGCGCGAGTAAAAGAGAGAGTACACATTTCAAGAGGGGGAGATGCGGGCAACACACGTGCTCAGGCACCACATGTGCGCAGGCAACATGTGTACCCAGGCAGCATGTGCGCAGGCGACATGTGTGCCCAGGCAGCATGTGCGCATGTGAGCCCAGGCAGCATGTGCGCCCATAAGCCCATTCTTGACAAAATACTGATCTTAAGCATTGGATAGACTCTTACCCCCTGTGGACTTTGATAAAGGGAGCACTCAGGGAGAGGTGTGAACTCCCAGAGTCCTTTGTCATTCTGTTTAATTCATCACTGCTATGATAAATAAAACTTTCACCATGTCTCATGGGAAGGCAAAGCCCACTGCCATGCAAATATGTAGTTTGGTAGAGAACCACTGACATACTCCTGGGGACCAGGTAGATCATGCAAAAAGCATCAGAATCTCTTTTTTCTAAGGACATCAGAATAAATCTGTGGATCTAAGGTGATCCTGACATAAGAAAACATTATAAATTATTTCTATTCTAATTTTACAGTTACATCAGTTTCTAGGAACTCCCCTGCCAACTGCTAAAACAATTAAGAAGGCTGCCTTACACGTTCAGACTTTTGCTGAACCCCAGATGACCTTGTTCTACTCTGCATCAGGGAGAGATGTCACTGACTTTGCCGCCCTAAATCTGGACGAGCATTAGCAGCGCTGAAGAAATCCACGCTGAAACAATAACTAAGCAAACTCCATGCCAGAATGCACCCAACTTTTTTGCTTTATGTCTTCCCACGTGGGAAAGCCCCTTTCTTAATGTACATGCCTCACATCACTCATCAGATTTTGTGGCAGACTTTCCAGAAGCAAACTAGCATACACATGTTGCTTTGGCCAAACATTGCAGTCATGACTCTTTGGATCTGACCCAGGCTCTTTTTTACTGTGACACCCATGCTCTTTGTGCTATGATGAGGACAGTTTACAGCTTCCTGTCGGATCAGTTTGGATGCACTGCAGCTGGGTCATGTTGTAGCACTGCAGGCTGGTGTACAGCTCAGAGGAATGCTTCTCTGTTGCAGAGCTCTTGTTCCACTGCATGCAAACATAGCCTCGTTGATATAGGAAGATTTTTTGGTTTGGAGGGCACACCCAACTGCACAGGCCTTATTCTGGCTCTGCCCTGGATCACTTCTGATGGGCTCCGAGGACCATATGTGATGCTGGGGATTGAACTCAAGTTGACTGTGTGCAAGGCAAGCACCCTACCCGCTATGTTACCACTCCAGCCTGATTTGGGGAGTTTCACTATTTAGGTAATGCTGACCGGATCCTTGTAAGCCCAGTCTTTGGAAAAACTTAACCAACTTAACCCAGGAAATAAAGAAGTATAGAAAGCTTCAGTATGTGTCCAAATGAGTGGCACTCTATCTTGTGTGGCATATGACTAATGTGAGGCGTAGGACAGATGTATGTATGTACCTATGACATATATATGTATCTAAATTTATACATACCTGTTAAATTTGGAATTAATTAGAAGCTCCGTGGGAGGGAACCCTCCTGATAATAAGCCTTGCTTCTATTCCTAGTTTCCCTCCTTTGACACAGCAATTGAACCTGTGTGGCATCTGCTCAGTGAACATGCAGGGATTTTTGCCAGTCCCTTATCCTCATGAGTCACAAACATTCCGCATTGGAGTGTTTGTTTTCCCCTTCCCATTCACCTACTGTGAAATTCTCATTTCCTGATGGCTCACTAAAAATATATAAAATTCGGGGCTAAAGCAGTAGTCCAGTGGGAAGGGCATTTTTTTTTGCACATAGCCAACCCGGGTTCAATCCTAGCAGTCCTTATGACCTGAGCACCACCAGGAGTAATTCCTGAGTGCAGAGCCAGGAGTAACTCCTGAGCATTGCTGGGTGTGACCCAAAAAGCAAAAAGCAAAAAAAATGTATATATATAATTATATAATTAGATGGTTATGTACTATTTGCACAAAGCACATATAATTAGTTATAACCTAGGGCAGGGCACCTGAGGAGACAGTTAAATTAAGTGCTCCTGCTTAACTGTAAATTAGAATCCACAAAAACATACACTGAAATCTTCTGCTCTTTTCCTATCTTCATAAGAATGAATTCTGATAAAGTTTATTATTTAGAAGTATTTCTTTGAAGTCGGTGGTCCATTAGTAGAGTAATCTAATTTGATCAACCATTGATTTCCTGCCATTTTCTGTTGAGGAAACTTTGACTTAAAATTATTCATTCAGTCTTTTGGCTGGAGTGATAGTATAGCAGGTAGGACTTTCGCCTTGCACTCGGCTGACCTGGATTTGATTCATTGTGTCTCTATGGCCCCCACCCCTACCCCTCAAGGAGCAATCCCTGAACATAGAGCCATGACTAAACCCTGAGCACCATTAGGTGTGCCCAGGAAAGCAAATAAAGCACCCAAAAAAGCGGATTATTCCGTGTGTTTTGAAAGTGGATGAATACTAGCATTCAAGTTACATTCCGACTTACATAGGGATACATATAAGGTGCCTTGAATGAGATGAAGTGATGAACCTGAGGCCGGAGTAGTACAGCAGAACCCTTGCTTTGCATGGATCCCACCCAGCTTTAATCCCCAGCACCTCTTCTGGTTCCTGGAACACCTCTAGGTGTCACTTGATCACTTGACATCCTGTTATTCATCAGTTTGCTTGAGCGGGCGCCAGTAATATTTCCATTTGACCCTATCACATGCCAGTGGAGTACGAAGATCCTCAAACCGTTCGTTCAGGGTCTTGACGAAGAAGTCTGACCATTTTGTAGGTGGGCAGCCATGTGATTTTTTGACGTCCCGTGGTATCCAGTCGGTAATGGCTCTAGTCCAGCAGTCATCTCCAAATCGCATTACATGTCCAGCCCATCTGATTTTCGATGCCTTGGCAAGCGAAACAGCGTCCCTGACTCTGGAACATCGACGGAGGTCGGAGCTCCGATTCCTTCTCTCACTTGAGTGAGGCGTGATATTCCAATCATAGCTCATTGATTCCTCTCTGGGAGACCGAATAGCGTTCTCATCCTGCTTTTGTAGGGCCCAGGTCTCTGAGGCGTATGTTAATGCAGGAAGAATGGTGGAGTCAAAGAGATGTGCCCGAGCAGGACGTTCTTTGTCCTTTTTAGCTATTTCTTCGATGCTCTTGAAGGCAGTCCATGCCACTCTCTTCCTCCTGCGCAGCTCAGGTTTTAGGTCGTTCATCATGTTGATTTCTCGACCTAGGTACACATAACTGTTGCATTCAGAGATGTTTGTTCCATTGAGAATGAATGGGGCCTCTGGAGCTAGTTCATTTTTCATGAATATAGTTTTGTTGCAATTAAGCTATAGACCTATCTTTCCATATTTTGGTTGAAGTCAGCCAGTATTTGTGCCACTTGGCTAATGTTTGATGCTATTAGAATGATATCAGCGAAGCGGAGGTGGTGTAGTTGCCCACCATCTATCTTCACTCCCATTCCTTCCCATTCCTTCCTACACCTCTAGGTGTATCTGAAGAAATGAAACAAAGGAAGAAGAATAACAAGTTTAAACCCTAATTCTAATTACGCTCTTGCATTTTGCTAGCTCATGTTTAAAAGTGATAGTGCTTTTTAGAATTTCGCATACACATGAAGAATATACCTTTTTGTTTCAAAGTGAATTATTTTTTTATCATTTTATTGAATACATGCAAGACATTGTCCCTGAGATGATTTGTGCTTGATATGTTCATAATGCACTGGAAAGAATCACTTTGTAAGCTTCAAACTGTGTTGGCCAGAATCATGTTTAGTTGGTCCTCGTAACAATCCAGCATAATTAAGTTGAGATGAGTATAATTCTTAGCTTGTCGCAGAAATTTGATATTTTTCATTCACCAGGGTTATTACATAACATGTTTTATTTGGATAAATATCTAAATATTTGAATACAGATCTAAATTTATTTCAACTTCAACACAGAAGAGCTGAAAGGAAATGAATCAGAAAGCCTCATGAGATATCTGCTATTTCCTGCTTCCAGCCTGGTGAAATATGAAGACAGCCCCTTTTAGCTATGTAGGTCCTTCCTTACAGCTGTAGTTTGAAGTACTTGAGAAAATTCAGAAGAAGAGGGTTTTCTCTCTTAGATAGTGAGATTTTGAAGAAAATCATTTCTTTGATTAGGAGGGGAAATTCCTGGCTATGTTCAACGTTTGCTCCTGGCTCTGAGAATAAAGTAGTAGAATTCCTAAGTTGTGTTTGCTGATGTTCTTACTATCTTTCCCACGCCTACAATAACTTTAATAGCTTAGAATTATAAATGTCTATGGACTGTATCTAATTTTTTTTTTTGGCCTTTTTGGGTCACACCCGCGATTCTCGGGGGTTTCTCCTGGCTCTGCACTCAGGAATTACTCCTGGCGGTGCTCGAGGGACCATATGGGATGCCAGGGATTGAACCCAGGCCGGCACAGGCCAGCCGCGTGCAAGGCAAGCGCCCTACCGCTGGGCTATCTCTCCAGCCCCCGTATCTAATTTTTTATTTGAATTATTTAAATGTTTCAGGTTAATAAAAGTGAGTCCTCATTTTTATTTAATTCATTTAAATGTCAAAGAGACATGTGGTTTATATATAATTGTCAGTCATAGGATACAAGCCCAATAACCATTGCCCCCTTACACCACTGCTAGGCAGAGGTACCAGCATACAGACCTGGAGCTGCTCTCCAGACCTGGTAACGGTGCCCCTGGAATGAGCCTTTTGAAAAATCAAGATTCTGGGAGATTGATTTTCTTGCCTTTAGCATATAGAGAGAGCATACACTATTCTGTTGACTTTGAACAATTTGACATTTCCCCAGTCCTGATTATGGAATAGTAGATCTGGGGCAACTCAGAACAAACTGATTCCACCGCAAATTTACCTGAAGCATTTTTAGTCCTTGTCTAGATATGTATAATCCATCAGTCCTCCGAGGATTTATCTGTATCTTGAACTTTAATAAGGAGACTTGTTTGATTTCATCCAACCCATGGGGGGTCCCAAATTTATATGATTTGTACTTCAATTTTCCTTAATGTCTGCTAATGTTTCTTTGAGCTCAGTATTAAAAGTATCAAGATTTAGGAGGCAGTGCTAAAATGGAACACAGAAAGGCAAGGATGGAATTACCAGAAGGAAATTTTTTGTTTTATGCATTTGAATTTACATATATATGCATACATATGTAAATTATATACACATATATGTAAATTATACACATATATATGTAAATTATATTTACATAATTTGGTAACAAATTATGTAAATATATAATCCTGTATGTGCATTTAAAAAAGTGTGCCAGGGATCAAACCCAGGTCCTCACACTTGTGAGGCGTGCCTATCTAACTGTGAGCAAAAGAA
The DNA here is from genome assembly GCA_021461705.1 of Cryptotis parvus. Classification (NCBI taxonomy): domain Eukaryota; kingdom Metazoa; phylum Chordata; class Mammalia; order Eulipotyphla; family Soricidae; genus Cryptotis; species Cryptotis parvus. Next base: position 62,535 of record JAJIBD010000968.1, on the reverse strand, counting down.
AATATTTCTTTTTTTTCTTTGCTTTTTGGATCACATCCAGCAATGCTCAGGGGGTTACTCCTGGCTCTGCACTCAGGAATTACTCCTGGCGGTGCTCGGGGACCATATGGGACGCCAGGGATTGAACCTGGGTTGGCCGCGTGCAAGACAAATGCCCTACCTGCTGTGCTAATGCCCGGCCAGAAAATATTTCTGAGTAAGAATAGTTCTTTATTTTAAAGATACACGGGATGGTTATCAAGTTATTTTTGACTCTAAAATCACATGTAATTGTACCTAATGGTTGCTTTAAGAAGATGGTTCCCCCTGCGAATGTGTTGGCCATGTTACTCTGCACTGTTTTCAGTAGTCCGGTGATAACCACAAAGTATAACTCCTAATATATCTGAATCAGTGACAAATTATTAAGTAGAAAACATGAATATTTTAAAAAGGGTTTTGGAGGTAAGATTTACTCCCAGGAGTAAAAGCATTTGAAGCTAGTGTTAGTAGGTTTTCACCTCCTCTCTGCCAAGGCGTTAAAACACGTTTGCTTAATTTATTGATATAGCTTGTTTTCATCCACAGAGGCCAGCAAGCTAGTGATGTCCTATGTCGCAGCAGTTTGTGGAAAGGAGCAGAAGTTAATCAAGTCAAGGAACAGCTGTTACAGTCCAACCCAGTCCTGGAAGGTAGGATTTTCTGCGTGTATTGGGTTACTGAGACTCATGTAGCAGTCCAGTGTTCAGAGCACTTTAGGAGCCGCGTCTGCTGGACAGTGGGCCTGGAAGAGAGAGAAAGGAAGAGATCCAGCCCTGAGCTGCCTAGCGCATGATTGTGCCCCAGGTACCTTTGGTTCAAGCTTAAAAGAGTGAGCAGTTCGACTATGCGCCAGGAGCTTTACTGCTGAAACCACTTTCCCTTTTAATGTTTATTGAACTATTTAATTCAGTACTGCTTAAAAATAATCATAGTATTGGCTTGATAGCTAGGGAAAACTTGGTAGCAGAGAACAGTGTAGGTGGGGGGCTGTTTTTGTCATTCAGCAGAACACTGGCTGGTGCTCTTTTAATTCTGTTCTGAGGGAAACCAGGGCTATGCTGAGAAACATTTTAGTGCCAGTGTGTTTCAGGGTCACAGAATGCCTAAACAGAACTGTCAAGCTCAGCGTCTGAGGTTGGTCACCTCTGTGCTTTGCTCACACCACCGTGTCACAGTGCCACCTGCCAGGGCGCTACACCACAGCATGACTCTTCATTTTCCTAGAAGTCTGAGGTGTAGGTCCTGACAAGGTAAATTTCCTCTGAGTCCTCTTGGCCTCTTGGGGCCTCCACTCTTTGCTCTGTGTGCACATGACCTCTTATTGGTGGAGGGTGGGGAGGGCATAAAGAACGGCTCTTGAGCGCACCTAATCTAATTGTGTTCCAAGGCTTCATCTGCAAGTTATATCACACATGAAATTGGTTTTTTTGTTTTTTGTTTTTTTGCCTTTTTGGGGTCACACCCGGCAATGCTCAGAGGCTACTCGTGGCTCTGCACTCAGGAATTACTCCTGGCGGTGCTCGGGGGGACCATATGGGATGCCGGGGATCGAACCCAGGCTGGCAGAGGCCAGCCGCGTGCAAGGCAAACGCCCTACCCGCTGAGTTCTCGCTCCGGCCCCACACACATGAAATTGGGGGGCAGAACATAAACTACTCAGATCCCAGAAACATAAAACCAGTCAGTTTTCTTATTGTACCATGGGGTGTTAAATTCCAAACATTTATTGGAATAAATGTTTACAGTGGAAATGTAAATCATCTTTTCCTATTGATGGCATGCCCCCTGTCTTTTGACGGGAGTGTTGAGCCATACTTTGTGGTGCTGTCGGCTGACTCCTGGCTCTGAGCTCGGGGATTGATCTTCGCAGAGCCTCTGTGGTGTCGAGGTTCAAACCGGGGGCTGACTGTGTAAGGCGTAAGGCAAGGTCACTACCTGCTGTGCGGTATCTTCAGCCCTGATGGCCAGTCCTTACTATTGCTTTAGATTGTGAGCATACTGTCTGCAGTCATTTAACACAGTTTTGGGGGTAGAGTAAGGTTGTAGGGTCAGAGTAGGGCTGTTGAGTGCTTCTCAGTCAAAAGCATCCTTCCCCTCTACACACAAGCTGCTCCTCATGAATAATACTGAAGTCTCCAGAAATTGGCAGGTGTCCCCCAAAGGAAACAAAAACATCAGTGATAAGACTATTTGGTCTAGAGGAATAGTTTGGTTCTATCCTTTGTTGTAAGTAATGTAAGGCCAAGGTCTAACATTGGGATAGGTGATGTACCCCACTTTGTGGAGGGACAAAACCCCATCTTTGGCCTTCATTAACCCAGACCTATTTCATTCTTCCTTTTATTACAAGAAAACACTGGGGACCTTTATCCCCTTGGTAGTGAAGTAACTGGGAGATAAAATGCAAACATCTCTCACGTTGTTTTAATCTTTTGTCCCCTTCAGTATCTCAAAAATGATGCTATTACACAAAGTGTTAGCGTCTTTATCATACTGTTCCAGTATTTGACTTCTTGTTTACTAACTATTGCTTTTAGGTTAGGGTGCTGTTTGTACATTATATTTCTGTATATGCTTTTTAAAGAAGGCCTTGATCTAAAGGAGCAATGTGGGAGTGTTCCAGCTTGCATCTGTGATTAGAAGCTGGGCCTTTATTCAGTGGTATTTGAAACTAGGTCTTAGTGTAGGAAATAGAAGGAATGTCTACACGGCCATGTATTATCTTTTATGGAAATGCTTTACTTTTTAACTGGAGCTGCTACTAAACATGACTATTTAGAACAATGAAGTTCAAAATAACAATTGCAGAATGTGTCTCAAGTGTTCTATAATGGAACACTTGTTTTTGATTTTGTGGTTCACATAAAAGACTTCAGTGTTTACTAATGTGCAGCTCAGATTTGCTTGCTGAAAAGATGGCTTCTGGCTTGCAAATGGTGCCCCAGAAAAAGTGTATTTTGAAGTCATTCCTTCACTTGCCCTTGATCTTCTAATCACAATAAATGGCCCTTTAAGTGTCAGTCTCTCAAGCTAGACTTTGGGGTTTTGGTGAGGGTGAGTTTAGCTTGACACCCCTGTGTGTTCACACGCAGCACAAAGGACTAGCCTATGAAAAACATCAGTGTTGATGAGAATGATCAGCCCTCAGGTTGCATTTAGTGAGTGCCGCAGCTGGTTGGCCATGGGCTATGCAGATAAGCCTCTTCAGCCGGCATTCTCTTTAGTGATTCTTGAGTCTGTGTACCCTCATTCAACACAGCGCTTCATTTCGTTTGTTTGCCACCAAAGAGACAGAGTGCCTTGAGGGTTACCAACCCTTCTGTTTGTTTCAAGTGAAGTCTGATCCTGGTGTTTATATAAAATTTATATTTGCACATTTTCATCTTTGGTGGGTGGAGATCATGCGCTTGGTGGTGCTGTGTGCTTAGATCGCTCCTGATCCTCCTGATGTTTGGGTTTTGTATTATGAGTGAATTAGATTTACTGTTTGGGAGGGGGACTTTACAGAGATAGACTAATGAGACTAATACTTTGACCCTATTGGAAGAGATTCTAGTTTCTAAAACTTACTGTTTCTGAATTTTAGAGTTATTTAGTCACCTTTAAGTAGCTTTATTTTAAAATTAAACCATTTTTTTAAGGTTTCTCCTGATCTTTTCTATCCGGAAGCCTCGGGAAATTCCACTTTTACCTTTTGTAGCATTAAGTAGTTGTCTCTGAACTAGCCTTTTACACTAATGACGGTGGACGGGCATTGAATTCTTGCTTGTTAGCATTCAGTGAGTTACTCTCAAAACCATAGAGGTGCTGAATAAAATAAGAATAATTAGAATGGAAAAGGTTAAATTTATACTGATACTTAAAATTTTCACGATTCTTTTATAAAAATGAAGGTACAATAAGACATGGATACTTTAACAACTTAAAAGTCCTGTTAAGTATGTCTCTATGTGCGAATAAATGTCGAAAGGGCTAATGCCAACCTAGAACTGAGCATTAAATACAGGCAAAAAAATGCACATGATGGCCTCTATGTGTTGCAACCCACAATGTGTAAGAGAAGGAAAAGAAAGAGAGGGAGAGAGAAAAGAAATAAAGAACCTGCCATGGAGACAGGCTATGGGAGGGGAGGGAATGGGGGGACATCCGTGGTGGGAAATGGGCACTGGTGGAGGCGGGTGCTGGAACACTGTGTGACCGAAACCTCCAAACATGAATAACGTTGTAATTGTATATCTCAATAAAATATTAATTTAAAAATATTTGGTACAATAAAATATTAATTTTTAAAAAAGTATGTCTCTATGGAAATTGTAGCAGAATTTTAAATCAATAAAATATTAATTTAAAAATATTTGGTACAATAAAATATTAATTTAAAAAAAGTATGTTTCTATGAAAATTGTAGCAGAATGTTATTGCTACAAGTTGTATTTGTATGGATATCATTGATTTCAATTTCTCTTTATGCTTAAAATTATTTTTCTTCCAATATAATCATCCATCTGTTTCTTTCTAGCTTTTGGAAATGCTAAGACTGTAAGAAATGACAACTCCTCTAGATTTGTAAGTATTTGTATAAATATGTTAACTCTAATATTTGCCTAATATATTTAGACAACCAGTAGGTATTTAGTATTTATCAATGCCCATGTTTAAAAACTATAAAGTACCATTTCTGTTGGACCTACAAGTTATAGAACTATTTTTTTCTATTTTTCCCCTTTCTGGAACTTTTCTTGTTCTTCTTAGAGAAACAGACTTTTTTTATTTTTACATGTGTACTTGCCATCTTTTATAAGCCTCCATGATTGCCTAAATAGGGCTATTCGAGATAACTCTTGTCTGAGTTTGGTGGTAGGGCATGGCAGAGGTACACCCTGGCACACTCGGAGGTTACTCTGCGCTCAGGAATTACTCCTGGTGGTCTCATGGACCATATGGGATGCCCGGATTGAACATGGGTCAGCTATATGCAAGGCAAACCCCTCCCCACTGTATTATCTCTTCAGCCTTTTTCTGAGTTTTGTTATGTAGGAATGATAATTAGGAATCAGAAATTAAATAGAAAAGAATAAACTGAGTGTAGAGTTTATATATTTTGCGACTCTTGTCCTACATTCAGCAAGTTGGGTGGGGGTGTGTGTTCTAAAACAGTGCGAAGCTCAAATCATTTGGCCCGCAACTAATGGGCAGGAAGCGTGGAAGGAGCAAATTGTAAAAATCAAAGCAAATTGATGTCCTGAGTTTGGTTGAGTTGGAGAATGCTAATTCTGCTCATGTAAACCTTTTCAGCCTCTCCTCAGCATGCACTGCCCATTCACCCTGCAACCCCCCCCAACCCTTTGTGCCTTGGGTCTTTCCAGAAACACAAACACTGGATGCAGGGGGGGGGGGGGGGATATGTTGACTGTGATGGTGGCATTTTGAAACTTCAGAATGCTCTCTCTTAGATGCAGAGACAGAGAGAGAGACAGAGAGAGAAAGAGAGGAAAGCGGGGGTACCTGCTATTAAGGCAGCCTGGGGGTGGGCGGGAGGGGTGGGGTACATTGGTGGTGGAAATGGGGCACTGGTGGAGGGATGGGTGCTGGTATACTGTATTACCAAGAACCAATTATGAACACCTTTGTAATTGTATGTTTCACGGTGGTATAATAAAAACTTTAAAAAAAATGCTCTCTCTTTCCTTTAAGTGATTGTATATAAATGCTTATTGCATTATAGCTTTCTTCCATGCATTCTATCTGGCCATTTTCACCTCCTTACTGGAGATCCTTTTTGTTCTTTCTCTCCCTTTACTACTTTTCATGTCCCCCTCACCCCCAGTTGCTTTTTCCTCTCTTGCTTAAAGCCCAAGTGGGAGAGAGCTTTAGTAGTTTATAAAGTGGAACACTGAAATTCCTCCTTCTCAGGCTGTGAATTTTTTCCATTGGATTAGCCCCTAAAGTTGTTGTAACTGATTTGAACCATGCTTTTTCCTGTTGTGGTAACATGGCTAATCTCATTATATAAACAGAGTGAAACACCAGTGTGGAGATTTAGAAATAATTCCTATAGATCATCTTCTTTTGTGGGTTGGAGATTTTATTTTTGCTATTTGCAAATTACATATGTACACACATATTTTTCAAAGTATGTGCAAATATATTTAGTCTACAGATGATAAAAATGCAGACAGCCTTTTTGCTGAAAAAGTCACAGCTACTTGGTGATAATTGAAACTAGTGAAAGGCTAGTGGGTGATCTGGCTTATTAAGTAACTTCAGATAAATCCTATTATAACATGGGTATTAGGCTATGAGAGCAATACTTAATTATAGACTAAATCTTTTCATCCAGTTTTCAGTAATTTCTTTGCGGCTCCCATCTGTGACATGAACACTAAAATGTCCTTAAATTCCAAGTTAGTTTGAATTTGCTACTGTATACAGCAATGGTATTTTACTCTGGGCTTCTGGCTAAATTCTTATTGCTGACCTGGGTTTTCTACTGCTTAGTCTTCCTTTTTAGTCTGTATACAGGATTGGTTTTTCTTTTTCTCTTTGCCTCAACATTCTTGTCCTCTACTCTCAGAAGATGCTGTTAGAACTACTTCACAGCAGTCACCCTCGTTGTCATGTTCCAAGCCCTCAGGCTTGGTGCTCACCTATTCCTGTCTGTGTATGCACCCTCCGGAAGTTACTGGGAGAGCCTGAACTCCAGCGCCTCCCCCGCGCACCTGCATAGTCCAGGAGCATTTCATCAGAGTGATCCCACGCTTGGATGATTAACCCTTGACTATCTTGGGAAGTTGACCTTCCTCTCATTCCTTACTCTCGTTGTTTTGGTTGCTTTACTTGGTTTCCCCCCCCCCCTCCACCCCCCCCCCCCCCAGTATCGCAGAGGTGTTGCTACCTGTCAGTTGCCTAGGCCAAGTTCCTGGACTCTTTGGCTTCTGCTGGTCTCTCCTTTCCCCTCCACCAGGACCTGTCCTTATCCTCTTTGAGGCGTTCTCAGCACCGTCTACTTTCTATTGTGCTGCTCTTGCTCACCACAAGCAATATTTCTTCCACATCTGGTCAGCTCCATTTGGTCTCACTCCTTTCCCATTTCCTTCTCCCCCACCGTTCCTTGTTATTGTTGTGATGGTAGATGACTGTTACCCTTCCCTGCTGTGGTACTCACTAGGAGGTTTCATGCCTAGTGCTCGTGAATGGTTGCTTATGCTTCTTTAGCTGTGCTCGTTCATACCTGCTAAGGGTGAGCCAGAGGTGGTATCCATACTGTGATATTGTGGAGGTTCCAGACACTCATGCTACTGGGAATGGACTCAGTTTATGTGTCGGTACAGGGCCACAGCGTACCAAGTCTTGCCCTATTGCTTTTCTGTTTTTTCTCACACTTGGCAGAGTGACTTTGCGAAGAGGGAAAATCACTTTTGATATCTTGGTACAAAACTTTTCTAAAGAGATTTTAATATCTCCCAGCTACTCAGCCTCATTTCCCCAGTCACCATCCTCAGGAGTGCTTCTGCCTGTCTTTTTTTTTTAAAGTATTTTATTATACCACCGTGAGATACACAATCACAAAGATACACAATTAAAAAGTTCATACCTTTTTAATTCATACACTGGGTTTTGGTCACACAGTGTTCCAGCACCCATGCCTCCACCAGTGCCCATCTCCCACCACCAACTACCCGGTTGCTGCCCGCTTCCATGGCAGGTTCCCCATTTCTTTCCCTTTCTCTCTCTCTCTCCCTTCCTTCCCCTCCAGACTATGGATTACAGAACATACATTAAAGGGTTGTCATGTGTATCCTTTTGCCTGTATTTAATGCTCAGTTCTAGGTTGGCACTAGTACCCGCGACAATTGTCAACACACTGTTCCATTCTCTGTTCTACCCAGCCTCTGACTCCCACACGTTTGCGACAATTTTCACCTTGACAAGACCTCCTGATACAAGGTCATGTTTCACTTGACCTTGGATATTGGCATCACAATATGCACATATATATCTATGCCATGCAAATAGATGCAGTCATTCTGTGTCTGTCTCTCTCCTTCTGGCTAATTTCACTCAACATAATCTTCTCCATGTCCATCCATTTATAGTTCTGCCTGTCTTTTGCTTCTCTCCCACATCTTTGCCTTGACTGGACTCCTGATACCTTTAACGCAGTGCAAAATTCTGCTCCCTCTCTGTCTTCTCTTTGTTTCTAGCACCCTGATGCAATCTGGGATATACGCCTGGTCATTGTACTGTGTTATTTACTTGCCTCAGTCCTATTCTTTGGGAATGGGAACTGTGCCTTGCTTTAGATATGCCTAATTTAGTATCTAGGAAATGAGTGATAGTCATTTGCTTAGTGAATAAAATATCTAAACAAGCTGATGAACAGTGCAGAGAGTTAGGGTGAGCAAGAGAGCATGCATGAGCTAATAAAAAGTCCCAGATTGCTTTGTTGATTGTATTCCATGTGACCAAGTGTAGTCTCTTCCCATTATTTTGAAAATGGAAAGAGTTAAGTAGTTCTTCGGAGTACTTTCAAACCATCGACCAAGAAACAAAATCAGAGGCTACTTATTAGATTCATGCACCATTTTCCTAACAAGCACAGCTGTCAGGGTTATTCTAGCATGTTTGTTACTCTCTAACTACATAGTTATAGCCAGTTCTTTAAAAGTATAAACTCCTGTTGTTCCTCTGTGCCAACTTGTCACAGGGGCAACATAAATCTCTAGGGTACTTATTGTTCTGTTACCTAGATCGGGAGATGAAGAGTAATAATGATGAGACTTTGATTCTGAACTGGTCATACCACAACATCATACATTTGTTTGATTAGATAAAAGCAGAACTTTGTGTTCCATTCCAGCTTTAATTCAGCATTTCTTGCCATAATTGAAATTATATATATGTTTATTTCTAATATATATATATGTATATATTTCTTTTTTTCTTTTTTTGCTTTTTTGGATCTCACCCAGCGACACTCAGGGGTTATTCCTAGCTCTTCACTCAGGAATAGCTCCTGGCGGTGCTGGGGGGACCATATGGGATGCCAGGGATTGAACCTTGGTTGGCCCTGTGCAAGGGAAACGCCCTACCTGCTGTGCTATAGCTCCGCCCCTATATTATATATTTTCTACCAATGAAAAGTATGTCCCAGTTAGTGCACATGTAAAGGATACAAGTTCTTTTTGTTTCCCCCATTTCAGTCTTGAATTCACACTTCAGAGGTTTAAAGTGCTTATCTGAAATGGAAAATTCACATGATGACTGAGATCTTTTCTTTAAATTAGCTAACGGGTGTAGTTAGCTTAGCATTGTTTGTGTATTTATTATGAATTATTTATGGAGGCCTATTGTTTTGCATCATGGTTACATAAACTGTGTCTCTCTTAATTACATTTAAGCAAGTGCATAAAAGTAAGGGCTTAGTATGCTATTATCTAAAAAGTTGTGCTTCTGCTGAATGTATATTTTTGAATACTCACAAAGTCCTTTTTCGGCAGGGCAAATACATGGACATTGAATTTGATTTTAAAGGTGACCCACTTGGAGGAGTGATAAGTAACTGTGAGTATTTAATTACAGTTTTGTTGAAAAAGTTCAAAATCCAAAAACAAACAAACACAACTATTAAAATATAGAATTTTATGCACTTGGATCTTTAAAAGGCAGGGATAAGAATAGGTTTCCTTTTCTTAGACTTCTATATATTTTAGACTCTCTTGAAATAATTATCTAATTTAAAAATCTTTTTTAGCATTTAAAGACTTCAAATCGTTGCTTTCAACAAACTTTTTAGAAGTAAACTCAAGCAATAGTCCAGAGATTTGGGAGGTAATGCAAAGGGCTGGAGCCCATGCCTGCATGCATGAGGGTCTGAGTTTGTTCCTGGCACCATGCCCTGTTCCTCTCTCTCCCTCCATTGCCCTGCAAAGAAATACTCGATATAACCTAGGTGGTCCCCTGCACCATTGAGGTGAGCTGGGCCTGAGCATAAGCCATGAATGAGCAGTTCCACACCATGAAGAAGGAGGGAAGGGATGAAGGGGAAGGGAGGCCACAACCCTTAGTGCTCAGGGCATGGCTCTCTGCTCAGGGATCCCTCTTAAAAGACACAGGAATGCCAGAAAGAAGTTATTTTCTTTAATAAGATTTTTATGTGATTAAAAAATAGATCAATCAAAGTTAATTTAATAACCTTTCAAGAAACATTAATCCAAGATGGATAGATCTGTACTTAAAATTTTAAAATTTGTGAAAAACTTGGTCTTCATTGTGTCATGTAAATGTGATACACCTACTTGTGTAAGTATTGGTTTATGAGCCTCCTTCAGTCTGAATTTGTGATTGTGGAAATCAAGTGTTATCTGTCTGGTGAAATACTTAAGAAAATTGTGTGAGGTTACCCTAACAGAGTTAACAGAGTGGAGCTGCTCGCTAGTGCTTGCGACTGGTCAGTATCTACTGTAACTGGGTCCTGTGGCCAGTGCCATAGAGCTGAGTGTGTACAGCTCTCCTGTGTTCATTTCATAGTTTCTCAATTGAGAGCATTTGCAATAATGACACAGAATTTGCCTGGCTCTTAACATGTTACCGTCTGGCGACCTTGGTTTATGTGTGAAGGGCACTTTCCTGGACCTCACTCCTCGGGATTATTAGAATGAAAAATCTATTTGAACAAGTGTGTGTGTGTGTGTGTGTGTGTGTGTGTGTGTTTGGGGAAGGGGAACACAACAGATATTATTCATATACCCTGAGCATTGGGCTTTTGATTTATTGATGAATGACATTCCTTTTTCACATGAGATTTTATAATGAGCCCTAAATATTGATCGAAATAGAACAAGACAAGTTCACAGAAGAAAAATTATGTTGTTCAGAACTCTTAGATACCCGAGCTGTTCTTGAGACGTTAGTGATGAACACTAGGGACCACAGGTGTCGGGGCGCTCCTTCGGGGTCCCCAACAGTGCTGGGAAGCGAAGTTCCCTTCTACCTCCAAGCCGGTGAGGAACGGATGAAAACTCAGGAATCCGATGCAGTTTTAAAAGGCTTTACTTATCACAGGTTCAGGCATACAAATCAGCAAAAGGAAAAACCCGATGCTTAGGATTCCAGGCTAGAACCCCAGCCATGTGTAGGCCAAGATGGCGGCCACCACGTGTAAAAGCTTCCCAAGGGGAATGAACGCTCACAAGGAGAGAGATCCCACAAGGAAGAGAGAAGCGAGAGCGGGAACCGGCTAGTTTATATCCCTGTAACTCAGACCTTCCTCCCACTGTTACGGAAAGCAGGGAGGGTCCAATGCCCTTAGGTAATCCCTCCCTGCACCTCACCTAGGGCCTTTACTGTGCTAATGTTTTGAGCCAAAATCTGCTTAGGAATGCTTCTGTAGTGTAGAGAAGGGGTTTCTGAGATGGCATGTCTCTGTCCCTTGACCAACACCAATGCCAGTTAAATATTTCTCCAAGCCTTCACAAGTCTCCTCTACTTCATTGTAGTTTTATATTTTAGTTGCCTTTGAGTATATCAGGGAGCCATGCTTGTTTGCTTGGAAGCAAACAGCATTTCTCTCTGGTCTAATTACTTAGGTGTCCTACGTGGCCAGGCTAATATGCTGGTAAGATCTAGCTAGTCCCACGATGATTGTGATAGCATGGGAGAATATTTATACCAGCTAGTACAGCATACATGGTCGGATAAACTGCCACATTTAGACTACCCCCTTTATCTACGGAGTCATTTGCGGGAGGCAATCCAGAGCAGATGCAGCGGCCCTTAGGAGTCCTGCAACACACAGGGACATCATTTGGAAGGTAGTGTGCTAAATAATGTTGAACGGTGCGACTGATTTTTTTTTTTAATGTGCACAACTTCATAGAGTAATCTCTTAGGGCTATAGTCCCCTCATCATTGAAACAGTAGGATTGTGTGGAATGGATTCTGTGGTTCTTTCCATTTCCATCATTCTGTACTTTTCTACTAATTTTTCCACTTTAGCATGCCTGACTACTCAGTCTGTATGCCATGCATTGGGATTATCTGGAGCTGTTGTAAAGTATATCGTTGATCAAGGGTGTCTTGAGGAGAAAGTATTAGCATGAAACTAAATAGAATCCTACTTAGGCCAAATGGGGTTTTGGTATATTAAATATGGAAGCAAAATTACTCAAAATCTTGTATATAGTGTCACCAAAAGTAGTTTTTTATCACTTTCTTTGTGAGTTTCCTTAGTCCATTATTTTGGCTGTTCAAGAGGTGTCTGAAAAAAAAATGGACTCCATTTAAAGACACTAATTTAGGGTATTAATTTTTATTCTGAAAAATACCCTTAAGCCATTTTATCTTTTATAAGAAAAATTAATGCTAGAGGTTGATTTAATAATAATGACTTTTTGCCATACTCAAGGGACCGCTTGTCACAGAGACTGAATATGGTTGACTAAGCGCAAATGAAGAGCTTTGGCGGCTATAATCCCTTCTGTGGCCCTGGAAAAAGAAGGGCCAGAGATTTATAAATCTCATAAATTAGAACAATTTCGCTATTTAAGTGAATGTGGGAGAATGAGAACACTCATGTACTGCCATAGAGTGTACATACAAACAATACAAAAGAATTAACCATTATTGATAGTATTAAAGTTGAACACGTACATATCTATTGACCCAGCAGTTCTCTACATAGGTATATATCAGCAAAAATGACCACCTTATTTGTTCAATAGAGTTCACAATAGCCTAGCAGGATAGCAACAGAAATAATTGCATATACCCAAATACTAGAATGGAAGGTCTGAGAAACATCTGCAGGAGCTAACAGTGGGGTGCTAACAGTTTTTATTGTTTGACCAAGATGTTGGTCCCAGTCTTCTTACAGTGATAACCATTGAACTGTACAGTAATACATGGTCTTCTTTGCTATTCTGAAAAATAAAAAAATTAAAATTTTAAATGTAAAAATAATAATAAGCATTTCTAAATTAGGTTAAATTTACTTTTTTTTAAAGTAAAACTTCTGCGTATAAACATTCTAGACTAATTTTAATTGATATTTCTTTTGAAGACTCTAGGAACAGAAAAGATTAAAATATGACTTTATTGTGAGTATTTGAACAAAACTTATATCTTGAGAGTTTTAGTTCCAAACAGAAATCTCTTCCTGCTCCCTAATTTTTTTACTGTTTCTATGGATAATAAATATTACACACTCAATTCTTTTCCAGTTAAGATTATTATGTCATCTTGAATGGATTTCATATGGTGTTTGTTACCATTTGTTCCCACACTGGAATTGCTCTGAAGTTTGTGGTAGTGGGAACACCCTAGTGTTTTAGTATGTCCTTTGAATTGGGAAGAAAGGGAAGATATTTGCAGTGAGAACAGGAAATTTCACCGTTTCTCCGGAAGACTCACTCTAAGGTGGTCACTGGGCAGTTGCTATCTCCTTGGCCCTGACTCACGAGTGTTTACAAGCAAACCCATTCTTATTTTCTTCAAATTTCTCAAGTCACCTTCTTATGTAGCCAAGCAAAGGAGATAAGATTTACTTTTGTGTATAGTATATTGTGCTTCCATTACCAGCAGCTGCCTAATGAAAGCATAGATTATCGTTGGCTGTAATTATTACCTTGTAGACAGCACACGATTACCTGAGCCAATGTATACCAGGAAGTGAAAAAAGAAACCTCAGTATCTCACCTTCTCTTTTGAAAGGTCTGAGAGAACGTCAGTCTTGAACTCACCAGAAAGCTAAATACCCCTCACGTTTATAACATTACTGAAAGAGAGAGAGGTTATGAAAATTGAAAATGAGACCCTTTTGTTTTAGTCTAGAAAATTATGGCAGCACGTCCAGATGTTTGGCTTTAATGTTTCTCATGCTTTGATAATGCTTAGTCTTGTAAAACTTTCTAGACTTATAGACGTTTATATTTGAGGATTTGGGGATCCAGTGTGTAGAACTAGAAACATGGGGGAACCTATTTATTAATAGGCACTAGATGACAATTTGGACTGGAGAGATGCAGTACAAATATGAAGGACATTTGTCTTACAGCAGAGCAGATAGGCAAGAAGGCTGTGCTGTCCACAGTAGCGTGTCAGGGATCCTGCCTTGATACCTGCCTGTCACACACACACACCGGGTCAGTGCTGTAGATGGAGAGGGAGTCGGTTAGATATCAATAGCTCCTATGTTTTCTCTTTCAGTTGACGGGGTTGGGGGTGGTGGCAGTGTATCATCAGCCTGCTTTAGCAACTCTTACTGGCCTGTCCTCTGGGTTTCAGTATGAACAAAAAAGCATTTTACATGATTCTCTATGCTTATATTACTGTTCTCTGAAATGGAGTTAACTGTACTAATCTCATGTGGAACAGTGCTTGCCGCATAGTAAGTGCTCGAACAAGGTTTGCTTTAAAGGACTGGGGAGATAGTTCAAGGGTGCTGCTTTGTGTATTCCTGCTTGGCATGTGGGAAGCCTGCCTTGATTCCTGCAACTGTGTGGTTCCCCGTACATCACCAGGAGTGACCCCAACTAGCCCATAAGGGAGTATTCCCCTGAATACCACATGGGTGTGGCCCCAAACTCCAAAATAAATCAAAAAGCTTTCTTCTTTTGAATGAAAATATACTTATTTATTATCTCTTGCCCCAGCCAGACATATGCTTAGCAATAACAAAGGTCTTTGGATATTTGACTCATAGTTGAAAGCAACTGAAATAGTATATAACGTTTAATATATGTTAAATTACTTCATATCCACAAATACACAGTGTATAACAAATAGTTTCTCACAGAAACTTTATGCTTTCTTGAATTTTTTGTTGGGGGCCAGGGTCAGAGGATGGTGGTGTTGTGCAACATCTAGCGCTGCTTGGCATCTGCTTGCTCGAGGGTGGTGGTGCAGGCATCGAACTGGGGTGGCCACATGCTAGGCAAGTGCCTTAACCCTTGTTTTGTCCCTCTGATCCGTTTCTTGGATAATTTTTTCTGCATATTTTATTTTTAAATTTTACTTTATTGAATCACCATGCAGTGAACCATTACAAAGCTGTTCATGACTGGGTTTCAGTCATACAGTGTTCCATCCATCCATCCATCCATCCATCCATCCATCCATCCATCCATCCATCCATCCATCCATCCATCCATCCATCCATCCATCCATCCATCCATCCATCCTCCAGTGCACATTTCCCAACACCAGTGTCCCTTTTCCCTCCCAAGCCACCCCCCCCCCAACTTGCCTCTGTGGCAGGCACTCTTTCCTTCTGTGCATTCTGATTTGCAATACAGACACTGAAAGGTTAGCATGTCTATCTCAGAAAGGCCAAGTTATCAGTAGATTGTGTTACTGGCTTCCCTGTTTATCCTGTACAGAGTACTGTGATCCTATGAAGAAAAGCAAATGCTGAAATTAGTATGCGGCCCATCCAGTTACCATTTCTGCAGTACACCACCCTACCCATGGTGGGGTAAGACAGCTGTCCTTTTATATGCTTTTTGAATTCTGTGGACCAAGAATTCAGACGGAGCCTAGCAGATGGGGGTGGTTTCCATGATCTGTGGGGTTCCCACACAGAAGACTCATGGTTAACACTGACTTGAAATGCCTGGTGGTCTTGTCACTCACATGTCAGACTTCCTGGTTGCAAAAGTTCTAGTCTGAGCTCTGCTGGGACTGTTGACTAGAGCTATTTATTTGTGGCCAATATAGTTTGAGTTTCGCATAACATGACAAAAAGATGCTGAACAGAAGTGCTTATGGAGGAGTATCCCCACAGCAGATGTTCCAGGAGAACCAGGGAAAGCCTGAGAAATAGGCTGGAAACCATTGGCATCATGGCATCTGTATTAAATGTCAGTGAAGACGGAGTATGGTGCCTGGGTTTTGAGACATTGTCAGGACAGAAGTTACTGCTGTCTCTTGGCAGGAAAGGTAGCAATGAATTTGTGACCATTTAATTTTAAATAGTCTGAGTGTCGTACTGTTTTCAGAGATGGTTCCAGTAATTCCTCGCCTCTGTTCATGCCTATGGGCAGTCCCTTTCTCAGTGACGGAAGACTTGGCTGTGACTGGTTTTGGTCAGCAAATAGGACACAATGGAAATTGTTTTCATAATGGAATGTGTCCCCTTTCCTTCTTCTTGGGAATTCTTTTTGCTTTTTTGGGTCACACTTGGCAATGCTCAGGGATTCCTTCTGGCTCTGTACTCAGGAATTCACTCTTGTCCATGCTGGGGGACCATACGGGATGCCAAGGATACAATGCAAATGTCCTACCCGCTGTACTCTCAAGTCAGGACATAGGCATGAGGCCATCTCAGGTTACCTGATGCCAGTGACCCTGCCGACTGGCTTTCGGGCCAGGAATCCAAACACATTGGCCAAAGTGGCTCAGACCAGAGCAACAAAGCTGAACTAATAATAAATGCTATTGTCACTATCACTATCACTATCTTCCCGTTGATCATCTATTTGCTAGAGCGGGCACCAGTAATATCTCCATATGTCCTGTCTCATGCTAGTAGAACCCAAAGGCATCTGCTTGCTCCAGGAACATAAAGAGCCTCAAGCCATTATAATAGGTCATGGGAATGACCTAATATAAATGTTACTGGTATTTGGCATATCAAATACGACACGAGCAGCTTGCCAGGCTAAGCTGCAAAATTTTAGGGTACGCGTGTATGCAGCAAAACCTGACAAGTACAGAGATCTCAGGATCATAGCTTGTTTCCACCCTGTTTGGAATCACACAAGAAGTTGGCACTGGCATTTGGTAGAAGAGGAAATTGTTTTTCTTTTCATGGTTAAAGGCAAGGGTGGGAAAAAATGACTTTGGGTTCAAGTCCATAGGCCTCTGTTGCCCTGGTGAGGCTGGACATAAAGGCATCAGGTCACTGTGGTCTGTCCCATCTGCTGTGAGGGTCTTGCCCCCGACAGCAACAGGCTAAATGTGGTTCCATGAAGGAACCCAGGACCAAGCAGGGTCTTCTCGGCCCTTTCTTTTCCTGATTTCACTTCTCAGGAGATTCTTGTGCCAGAGACTCATAAAGCAAGAAAATCTGGCCTGCCTGCTCCCAGGGAAGACGGGGAAAGCAAACAGTCCCTCTGCATGCTCTTTTGCAATTCTTTTGACATTTGGACCCAGTTGGTTTACCATAAATGCCAGGTCATACCACTTAGTGTGTGTATGGCATGCTTGTGCCATCTTACACAGTGAACTATATAATCTTGCTCTTTAAACTCATGTGGAATGTGTAGTTTCATTCTTCCTCTTATATCATATCTTTGAGTTTTATTGACAAGTCAGCAATTAGGAGTGAAGCCACCTGTTAGAACACTTCTTAATGAAAATTCTAGCTTCTGGGACGTAAATATTGATGTGTAATAGAAGACTATCTGTACAGGCGTCAGTGCTTTTTTTTTCTTCAGTTTTGTATCACACCCAGCAGTACTCAGGTCTTACTCCTGGCTCTGTGCTCAGGGATTATTCTCGGCAGGGGTTGGAGTGCCCAGATGGGGTGCCCGGGTATCAGACCAGGCCTGCCTTGTGCAAGGCAAGTGCCCTACCTGCTGTACTACCACTCCAGCTCCAAGGGTCATTTCTTTTTTTTCTTTTTCTTTATATTTATTATTATTATTATTATTATTATTATTAAGAGACTCACAGACATGGGGCAGAGCTGTTACTAGTTCTCCCTGTGCCCAGCCACTCATGAGGTGCCCAGGAGGGATGGCGTATTCTAGCCCTGGCCCACCACCCCAGCAGAGCCTCGCAACAAGCCAGATGACCCTCCAATTCATGAGGGCCTCCATTTTCCACATCTGGACTTCCCCCTTGTCAGAACTCCACCCAGCAGACCAGTCTATCACAGCCCACCTCACGCGGCCGCTTGCAGCCGCACGGTTCATCAATAAAAGCTGGATTTAGAAATGACTACAAGAATATGCTACCCGCATGGTAGAGCCTTGCAAGCTACCTGTGTCTTATTTGATATGCCAAATACCAGTAACAATTATAGGCCTCATTCCCATGACCTGATGGAATGGTTTGAGGCTCTTTATGTTCCTGGAGCAAGCAGGTGCCCTTGGGCTCTACTTGCATGAGATAGGACATATAGAGATGTTACTGGTGCCCGCTCGAGCTAATCGATGATGAATGGGAAGACAGTGATACAGTTATTATTATTATTATTATTATTATTATTATTATTATTATTTTGCTTTTTGGGTCACACCCGGCAATTCTCAGGGGTTACTACTGGTTTTTCGCTCAGGAATTATTCCTGGCAATGCTCGGAGGACCATATGAGATGCCGGGATCGAACCCGGTCTGCTGCATGCAAGGCAAACACTCTACCCACTGTGCTATCGCTCTGGCCCCAAGGGTCATTTCTTAACAGCTTTTAAATATTCATCAGCAAATCATGTTTGCTTTTCTTTTTTCTTTTTGCTTTTTTGGGTCATACCTGGCGATGCTCAGGAGTTACTCCTGGCTCTGCACTCAGGAATTACTCCTGGAGGTGCTCGGGGACCATATGGGATGCCGGGATCGAACCCAGACCGGCATGGGCCGGCCACGTGCAAGGCAAACGCCCTAACTGCTGTACCGGTCACTCTGGTCCCAAATCATGTCTGCTTTTAATCTGTGTTCTCTAGTGTTAAAATTTATCAGAAAGACAGACATTATTGCTACTTTGTAACACCAGACTAGGCTTTCTGTGTGTGTAAATTGATATTCCAAGCTAGGAAGACTAAAGTGTAGAATAAAACCCGAAATTTGAAAGAGTTAGTTTGATATTTTGTAATGGGTAACATTATATAAGAGCAGATATTTTCCTCTGTCTCTTTACTTTCATGTTGTTTTGCAAAATTAAGTTTGTCATGAAAAAGCCATTACAAATCAAGACTACATATAAAAATATGAAAGAAGCAAGATAGTCAGGCTCTAAATTGACTTCTAAGGGATGAATCTGAGTTTTTGAGGATAAAATGTATAGTAATAAAATATTATGGGCTAAATATTTTATTAAGTTTATTTCAAGATACAGAATTTTAGATTGTTTATGAGTAAGTTTTCCATTATAAAATTGTACTTTGTAGGTCAGAGTGACAATACAGTGGTAGGGTACTTGTCCTGCACGGAGCTGACCTGGGCTCGATCCCCAGCATCCTGTATGGTATTCTATGCACTTTCAGGAGTAATTCCTGAGTGTAAAGCCAGGAGTAACCCCTGAGCATTGCTTGTTATGGCCCAAAAACCACAAAAAAAAAAAAAAAGAAAAAAGAAAGAGGGAAGGAAACTATGCCATGAAAATACGCACATACTTTTAAATATCTTATATAAGTAACCAGATCCTAATTTTAAAAAAGTATTTAATTAGTTAAGCTATATTTTCTTGTTGTATATATAATCCAGAACTCTTCTACAATTCTTGCAGGCAGGTCTGTCCAGTTAGTTATGTTATATAACTATACCTTAATAATGCTGATTTTTGAGTTAAAACTCAAGTTCCTTTCTTAAAATGTCAACTGCCACAGTGGAGACAGAAAGAAGGGGGGAACCCATACCACATGTTTTCAATCTCTGAGTCTGTAACTTTCAAGTAGCCAGAAACCAGAGAGATACAACTGCTTCCTGTTCATGCAGAGGCACGATTTTTGAGCAGACATGTGTCGCATCTTTTTTTATTTTAAAGTTTGTCATTTGTGTGGGACTTCTTATTGTCATCCTTGAGGGTTCTGTTTTCTATTTCCAGAAAAAGTGCAATTAATTATAGAATGTATACTCCTCAGCATAAGTTCAGTTTTCCACTAAAACCAGCATGAATCACTTATGCTCACTAATTCACTAGTTACTGATGCTGGTTTGCTTATTATTGTTTTGTTTTGGGCCACACCCTTTGAGACGAGCATAGAATCAAAGTTTCGCATCATGACTTTCATTGTTATTCTGCCCTTGCTGCCAAAATTAAGATAATTCTGTTCTTTTTTGAACCTTAGTCAATCACATGGATTTTTTTTTCAGAAAACAACTGAGAAGTAAATTGAGGAAACCTTGATCATACTGTCTAACCATTCCTTCGTCTGTTTTGTTCTGAAATATGCTGATACTTTTTTTCTTTCCCACCCACTTCTCACCCTTTTCCTTTGCTGATTGAAAAGACTTGGTTCTCCAGCAGTTACAATGTGAACATTTTACTCATTCGAATATTGTGCCATGAACCTGGATAAGCTCCTTTTGTAATTAATTGCAGTTAGTCAAAACAGAAAAAAAACCCAAGCTCATGGCCAGATTCTGTTAATGGGCAGGTGATGTAGCAGCGTGGTGGGTGGGAGGTTCCAATTCCAAAGTTTCTCGGTAGTTTGTCTTTTCCTCTCAGAATTCTCTGTAAATAAGAACCCTGAGTCCTATCCTTGATACTGTAAGGTCTCTCTGGTACTGCCTGGTCCCTTAGCACTGAACTGGGAACAGCCTCGAGCATTGCCAGGGTGTAGCTCTCTCTCCCCCAGTCAACAAGAACAACTTCATAAATTTAATCCTTTCTTCACCTTGACTTTGGTGCTGTAATTTTTGATAATATGCACCCAACTGTGAGCCACCAGTGGTCCATGCTGACTTCAACATGTTAAATTTATATTACATGTCATAGAAACTGTGTCTTGAGCTGGGAATGTAGCTGCATTGGGAAATCTGGAGACTCTTCTACCCTCTGCTCTTTATCTGTCATATACAGTCTTGGTCATCATCATCATCTTCCTCTCTACTCTTCCTCTTCCTCCTCTTTACTTTTGAGCCATACCTGGCAGTGCTCAGGGCTGACTCCTGACTCTGTGCTCAGAATCGCTCCTGTCAGCACTCAGGGGGCCATATGGGATGCTGGGGATTGAACCCAGATTACCCATGTACAAGGCAAGTGCCCTATGCACTGTACTATCTTTCTAGCCCATTCCCATATTCTTTACTAGATCTTATTAGCAGAGATTCAGTTAGTGGCAGAAGACCACACCAGTATTTTGCTTTTACTTAATTCTGGGGCAGATTTAATTAAAATAAAATGGTTGGATGGTTAGTTCTTTTTAAGGAGTTGAATTTATGTTGTGTTCTTTTAATAATTATTTTATTTAGTTTTATACTCTTGGTTTATGTTGGTGCATGCACATCAAAAATATTAGAATAGGCACTGGCTTTAAATAGTAAATTATTTGAGGCAAGCATTCCCCATTAATTCTTTTCCATCTGGAAGCCTGGAACTCTAAGAAAATTTATAAATAGGAATATCTGAGGTAATAGAATGTGAACATTTTAAGTTATAAATATTCTGATGTTTATCATAAAATGGTTCTCATTTTGTAATTGAGTTTCTCAGGAAAACTCATTTATGTGAAGTACAACATTTTCAAATGTTTATAGATTTTCTGGTCTTTTGTTAGAAGATTATAAAGAGAATGAGTTCCCTAAAAGCTTTGAATGCTGGCTTCATGACTTAGTAGCCAGGCACTGTAAACCCGGTTTTGTCATCTGGAAAACAGAGATTATGAAACCAAGCTCAGGGGAGATGCTGCAGTTGAGTGTGATAACAACAGAAAAGCTCAAGACAAAACGGAAGCCTTTCTACTACTTCCCTTTTGTACCTTCTCTTTTCAACACTTGGAGCATTGTGTTTCCTATTTGCATATGAGAGTAATCCCTGATCATATCAGTGTGAGGCTGCCAAGACGTATATTCATCCACATTCCCCTTTGCACTGTGCACAGGTGAGTATTACTCTTTACCATGGCTTTACCTATAGTCTTATATAGCCTTTTCTAATTTTTCCAAGCATTTTATCTGTTAAAAATACCAGACATTAGAAAAAGGCTGATATATTGCTGTTGCTCACTGACCCTGTCACATGCTTTGCAAGTATTGTTTTGTGATTTGAAGTGCCACAGTTTGCTTGTTGACATGAGACTGGCTGAGTGCTGCCAAACAGTCACTGTTGAGATGCCACTGTGAGCTGAGAAGGTGTTGGGGATTTACATGGTTTAACTGACGAAAGACACATGAGCCTTTGCCTCCACACCCACCTCCTGTCTCCTAAGCGTCTTGGCATCCCATCTTGGAGACAGGTCTGATGGTTTGAGTGTAGTAATCTGTACACTTGCGGCTCTTGTCTTTCCAAAAGGAAGAAGTCTTTAGGTTTGTAGTGAGCGGGGACTGGACTCATTGCCAGGAGAGATCCTGACACTTAGTGGGTGAAAGATTAGTTGACTAAAGGAGTTTGCACAGGAATGGGTGAAGTAAGCTGAAGCATTTGTTTCTATGGTTCTGTAGTTGAGGTGCTTGTAGCTGATAAAGATTTGTGGGATTCACTAGGCTTAGCTTCTCCAGGAAGTCTTCCTGCTCCAGAGGTGCTTACTGCTAGTATTTCTTTATTCTTAGGATCTCCAGTGAGTTGGTTGAATGATATAAAATACTGCATTTTCATCCCTCCATATTTATTTGATCATCTTTCTCTGAATAACCATATATTCTTACTGTCTTCCCGTTCATCATCGATTTGCTCGAGCGGGTCCCAGTAACATCTCCATATGTCCTGTCTCATGCTAGTAGAGCCCAAGGCATCTGCTTGCTCCAGGAACATAAAGAGCCTCAATCCATTCTGGAATGAGGTCTATAATTGTTACTGGTAATATTCTTACTAAGTAATCAAAATGTCCAATCCTGGGGCCAGAGTAATAATACAAAAGCTAAGGCCTTGCATGCAGCCCACTCAAGTTCAATTCCTGGTATCCTGTAGGTGCCCCAAGTATTGCTAGGTTTGGTCCCTGAATACAGAGCCAGGAGTAAGCCCTGAACACCACCCAGTGTAGCCTAAAAACCATAGGTAAAATAAAGTACCCAATTCTTAGAAACAATTAGATTATATAATCCTTTTCCCTCCTGAAATTTGTGTCATTTTTCTTTCTTTCAGTTTCCCCAGTTTTCTGTGTCTAATAATTTGAGAACCTTGGTAGTCATCCAGGTTACCAAAAAAAAAAAAACAAACTCCACAGCATTTTGATCCTAATAATTTTGGTATTTACATACTTTAGTTCTCTTTTCTGATGATTTGATTTTGACTCCTTACAAACTGTCTTTTCTTTCTTAAAAATGACCTCCTGTATTCAGATTATCCGACTTCCAGGCCTCTGATCTATTCTCTTAAACTCTACTTAGATTCTGCCTTCAAAATTGAGGTGGTGTCCAGAATTTCAAAAACATTCCCAGATAAATTGGACATTATTTCTCCCTTACTCACTTATTTGATTATATTTAGAACTCAACCCGACTAGATGTCAGATGTGTTAAATTTGGCCTCTTTCTATAAAATAAAGACCCTTGTCCTTCAAATTCATTTTATTTTTAAAATTATTTATTAGGTAACACTTGTTCACAAGACTGTAAATGTTTCTATGTTTTAGAGATATGGTGTTACCCCACCATGCCCATTACCAAAATTCCAGTTATCTCCACCACTCTCCATGTTTTTTTTTTTCTGCTTTTTTGGGTCACACCCGCAATGCTCAGGGGTTTCTCCTGGCTCTGCACTTAGGAATCACTCCTGGCAGTGCTCGGGGGACCATATGGGATGCCGGGGATCGAACCTGGGCCAGCATGGGCCGGCTGGCGTGCAAGGCAAACGCCCTACCCGCTGGGCTATTGCTCCGGCCCCAGAACTCTCCATTGTAAAACCACTTGTCCACCATAAGTAAAATCCAGTAGGAATATTCTCTGTCATTATATTTTCTGGTGATTTCTTTCATAGAGTCCCAAGGACTTGTTGACAGTTTCTTTGCTTCCACCCTTCATTCCTCCTTCCGTCCTCCTCTCTCTCCCTCCTCTCCTTACTCCCTTTCTTCCTTACTTATTCCTTCTTCCCTTCTGCTCTTGCCTCCCTCCATCCTTCCTCGCTCTCTATCCTTCTTTCTCTCACTCTTTCCTTCCCTTATCCTTTCCCTATGTTCTTCCTTCCACTCCTTCCCCATTCCTCCTTCCTTCCTTCTCTCCTTTTCTTCTTCCCTCCTTCCTTCCTCCTTGGCCCCTTACCTCCATCCTTCCTTCCCTTGCTTCTTTCTTTCCCTCCCTTCCTCCTTCCTTTCCTTCTTTCCCTTCTTTCCCTTGGTCCTTCCTTCCTTCCTTCCTTCCTCCCTTCCTCCCTCCCTCCCTCCCTCCTTCTTTACTTCCATCATTCTTTCAAGTCGGTAAGTATAAAGGACATCAATTTGCAGGATAAAAACAGATCTGGTATAAAGTATGCTATGAAAATCATCTTCCATCCAATGAAATCTAACTTTCATTTTCTAAAACTTGAAAATCTGTTATACTTTTTCTCAGTAATAACGTGTGTGGATACGCAGTAGGGTTAGCATTTGGGTCAATTTCTCATCTGCAAAATAATGCTTATAAAATTGTGGGGAAGATTTAGCACAATAATGTTTAGAAGGCACATAATACACCGTAGGATATCCAAATGTTAATCTTATAGTCATTGTAATTACGGAGTGGATTGATAACTGCAGGGTCATGTTTTATTGCTTGTATGTATAATGCTACATATTGAAAACTGACCTTAGTGCTTGTGTCCGGGCTGCTGACTGGTGGTACTGGAGGGGATGCCATTTGTGATACCAGGGATCAAACTGGGATTGGCCCTGGCAAGTCACTTTAACACTTGTCCTATCTCTCCAGTTCTTAGTGTCGCTGTAGGCCAGGAAATATTAGAATAAAAAGGGTCTTTAATAAGCTAATTAAATAAACGTTTTCATTTTCTCTGTTGCTTGATACCTGATTGTGTTTGATTTGGTTATTTTAGTTACAGTGGTTCTTTTTCCCGGAAGGACAACTGAGAATGTAGCTTCTTTCATGATTTTAGTCATATGGAACAATAAATGAAAAAGAGAGAGGGGCCGGAGCTATAGTCCGGAGGGTGGGGTGTTTGTCTTGCACATAGCTGACTGGAGTTTGATTCCAGGCATCCCATAGGGTCTTCCCGAGCACTTCCAGGAATAACTTCTGAGTGCAGAGCCAGGAGTAACCCCTGAGCATAACTGTGTGACCCAAAAAGCCAAAAAAAGAAAAGAAAGAAAAAGAAAGAGAAGCATGGTGGTTTCCTAAGACATTGCTCTTGCATTTTTTTTGCCCTAAGAAAATAATTAGTACACTATTAAGATTTGGTTTCTTGGTTCCTTTTCTCCTTAGATCTTTTAGAGAAATCTCGAGTTGTTAAGCAACCAAGAGGTGAAAGAAACTTCCACGTGTTCTATCAGTTGCTATCTGGTGCCTCAGAGGAGCTGCTCAGTAAGTCTCTGTTTCTGTTTCTATTCTCACAGCATTTCCCAAAGTCTTCTTTTTTCAAGCATCCATATATTCCACCCTGCCTTTCTCACAAGGTTACCAGGTCAGGGATTGAAGTGAATAACGGTGGGTGTTTGCTTCTCTCTCACCATGGACTGGCCCAAACACCTCAGATAGTTTTTCAAAAGAGCTTTTATTGAGGTGAGGGTCAATGCTAAGTTTAAAAAGCAGAATGGAAGAGTACAGTTTGTCCAGTTGAGGAGAGGAAAATTAGCAGGGAGCTGTGCTATGTAGTGATATCAAAACAAATTACTCAGTGAAGATTTGAAAATAGTGGACTTTGAAAACATCATCTGTTTTCAACTGAAGTAATAGATAAAAATCTGATATTTGGGCATTTTTGAAAATGTATATAACTCCATAATAAGGACAAGCACCCTACCACTGTTCTTTCTCTCTCTCTCTCTCTCTCTCTCTCTCTCTCTCTCTCTCTCTCTCTCTCTCTCTCTCTCCAGTTTCCTTTTATTCATTATTATAAGCTTGAAAACACCCAGAATCCAATAGTAGGACTCACGAAGTAGAATACATTGTATTATAATCAAATCATGAAATGGTTTGTGTTATAAGGGTGGGAAAGGATCTCGCCCAATGTCAGTCCTTCCACACCTTTACAACACATATATTTTCATGGCCAACATATACCCAATACACTGTATAAGTAAATATAAAGGGAGCAAAGTTTTTACAAGAGTGTAATAGTAATGAAAATGATTACTATGCAGCTATTAGGAAAACAAAATGAAGTTATGAAATTTGCCTATAAATAGATGGACATGGAGATGATCATGTTGAATGAAATTAGAAGGAAAAAGACAGATATAGAATGACTGCATTTATTTGCATTTTATATATAATATATTATATATATATATATATATATATATATACAGTATCCAAGGTCAGGCAAAATATGGGTCAGGAGGTCTTGTCAAAGGTGGAATCTACAACAAATGTGTGGAAGTCAGACGTTAGGTAAGACAGAGAAGGGAACAGTGTGCCAATAATTGTCTAAAGTGCTTTTACCACATAGAAATTAGCATTAAATACAGGCAAAAAGATACACATGATAACCTCTAAATGTATGTATTGCAGTCCACAATGTGTAAGAGAAGGAAGAGAGAGAGAGACAGAGAGACAAGAGATAAAAAAACCTGCTGTAGGGCCGAGCGATAGCCCAGCGGGTAGGGCGTTTCCCTTTGCACACGGCCGGCCTGGCCGGCCGGGTTCGATCCCCGGCATCCCACATGGTTCCCGAGCACCGCCAGGAGTAATTCCTGAGTGCAGAGCCAGGAGAAACCCCTGAGCATCGCCGGTGTGACCCAAAAAAGCAAAAAAAAAAAACAACCCTGCTGTAGAGACAGGCTAGGGGAGGGAGGAGGAATTGAGGACATTGGCGGTGGGAAATGGGCACTGGTAGAAGAATGGGTACTGGAACACTGTACCCATTATGACCAAAACCCAAATATGAACATCTTTGTGATTGTATAGCTCACGTTGGTATAATAAAATAATTTAAAAATTAAAAACTAGAAAAAAACTATTTTTGATGTGCAAGCCTCTATTTCTGTGTATACTTGAAATATAATATGACAATCACATTCTCCTTAGTATTAAAAGAACTTAATATTAAAGGTGAATAGATTTATTGATGTACGTTATCGTGTGTGTGTGTGTGTGTGTGTGTGTGTGTGTGTGTGTGTGTGTGTTTCAACAGATAAACTTAAACTTGAGCGGGATTTCAGCAGATATAACTACCTGAGTTTGGACTCTGCTAAAGTTAACGGGTGGATGATGCAGCCAATTTCAGAACCGTTAGGGTAAGAGTCATCTTTTATTACTTTTTAAATGGG
Source organism: Cryptotis parvus (assembly GCA_021461705.1). Taxonomy (NCBI): domain Eukaryota; kingdom Metazoa; phylum Chordata; class Mammalia; order Eulipotyphla; family Soricidae; genus Cryptotis; species Cryptotis parvus. The sequence continues at coordinate 35,281 of JAJIBD010000968.1, read as the reverse complement.
TAATGTTCCACCGTGATTGATAGTAGTGCCAAGTTTAGGGTGATTATAATTTTCAGAAGTTTTAGAATTTTAAAGAATTTGAGATATTTTATGACTTTATTTTGGTTTTCGGGGCTCTGCCCAGTATTGCTCAGCAGTGTCTGGGGGACTGTGTGGGGCGGGAGGGGGAGCAAGCCCTGAGCTCCCACCGCAGCGCATGTGCTTTTGTCCTCAGAGACGTCTCCATAGCTTCATGGCTCCAACCTTTTACTCGCTCAGGTATCAATCCTGTGCAGTCAGAGCTTCACAGGCGTGCGGCATTGCAATGAATACTTTTTAATTGGCTTGAGTTTAGACACATTTAATATCGTGCTTAAGTCCCAAGTATTTTCATAGCCATAGCTTAGTAGTTAAGTTTGCATCATGAAAATCAGTCTTGGATTGTGTTCAGTTGATTCTTATTTTTGAAACAGAAAATCATGATTTTTTTGCTATTTTTTTTTTAAAAACCCCATCATGTATAAAGTAGAATGATTAGCATTTACATTTCATTAGAGAAGGTAGTATTTAAAATAGTAGAGCTCTATATTCATGTGGCATTTTGAAAACTGCTGCTGTTAGGACATGAAACACTGAGATTTGCTTCCAAGTGAGACAACTGTGGTGGTGAGGAGAGTGTGTCGACCAGGGTGTAGATTATAAAGAATGCTGAGATTTGTGGTTTTTATTCCTTGAGGGTGAATGAAAAATGTTTCTCCTGCCATTGTATCTGTTTTAAATTTTTCATAACAAGAAAAAGTTGTAATACTCCTATGGACGAATGGCCTAGTTATTAGATATTAATAAGTGAAAAATGAAATAAATTAGGCCATTGTCCAAAAAATATAGAACACGTGATTTTTTTTAAACAATGTAAACTCTATTAATAGGAGCCCTGTTGGTTTGTGGATATGGTTTTTAAGAACTGAATGCAAAACCAAATTTACAATTTATCTGCTTGGCAAATCACCGGCTCCCACTAAAAGCTTATGACCTAATAAATGTTACTTGTTATCCATAGTACTTTCGATCAGATATTTCACCTTTGCAAAGCACAGGATTTTTTTAATATGTAAATTTCTTGTGGGATTATGAAAATTTTTTTGCTTAGTTTCATTTCTATCAACTGAATACCGGTACAGAAAGTTTATGACCACATACAGGCTGATCCGCTTGGAATGGGAACCCAAGACTCAATTCTCAGCCTTTTATGTCTTTCCATTGTGTGCCAGCTAGTACACACCCCTAGAGTGCTCCTAGAATCTCATCAGGAAACCACTGAGCAAGATACAGCCCCTCACTTATTGTCAGTAGGTTTTTTTCCTTTGAAATGTGCATTCGGGATGTTTTCTATCCCCAGAGTTTTTTGTTGTTGGTTTTGTATATTAAGAAGCTAATCTATTATTCATTAAAAAAATAAAGGATTCAAAAAACAGTGCTCTTTCCCCCATCTCAGAATGCTATGCAGATTGTGGGTTTTATGGATCATGAAGCTGAATCTGTCTTGGAGGTGGTGGCAACGGTGTTGAAACTGGGGAACATTGAGTTCAAGCCCGAATCACGAGTGAACGGTTTAGATGAAAGCAAAATCAAAGACAAGAACGGTAAGTCGCAGAAAAGTGACGTTCACTGTCGAGCAGCCCTGCTTTGGACATCTGCCTGATTCTTAATCTCAGAGGGCAAAACCCTGCTTTTTACTCAGGTTTGCATGGAGACCTTACAGTGGTGCTTTTGACACATGCACTCATATGACTCAGTATGGCTGATTGAGAATGACATGTACCTAAATCCTTGGAAATGTCACACTGTGCCTCTCTCCTCTCCCTACAGAGTTAAAAGAAATCTGTGAGTTGACTGGCATTGACCAGTCAGTCCTCGAACGAGCCTTCAGTTTCCGAACAGTTGAGGCCAAGCAGGAGAAGGTTTCAACAACGCTAAATGTGGCTCAGGTGGGTGACAAGCAATGTTCAGAGTGAGTTTTTAAAGACAGTGCTGATTTTGGAAGAGGCAGTGAACGTTTTCTTTGGCAGGCTGTCATCATTTTCAGCAGGCAGAGCAGTTAACTAAACAGAAAAGCTCCCTATACTCATGGAACTTAACCTTTTGGCAGGAAGAGCTAGAAAATAGCCAGTAATTCGAAGATATAAATGTGTCCGGCAAGCTTATCAAATGGGCTAGCACCAGAGAGAGATCGCGGAGCCTATAAAGGGAACTCCACAGGGCCAGGGCTGTGGGAGATGGGTCTAAGTGAGGTGAAACATGGGTGCAGGGGTTGGGCACAGGGGCACAGTCTGCTGTTTTGTGTTTCAGAAGCTTACCAGGCTGCAGTGTGGCGAGCAGAGAATAGACGAAGGATCAGTGGAACGCAAGCTTAGTCCGTATGGGCTGCTGTAGAATGGAACACTGTCGAATGCTGGTGACGCCAGCAGCATTTCTATCATGGGTTTGGAGCAGAGTCAACGTCCAGGTTCAGGATAGGTTTTGGGGGAGACAGGAGGAGAAAAGCTACTGGGACTCCTCATGACCGCATCCTAAAGCCCCCTCCTCTGAATACCATCGCATTGTAAGATTACAGCAAGAACCTAGGGGGCTGGGTGGGTGAGGGGGCTTGGTCATGGAGCATATCACAGGACGCTGCAGAAGGACTGTGTGCTAACCCAAGATGGCTCAAGGCAGGTGGAGGTGTGGGGCAAAAATGAATCTGTCCATCTGCTTTAAGGGTTGGTGCAGTAGGATTTGCTGATGGCTCATGTGTGGTATGAGAGCTGTAGAGGAGTCAAAGATGACACCTTTGACTTTAAGTCTTTAAGTCCCAGGTACCTAGGAAAATGTCATTGCGAGGGAGTGATTTGGAGAAGGCAGTGAGAGGGAGAATTGGTTTGTGGTCAACTGAACAGACTGGCCTCCACACGTCCTTGTTGTTGCCCCTCTATCCTCCATATTGAAACCAGGAAATATTGCCAAGACACATCTGAATTGCTCTCTTTCTTCTCTTGATTCTGTTCTGTGGATGGCTGAAGGGATTTACGCTTGCCTGAATGTGTATATGTAATAGGCAGCTTTGAGTGCCTTCTCTAAACCCTTTGTTTTGCAACTTCATGGAAATGATTTCTGAGCCAGTCTTGAAGGTCTGGCTACAAATGGGAGGGTAAAGGGGCATTTCAGAAAGGAAACACATTCAGTTTTGTCAAACGCATCAGAAAGGCGGTTGATCAGGCTGGGCTCTAGTTAGGCTTGAGCTGTTTATCTACCACCCCGCTTTGCTTCTTACCTTTTTCGGTGTTTTAATGATGAGGATCACATACATTCGACTACTGTGACTGTTAGGGGCTGGATGTCTGTGGTGATGCTTGCACACATGTAAGGTGGGAGTTCTTACACTTTTGTACTTAACGTGGTGATCACACTCGCGCTTTCTGGTGGTGATATTCCTAGCTTCAGTGCCCTTGGTGGGCCAGAGATTATAAGTGGTTATACTTGAGTGTCCCAGACAGCACCCTTGGGGACCACACACTGTGCATACATTGACACTAAGAAACAAACTCCATGACTGCTCCTTGCAAGGAGGCACTTCAAGCCACCAAGTCATCGCCAGCACCCATACAGCTTTAGATAGAGAAGAGGATTTGGAGCACGGTGTCTGTGAAGGTGAAAATTTCCATCTCTGTGGAGCATCTGCAACTCGGCTCTCAGGCTTGAGTGTGCGTTAGAAGCACCTACAGAGTTCTTTAATCATGGTTTGTAGGACAGGTCCCCAGGTCATGTGATCTGCTCTCCACACTGCAGACAGGTCCCCAGGTCATGTGATCGAGTAGGTCTAGAGTACAGAATTTGTGTTTCTGTCCAGTTACTTTTCTATTTTGTGTTTGGTTTTTTTGGGGGAAATCTCCCCAGCATTGTTTAGGGGCCTCAGGGGCAAGGTAGCCCCTGTCCTGTTGTGACACAGCTTGCCTATACATTGCTGCTCAGATCCAGCACTGGGAGCAGTCCCTGAACCGCAACTAGGGGTGCTGATGGGGGCTTGCAGGGCCGGGATTGGACTTGGAACCTCGCACAGGCAGGGCTCCTGCTCTAGCCGTTTGTTCCTCCTCCCTGGCCCCTGCTGTTGCTTCGTGAACATCCTTCATTGGGATGCAGTACAGATGCTCTGAGGGGGAGGCCCCTGCTTTACTGGGCAGAGTTTTCCTTATTCCTTTCCCCTGTGGCATCAGAGTGTGGCTTTATGTCCTCAATAATTCAAGGCCTTATTCTAGTTGTTTGTTTGTTTGTTTGTTTGTGGGGCCACACCTGCACAGGGCTTACTCCTGGCTCTGCACTCCAGGATTATGCCTGGTGGGGCTCAGGGGACTCTACCAGGTGCTGGGAATCAAACCCAGGACTGCTGCATGCAAAACAAACACTCTACCCACTGTATTATATCACTCTGTCTCCATTTGTTAATGTAGATTTGGAATATCTATTCCTGCTGAACTTTACTGCTTCGAAAGTTTTAGTTCTAGTGAGAAGTGTTTTTGTTTTATTAACTTTGCCTCCTAACCTCAGTTCCTGCATCTCATCACCTTAATTAGCTGTGTCTCATTTTCCTCAAAGGATTTTTTATTTTATTGATGGTGATAATGGTGATGATAATAAACACTTTGACTACAGGCTCATATGACTGGCGACTCACACTTCATGTGTTTTATTAGCACAAATCGCAGCGTCCATAAGTTAATATTAAAATGCTGGAACCTCAGGACAAAGTTGCATTCAGCATTCAGCGTCTACTATGTACCCTCTCCTTGACTTCCTGGTCTCAGAATTACATGGAACCTCTGTAATTCTTCCCTAAACATCTCTCTCTCTCTCTCTCTCTCTCTCTCTCTCTCTCTCTCTCTCTCTCTCGCGCTCCCACTGCTTATTTCACATATCTTGGGTTTCATCCTCCCCACTCAGCTGGGAACATCCAGAAGGTGAACTTCATATCCATGCTTTCTGTGACTCGGTCCAGCCTAGCATGCTGTCATGGACCATCCCCAATACAGGCCATTTCTGAAGCAGATACCAGCTGTCCTTGGTGAAGTGTATGCAGCTTTGAGAGCACTGTCAATGTTCTCAAAGCACTGTTAATTATCATCATCCAGCAGTTCCTGGAATAATTTGAGTTCGAGAACTCCTGGCTTAAATATTTGTTTGGAGGTAGCAACGAAGATTATTACTGGCGGTGAATGCAATAGTTTACTATGGTAAATTGCTACTGTCAATTCATGTGGCATATTGAAGTGGTAGTTTATTAGAAGCAATTTCTTTTAAAAAACTCACTTAAAAAAGAAAACTTGGGTGCTATCAATGGTGAAAAAGGGTCTATTTCAAATATGTATTGCAATTTTTTGTATTTTGGTATAATTTGAAGGGGTAAAAATTAGAAGTTTCATAAGCTCATGAGGTCCTAGTGGTAGAAGAGGAAAATATTAGTATAGATATTTAAAGCCTGTGTGTCTGGAACTGTTCTGGGCATCAAAATAGTGTATTTATCACAAGAAAGTAAAAGGAAGGCATATACACCGAGTTTGAGAGACCTCTCAGCATGTATGCATACTTCCTGCTGTGGAATCATTCTCTGCCCTCCACATCTTAAAACACCATATTGCACAGTTGTGCTTTGTTTTTGTTGCTGTTTTGCCAGCTTGTAATATGATTTTCTAAAAGTGATTGATTGAAACAGCTCTCTGAGGGCAGAGGGGTCTGAGATTAGCAGGGCAGTGTCAGGTAAAGGAAGAGCAATGTGGGTTGTTCAGTAACTCGGGCCCTCTTGGCTGAGATGCAAACCTGTTGTTCAAATTGTTTGGCTTCATCGCTTTGGAAGAAATAAGGAAAAGAGAATTCCCATGCAAGCTCATCCATTATGTTGGGGCCAGAGAGATAGTGCAGCAGGTAGGGCATTTGCCTTGCATGCGGCCGACCGAGTTTGATTCCTGGAATCCTATATGGTTCCCCGAGCACTATCAGGAGTAATTCCTGAAGGCAGAGCCAGGAGTAATCCTTGAACATTGCACGGTGTTGTTGGGTCCCTTTAAGAGATTTAAGAGATTCCCTTAAAGGGATGGCCGATATCCAAATTATGGGAATATACAAGAGTTGGAAAAAAAATGAGGAGTCAGTTGAGACTGGGTTCTCAGCCTTGCTGGCAGGAATGAGTTGGAGGAACAGAGAGCCTGGTAGGATAGAGAGTTAGAGGAGAGAAGGGTTGGCTGAGCTTGCCTAAGGGAAGAGCAAGGAAACAGTTTGAAGAAAGTATTAAAGGGAGTTCAAAGCCTTTAGACCGGTTCTGTACCTGATACTATCAGTGAGTCAACCACGCAGCCACACAGCCTTAAACTGACAGAGTGTCACCCTAAAAGAACAAAAAAAAAAGTTCATCCATTGTGTTTTTTTTTTTTTTTTTTAATTTTATTACACCATTTTTAGACATACAATTGCAATATGCTCATGCTCGAGTTTAGGTTCTATAGTGTTCCAACACCCATCCCTCCACCCAAACCCATCTGCCATCACCAGTGTCCCCATCTCCCTGCCCCCTCCTGCCCCCAAACTACTTAGTGGATTCTGTATATCTTTTCTCTCTTCTCTATCTCTCCCTCCCACCTACCTTTCCCACACATCGTAGAATGCAGTACATTAAGGACATAACTGTTTCCACTAGTTTGATGGACCGACCACGTGGGCATAAGCAGCCGCACGACTTAGGGGCCTCATGGTCAGCGTCTGGACAGCGAAAATGGCAGCTAATGTGGTGGGTGAGTCTCATCCGGCTGCTTCCAGGACCCCCCAGAGGTGATGGGCCCACTCCGAAAACCCATCTGTCCTCCTGAGGGCCTCATGGTCAGCTGATCTGGGGAGAGCCAAGTTCCAGTTGCCCCTAGCTGCATCTGAGGCTCTGCATGCTATGGCTGGTTGCCCCAGGGCAGCTCCTGGGCAGGGCTACCAGGCTCAGACAAAATGGAGAGGGGAAGTGGCGACCCCCAGCTCCATCTGATAAGTTCCCAGTGTTTCCTGCTTCTGGGAGCTGCCTACCTGGGCTCGAACTCGTATTGCTCTGTTAATCTGGTCTTGAGGTCAGGGTCCCTCCCAGCTGGGCTCCTAATGTGCTGCAGCATCTGGACAGTGAAAATGGCCGCTAATGTGGTGGGTGAGTCTCATCTAGCTGCTTCCAGGACCCCCAGAGGAGATGGGCCAACACCCAAAACCCATCTGTCCTCCTGGGGGCCCCATGGTCAACTAAGCCAGGGGAGAGCCGAGTTCCAGTTCCCCCAGCTGCAGCTGAGGCTTTGCATGCTATGGCTGGTCACCCCAGGGCAGCTCTTGGGTGGGGCCACCGGGCTCAAACAAAATAGAGAGGGGAAGGGGTGACCCCAGGTCTGTCTGACAAATTCCTGATGATTCCCACCTCTGGGAGCTGCCCACCTGGGCTCCAACTCGTCTTGCTCTGTTAATCTGGTCTTGAGGTCAGCATCCCTCCTGGGGGGCTCTACTGTGCTGCAGCATCCGGACAGTGAAAATGGCGGCTAATGTGGTGGGTGAGTCTCATCCGCTGCTTCCAGGGACCCCCAGAGGTGATGGGCCAACACCCAAAACCCATCTGTCCTACTGGGGCCCCCATGGTCAGCTAAGCCAGGGGAGAGCCGAAGTTCCAGCTCCCCAGCTGCGCCTGTGGCTCTGCATGCTATGGCTGGTCATCCCAGGGCAGCTCCTGGGTGGGGCCACCAGGCTCAAACAAAATGGAGAGGGGAAGGGGTGACCCCAGCTCCATCTGACGAATTACTGGCGATTCCCACCTCTGGGAGCTGCCCACCTGGGCTCCAACTCATCTTGCTCTGTTAATCTGGTCTTGAGGTAAGTGCCCTCCCGGCAGACTCTGATGTGTTGCAGCATCCAGACAGCGAAAAATGGAGGCTAATGTGGTGGGTGAGTCTCATCCGCTTCTTCCTAGACCCCCAGAGGTGATGTACCCACTCCCAAAACCCATCTGTCCTCCTGGGAGCCCCAATCCATTGTGTTTTTATATAATAAAAATATAATGGCTTAACAGTGAAGTTCAATGCGGTGTTTAAAAGCCACAGACACACAGATGCAGCCAGAGTGTTCACAGTAGATCCGCTGCTGGCTTTCCGCACTGAGCTGCCAGCTGAAATATTGCTTATTACAACTGTGTCCCAGTCCTTCAGGACGTCTAAGGTCGTGTCTTCTTGCTTCTTATTGGTTGCATGTGCCTGGCATTTGTGCTGAAGGAGAAGAACCCCCTGAGGTTCTTCCCCATAAACTTGCTCCAGCTCTTGGATTCTTTATGCCTTTTTGTTTTTTTTCTGGTTTATGGTTTATGGTTCAGACACATGGGGCAGAGCTGTTACCAGCTCTCCCTGTGCTCAGTAGATCATAAGGCGCCCGGGAGGGAACACAAGTACACAAGTTCTAGCCCTGGCCCACTATCCCAATAGAGCCTCGCAAGAAGCCAGAGGAACCCCCACTCCATGAGGGGCTGCCATTTTCCACATCCGACTCCACATCTCGTCAGAGTTCCACCCAAGAGAAAAGCAAGTCTCTCCCCCATTGTGGTTCATCATTAAATGCACGAGATGAGAGCCTACTACTGAGAATATACCACCTGCACAGCAGAGCCTGGCAAGCTACCCTTGTTGTATTTGGTATGCCAAAACCCATTAACAATTATAGACCTCATTCCCATGACCTGAAGGAATGGTCTGAGGCTCTTCGTGTTCCTGGAGCAAGCAGATGCCCTTTGGCTACACTAGCACGCCATAGGATGTATGGAGATGTTACTGGTGCCCGCTCAAGCAAATTGATGAACAACGGAAGACAAGTGACAAGTGACATGAGCCACACGCCTGGTGGTACTCACATTCACTTTACTCACTGAACTCTCTGCGACCCTCCAGCCTTCAGGATTTCTAAGTCCTAGAGATTTGTATGGCTTCAGCCACTTTTCTTTCAAGTAGCCCTTAGTGACTTTCAAATAAATTAGTGCCTAAAAGGGTTCAGTCTACAGGGTATCATCCAACAGGGCTCATTGTTGAAGTTCAAACATTAAAAGGTTGAGTGAAGCTCAGTCTGTGTATTTCCTATGCTTTTTCTTTCCTGTGTGTAGGAGTTCAAAAACTAGTATTCATTGTATTAAAGGCAGTGTTAAGTTTTCACATAAACTATTTTCCTTTCCATCATCTAATTTTATTTTATGGTTATTCTTTGATGACTATGTTGCTTCTTTTTTAGTGGGTATTTTCTTGTTTTACCTTACTCTTTCCCTCAGGTTGGGAATTCAGTTTTTCATTGTTGAAAAATATGGTCATATGTCTTAGAGACATAAAAGATAGGGTTACATATCTTATGAGAAATCTTATGTGCTGAATTTTATTTAACTTTATTTAAAAACACCATGATTTAAAATACTGTCACGCCAACCCCATCAAAAAAATGGGGAGAAGAAATGAACAGAAGCTTCCAAAAAAGAAGAAACTCGAATGGCCAAAAGGCATATGAAAAAGTGCTCTTCATCTTTAATCATCAGGGAGATGCAAATCAAAAACAACAGTGAGGTACCATCTCACCCCACAGAGACTGGCACACATCCAAAACAGCAAGAACAACCGGTGCTGGCGTGGATGTGGGGAAAAAGGGCCTCTCATCCACTGCTGGTGGGAGTGCCGACTGGTCCAGCACTTTTGGAAAACAATATGGGCATTCCTCCGAAAGCTAGATATTGAGCTCCCATTTGATCCAGCAATAGCACTCCTGGGAATATACCCTAGAGACCGAAAAACACATAGCAGAAACACTATCTGTACTTCTTTATTCATCTCTGCGCTATTCACTATAGCTAGAATCTGGAAACAACCTAAATGCCCGAGAACAGAGGACTGGCTAAAGAAACTGTGGTTCATCTACACTATGGAATACTATGCGGCTGTCAGAAAAGATGAAATTATGAAATTTACCTGCAAATGGATGGACATGGAGTCTATCATGCTGAGTGAAATTAGTCAGAAGGAAAAGGACAGATATAGAATGACTGCATTCATTAATAGGATATAAATAGATACCAGTGTTTTACTAAAATGGGAAATGGTAATGGCAGATTAAAACTCACCACTGAATATACACATAGAGACTTAAGTGATAAACTCTAAATATCTGCAGGGCTAGCCACAATGTGTAAAATAAGAGGGAGAGAGATGCAGAGACAGAGAGAGAGATAGAGAGAGAAAGAGAGGAAACTGGGGTACCTGCTATTAAGGCGGGAGGGCGGGGTACATTGGTGTTATGGGGGGAGGGGAGGGGTACATTGGTGGTGGAAATGGGGCACTGGTGGAGGGATGGGTGCTGGAATACTGTATTACCAAGAACCAATTATGAGCACCTTTTAATTGTATGTTTCACGGTGGTATAATAAAAATTTTTTTAAAAAATAAAAAAATAAAATAAAATACTGTTCACAATACAGTTGCTTTAGATATTCAGTATTCCAACACAGTCCCACCACCAGTGTGCCCTTACCGCCACCAAAGACCCTAGTTTCCCCACCCCCAACCTGTTCCCTTAGCAGGCACTAATTAATTAATACTGCTTATACAACATATGTCTCGTAATGGTATTGCTAAAGTCTTGACCTTTTCACTGAGCTGTTACATGCAATTTGGACCATCTGTGTTATCACTTTCACTTATTGAACTTACTGGACTTTTACTCATGTATTTTTAACAAAGTTGTTCATGTTAATTTGTGACAAACATTTAATATTCAAGCCCAGTCCCACCATCTTTGCAGCATCCCACCACCATTTTTTCCAATTTTACTAACTACCGCTTAAACTGCCCCTAGTTATATGCTGAATATTAGAATTCATTTCCTAGGAGGCTAAAAAGGTATAACTGGGTTGAAAGAACTTGCCTAATTCTCTTAACAGCATGATTGTCATTGAGTGTACAATAAAAACTAACTCTGAAAAGAGACTTGAAATAAAATGTTTCTAAATGTATTTTAAAATAGCATTTAAAGTATGTGTGATAATAGTTATGAATGTTGACTTTCTGTTTTGTTTTTAATAGGCTTATTATGCCCGTGATGCTCTGGCTAAAAACCTCTATAGCCGCTTGTTTTCATGGTTGGTGAATCGAATCAATGAAAGCATCAAGGTACTGCATCTCTGTAACTTAATCAGTTGTAATCAATGATATTTAGAGCTCTGAGTTTAGTTTTATATTCAGAAAAGAGATGACTGTGTCTACAGAGAGTGATTAAAGAATCTACCTTGTGGAGGACTGAAGTCTGTTAGTTCTGTCTGTTTCATGTTGCCATGTTCGCTTTGTGAAGTCTTACTGGTGCATAGTCTTTGCAGAGTTATTCTGAGAATCCAGCATCTCCGGAATTGTCGTGATTCACCCTCTAGCTCATTGTAGACGAGTGTATAGATCACTTGAGTTTTCTAGCTTCCAATGTGCTCTTTAATAAAATGAGGGTTCTGACTAGGTGGTATTGGAGTGGCCCCTCCTATGGTAAGATTCAGTAATTGTTAATCTCCATCTGTTATTAAAATAATCCACACAAGTGTCCTGTCTCTCATGTTAGAAACCCCCATATTATAGTCATTTTCTTGGTTATGAATACAATTAACCTATATACATCTTTGATCTCTTATTTTAATACTATTTTGCATGCCCAAATTGACCATTAATTTGGAATTTTTTTTAAGGCACAAACCAAAGTACGAAAGAAGGTTATGGGTGTTTTGGACATTTATGGCTTTGAGATTTTTGAGGTAAGGCTTTCTTCTGTATGTTGTGTTACCTTTGTGAATTTGGAACAGTGGGAATTCTGTAAATAACACTTAATGCAATTAATAGAATTTTGAAAATATGAGACTGATGAGGCACCTAGAATTTTGAAAATAGAACCTGTGTACAGATGTAATGATGTGCATGTATACAGCATAAGTGGGAGAGTAGGCATGTTAGAGTAATCACTATTTTAAAATAATTCCTTATAGCAGTACTTGACTTCTGAAATTCAAAACCGTTACCATGAAATTTCCAATTAGGTGCATGGCCATTATTCCTGTAGCTGTTTGTTCATTGATAGATTGCTTGGAAACTAAGACAGGATGATGCTATGGAGAAAAGCCAGGAATAGAAGAGTCAAATTCCGGCTGTGGCCTGGCCAGGCCAGTGATTTCATCTCTGTGAGACTTGAAGAGAATTGCTTGAGCATGCTGGGAAATCAACGTGGCGCCAAGATCTGGATTGATTTTAAGATTCTATCCAGCTGGGATCTTAAAATATGTTTCTGCAGTAAAGGGTGAAATAATTTCTGCTGAACAGTCATAATGATACTTTAAAAGACTCTATGCTCATTACAGTATTCAAACATTCTATACTTAGATGAGAATTTCTTGTTTATCCACATACTAGCTTTGACATTTAAAAGCTGCTTTGAGGACCTTTTCAAACATTCTTTCTTTCATGAAAGATATTTTAGTTGGTTCAGAAAGATAATGCATAGATCAGTTTCCTTCTTCCTTAGTTCTACTGCACAAATAAAGATTTATAAAATTCTTTAAATAATGACGTCCTGCCCAAAATAACTACCCAAAGAATTGATGTGGTCTACATGACCAAACTCACAGAATCATGGAAATACAATCAGGCATTCCCTGCAATTAACTTTACCACAAAGAATATTCTGACTCTATTCTGTGCTAGCCCCTCCCTCCCTGCATGACTCTATTCCATATTCAATAGCTAGTGTTAAATGATTGAGGGCTAATTAGGCAAGCATTGTGAGAAATGCTCCAGATGTAATTACTCCATCTTCAGAATTACTCCCTAAGTTAGTTAGTTACTGTTATTCCTACTTTATAGGAGAGCAAGTGAGACTGCAAAATCCAGTAATAGCCCCAAGGTTTTATGACCACTAAGTGGTAGGCTAGAGGTTAACCCTTTTGGTATTTCTAATAATAGAAGTTCTACTCTAAGCACTCACTGTTACTAGCCTTTCCACCGTAGCCACTTTTGACTTTGTTTTCTTCCAGTTGACTCCCTGTCTCATCATGGCCCCCTAATTTATGCCATTTTCATCTGTGACTACTTTGGAATATTCTGGGGGGGTCCTGGGGAAAACCTTATTGCCACTTCGCCAAGAAATGTGCTATAAAGGGCTTTTTTTTCCGTTACCTAATTGCAGTATCCAAAAATTAGAAAAATAGCCCAATGTGCTCCATCTCTTTTACTCCTGTTTCTGCACCACTGTTGTCATCACTCCAAGTTAGGAGCCTTCCTGGAACTCTTCTCTGTGACCAGTGTCGGATTAGTGCTGTGTGCTGGTTGCTGGCTCTCTGCTGCCTTTGGAGCATGGCTTGTAGCTGTTTCTTGATCATGGTGGTGCTCTCCATGGAGAGAGTTTAGTAGACTTTCTTCAAGGGAAAAGTTGTAGGTGTGTGGAGTTGGGAGACTTGCTTGACATTGAAATTCGTTTCTTTTTTCAGCAAGACTTCAGGTTACAATCACTGAACAGGCAGCACGCCAGAGTTTTACTTTACAACTCCCAGGGGGAAATACCTGGTACCATACTGGTCTAAATTTGATAATTTCATGAAAAGGTCAAATGCTGAGATGTCACTAGAAAAAAAAGAAAGGCTGTATGTAATGTTATCTCTTAAATCATTAAAAAAATTGTTCCTTAACCCCATGGGCAGGTGTACAAGGTCTTAACCATAATGCATAGAAACTTCATTAGAATTACAGTGTTCTCGTGGAACATGAGCTCCACTTCATCTGTTTAAGGATCTAGTAAAATTATGATGAAACTAAATTACTTTTTAAATAATATATTTTATACAGGTCTAATAAGAGCAGATGATGTGTGTTTGGATAGAGACATTCTTTAACTTGGTGCAAGAAAAATACCTGTTCAAGAGTGTGTCTCACCTGAGTTAAATTACGCTTTTTTTCTTTGCTTTTCTTTGGGTCACACTCCAGCAATGCTCCCGGGTTACTCCTGGCTCTGCACTCAGGAATTGCTCCAGGAATGTGCAGGGAACCATATGGGGATGCGGGGATCGAACCCTTGGGTTGGCCGTGTGTAAGGGAAATACCCTCCACTCTGTACTATCGTTCCGGCCCCACAAGTTTCTTTCAAGACCATCTTTCTTGGCCACACCCAGTGGTGCTCAGGGCTGCTCTCAGGGATTACTTCTGGCTGGACTCAGGGGACCATATGGTATGTAAAGAATCGAGCCCAGGTCAGCCATATGCAAGGCAGGCTACCCACTATACGATCACACCAGCCCCCTTCCCTCAGCATTGTTACTGGACTCTATAAAAATGCCTGAGTTGTTTCTCTGTTTCCTCTTTGTTAAAAAGGAACTCTTCAGTACCTCTCAAACCTAGCCTTTAATTGGACTTTTGAAAATCCAGAATTCGGACTGTACCCCAGACCAATAGAGCATAGTCTCTGAATGTGGGACTCTGGCAGCCACAATGTTATTGCAATTTTTATTATTTTAAAATTTTCAATTTAAATGTATTTTATTTATACTGGAGGGTTGAACCTAGGACCTCGCATGTGCAGGGAAGTATGTTTTACACCTTGGGTTGTTCGTAGCAACAGTAGTTTTACAGTCCCAGGTGATGGCAGTGTGCAGTGAACGGTGAGCAGACAGGAGCGGACAGCGTCTCCAGGGGAGCAGGAAGTTCCAAGCATATGTACTGCTCTTGCTGCTTGGCCTTGCTTGAAATGCCCCTGTGACGATCCAGCCTCGTGGATAGTTTGGCTCCCCTAAACCTCACCTCTGCCTATGTGGTAGACCCAAAACCAATAGGTGCCATTTTCATTCTATCAAACAGAACCTTCACTCAAAGCAAACTCCAGCCCATCAGAGCCGATCTTATGATGTCCATGAGCTTATTAGAAGTTAGTGAGTTAATGCTTTAATTTTGACTTGTTTTCTTTGTATAGTTTCTTGAGAGAATGAAGATATTTCTCATAAGTAGTTGTTCCTCTTCATTTTCCAATCTAAACTGTCCCCGATTAACCTTCCAGAATCTTTTAATTTTGAATTTTCTGCTGTTTTATTACTTATAAATAGATTTACTTGGGAGAAAGCAGGAGATTGGACTTTGAACTTTCGTTACTTTTACATGCTCTTTGAGGCAGAACTAGAATGTTATTTATGTCCATTCCCAGATGACAGAGGACATTGTCCTGAAATCTCAGCAGAATTAGAACTGAGGAATGGAAACACTCAACTTCCATAGCATTGAACACTAGAAAATTAAGGTCTTTAAAAAATCCCACAAACTGAGGTCCAAAGGGTCAAAGTATGACGTAGGAAGGAATATTCAGAATTCACGTCAGTGCAGAAAGGGAGAGTTCTGTGATGTTGTCCAGAAAACTGAAAATGTGTAGAGACACAGTGATAGATTGTCGTGACAGATCCGGCATTGCTCCTCGGGGGAAATAAGGAATTATGGGTTCTGCCTTATAGAACGCCCAGAGTATCTCTTTAAAAAGTACACAGTAAAGGTTCAGAAAGGTTGGTATTTTCCCCCCACTGTTTCTAAATGTGCTTTGTAACCTTACTGTCAGTTCCTATAAAAACGTTTTCCTGCCAGCTCGCTAGAAACCTTTCATTCACTTCAGTTGGTCTCTAAAAAGGAAACTGACACATTCAGCCATGGGGTCATGCTGTGAACTTGCAGAACATACCTGGGCTGGCTGGGTGTGCGGACCTGTCCTGCTGGTGAGTGTGCACGCGATCTGATGTGCGTTTAGAAAGCAGACTAGAGGACACTGATAAAAAAAAAATAAGGTGAAGTGAATTTAAAAATTCAGAAGAGAAAGTTTCAGCTGTACATCCTGGAGGAAGATGAGTCCTGTTTTACAGAGGCACAGAATTTTTACCCAGACACCCCAACCGCCATGTTGAATATTCTTATAGTTAAACTATGGCCTTTGATATCTGGGCAATATAGCATACTGATAAAAATAATAAGTGCTATTCTTTGTAAAACAAGTCAGAGGCCAGGTGATAGTACAGCAGGTAGAGTTCTTGGCTTTGCTGTGACCAACCCATGCGTTCTATTCCTGGCACCGCACTGAATATGGTCCCCTGAGTCCCACCTGAAGTGATCCCCAAACTGTGTTTGAGTCAGTAGTAAGCCCTGAGCACCATTGGGTGTGACGCAAAGCCAAAAAAGAGAAAAAAAAATTCACAACTAAAATGAATGGTTTGAGTTGATTCATATTATTATTCATCAAATAGAAATTAAGATTGGTAGGCAGTTTAGTGGAAAAATCAAATGTTGAATGTTTTGAAAACCAAAGCAGAGCTACAGTGACTGTATATTCCATTTTATGTGAAATGAGCATGTTTAATTGAAGCAATATTTTGATGATTTTAAGTGAACATTCCTTACTTTAGTATCTTGCCTTTCTGAACCCCTCTGGAAGCCGCCCATCTCTCCTAGGGTGTGTGCTAGGCCTGAGGCAGTGGTTGTCCCAAATTAAACAAGCCAATAGCAAGGCAAAAGTCTTAGCTCAGTAAGTCTTCTCGTTGTAGGATTTGTTTTCTAAAAATGTTTTAAAAAAGAAAATGATTATGGTTACAGGCAACACATGCTGTTTCAAGCTTGTGCCTTTTGTTTTTATGTTCATGTGTTACAAAACAGTTGAAGAGAAAGCATGCCATTTAAAATAGATTTTAGAATGCAAATGGAAAGATTAAAATAGTTCATAATATTATGTACATAATTATTCTAACTATAGTTTAAAAAACAGATTTTGAAAAATAAGTAGTGCCTGTACTGCAGTTTTTTTCCTGTTTACCATATTTGAGTGCTTATCTCAAAGAAGAATGTTATATATTACAAAGGAAGTTGTCTAAAACTTTAACTGTCCTTGCAATTGTGTAAATGTCAAAAAAGATCATATTTAATGTTTTTCTCATTTTGAGGGCTTTTTAGTATCTGAAAATAAAGCAGTTCTTGATTTGTGCCCAATTTTTGACATTGTAATTTTGTAAAAATGGGTTGTGGCTGTTATACTGGTGAGGTGCATGTTTTTGCTGTAAGGACAGCATTAGCATGGAGACAGCTCTAAAGGCTTTAAGTATATACTTGCTAGAATTGACACCACTTGTGAAAAAAATTTATCAAATCACACAAAATAGAATATCATTGACAGCATGTTTTAAAGCAGTGACCCTGCAGAGAAAGTCTTCTAGATTTCATATAAGTAGAACAATTTCATTTATGATGCAAGACTGTTGCGTGAAGGTTACAGCACCCCCAGCTCTTGTGTACAGTATTTGACTTCAGTTAGAAGTGCTAAACTACTATGGAACACCAATAAACTAGGTAGCTGACTACCTGGTGGAGGGGGCATTCTCAGAGGTATTGGGGATACTTGCAGTGCGAGCAGTCAAACTTGAGGCTCATGTATGCAAAGCATGCATTGTAGCCCGTTGGGTTATCTCCCTGCTCCAGTACTTTTTGCTTTAATAAACGATGGTTTTTTATTTTAACCAACTCACTGTTTTGTACAGATGATAGTCACCTACAAACATTACTACTGTCATAAAGATGGAGCGACAGTGCACCTTTATTTTACCATCTTCCTTTCAGTATTATGGCCCTTAAAGAACAATCGCATAAAGATATAAATCACTCTTAAAAAGTAGATAGTATCATTAACCCCTTTTATTGATTTAGAAGATACATAGTTGTAGTTGGCTAATTTTTTTAGGCATGGTGGGTGTCACACAGTGGTGCTCAAGAGACTGTGCCGTGGTGGGGATGGAGCCCAGGGCTCCTGCATACAAAATGTGCACTGCAGCCCTTTAAGCCACTCCCTGGGCTAAAAGTGGTTTGTTTGGCTTTTTTTTTTATCTTTCCAGTGGAAAGTTTCTGATTGGCATGAATACTGTTGGGGTGTAATTTTATTTCACATGTTTGTTGAAAAGTTTGCTGAATTCAAACTCTAGAATTCAGAAAGAAGCCCTTGAGTTGTAAATGTTGTCATCTTATATATTGTAGAGTAAGTGCCTGCTACTACACTCAGTAAATACATTATAAAGCTGTGTAGAGCCTAGACATCTTGTTTGCCTCTGCCCTCTAAAGCAGTCCTCTGGCATGCATGACTTTTGAGCTTCATTCAAGAGGATCATACAATGGAAAATTGTATATTATATTTTCATCCAGATTGTACAACTCTAGATGTATTGGTTTGAAGATGTTCCTGAAAGTTTATACTTTTATTTTATTTTATTTTATTGCATTTTGATCACACCCAGTGACGCTCCAGGGGTTACTCCTGGCTCTTTGCTCAGAAATTACTCCTGGCAGTGTTTGGGGGACCATGGGATGCTGGGGATCGAACCCGGTCAGCCATGTGCAAGGCAAACGCCCCTACCCATTGTGCTATGGCTCCAGCCCAAGTTTATCCTTTCAGCCCTCTGTCTTCATTGATAAATGTATTAAATCAGCATTGTCTTCCATTAATTTTTCTTGAGGTATGCAGTACTACTAAAGTTGTTACATACTTGCAGAGCTAATACACTGATTAATTCCTGCCAGTATTTCAAGGTTCCTCTTCCATTATTTCACACAAACAGTGATCTTCAGCCTCTGTTCCATGGACCAGTGCTGATCTGCAGGTGTAGGAATGTTGAAAAACAATTGGGGCCAGAGCGATAGCCTGGGTAGGAGGGTGGGTGCACACAGCCGGCCTGTGCCGCCCGGGTTCAATCCCCGTCATCCCATATGGTCCCCTCGAGCACCGCCAGGCGTAATTCCTGAGTGCAGAGCCAGGAGTAACCCCTGAGCATCGCCGGTGTGCCAAAAAAGAAAAAAAAATGGCCTACCACTGAGGTTGTAACTGATGGTGGACTGGAATGAAAGATAGGTGCTGATCCACAGACTTAAAAAAGGTCGAAGAACAAGAGGCTAAACACTGAAGAGAAAAAAAACCCTTTATGGAGCATGGATAGAAAAGTGAAGATGAGTCACTTCTTGGGAGTTTTTTCCTACTTCCTCCTTTGAGACGGAGTCAGATCAAAGCATGGGAGCGCCCAGCTCAGCGTTTGCAGGCCACCCCCCACTCTTCTTACCAAATACTTTGCATCCAGATAGCAAGGTTTTTTCTGGACCTTTATCTTCTGGTGATGGTTTCTAGACCCCGCTTCCATATTTTATGAAGGTGAGAGAGATCAAGGGGGAAACCTGTTCATGTTTAATGGCTGCAAAAATGGAGCAGTGCTTTGAATCTGTGTCAGTTACAGTTAATATCAGTGGTTCCCGGATGTTTTTCTTTTCTTGCCATTTACAAATTTCTGCAAGTTATTTTTTATATTTTGGAAGTCTTGTTTCCTCAACATTTGACAGTGTCAGGAAATGAAGCTTTGACCAAAAGGAACATGGCTCCATTTCTTTCCATAGTAATAATCACCTTGGTGAACTGCAACACGCTTTGGAGTCTGGGCATATGCTTCTCATTGGTGTTCATATATTATATGGGAGTAGTTGTCTCTCTGCCACTTTTCTTTCTTAGAGGGAAGGATGACTGTGGTGCTCAGGGCTTACTCCCTACTGCACTCAGGGATCACTCTTGGCAGGGCTCAGGGAACTGTGTATTATGCTGGGGATCTGTGCAGGACACCTAAAAAACCTAGGCCTCTGCATCTGCCCTGGATTGCCTCCCGCAGATCACTTCATAGATAGGGGGATAGTCTGAATGTGGCAGTCTTATCTGACCATGTATTCTGTACTGGCTGGTATAAATATTCTCCCATGCTACCACAATCATCGTGGGACTAGCTAGATCTTACCAGCATATTTGCCTGGCCACGAGGATCCCTAAGTAATTAGGACCAGAGAGAAATGCTGTTTGCCTCCAAGCAAACAAGCATGGCTCCTGATATACCCAAAGACAGCTAAAATACAAAACTACCATGAAGTAGAAGAGACTTGTGAAGGCTTGGAGAAATATTTAACTAGCATTAGTATTAGTCTTTGGTACAGAGACATGCCATCTCAGAAACCCCCTTCTCTACCCTATAAAGGCATTTCCAGGCAGATCTTGGCTCAAAACATTAGCATATAAAAGGGCCTAGGTGAGGTGCAGGGAGGGATTACCTGAGGGCATTTGACCCTCCCCTGCTTTCCATAACAGTGGGAGGGAGGTCTGAGCTGCAGGGGTATAAAACTAGCTTGCTTCCTCTCTCGAGCGCTTCTTTGGGCTCTCTTTGTGAGCTCTCACCCTTCTTGGGAGTTTTGTCTTTTTCTCCTTTTTACAGGGCCTTAACACGTGGTGGCCGCCATCTTGGCCTACACGTGTCTGGGGTTCTAGCTGGGAATCCTAAGCACAGGGTTTTTCCTATTGCTGACTTGTATGCCTGAAACTGTGATAAGTAAAGCCTTTAAAACTACATTTGATTCCTGAGTCTTCATCCATTCCCGCCGGCTTCAGAGGTAGAAGGGAACTCGCTTCCCGGCACTGTTGGGGACCCGGCGGAGCTCCCCTACAGGGATCAAACCCAAGTCTACTGTACGCAAACACAAGCACCCCACCCATTGTACTTTTTCTCCAGCCTCTCTGTCACATTGTGTTTGGAAAGTTGATAGAATTCTAGGGCTCATGGGTGCGTTGCTGTGACAGGAGGGAAAAATGTTTTTTTATGGATCAGGATCTCTTCATGCTTTTAGTGACTTTCCATCTTTCACTGTTTGGGTCCCGAGTGGCTATTTCACACACCTATTTTTCCTAATGACTTGTAATTACAGAAGCATTAGATTCACATGTATTTAGACTTCAAGCCATTTGACTGGTGTTTTATTTTTCAAATAAAACTTATCTGTATTATTATAAGTAGCTCTTGACGAACCACAGTTTGGACACCACATCAAGCAATTGTGGGACTGTCTTTAAATTGATCAGATCTGTGTCATGATTTAAAGTTCTAAGCCGATTAGAAATAGAGCCAGAGTCGTAAGATGTGTCATCTGTGCCAATGAATAACTTTCAATGAGTGTTTCGTTTTAGAAGTTTATTGCAAATTATGAACTGACTGCATATTTTTGTAATCTGTCCCCTTTGCACCAGAATGCAGTAAGTATAAACTGTTTGCAGTGGCTCCCTGTCGCATGCTCCTGTGTTCATAGCTTCTCCAGCTGTGTGAATTTCACAGTAAATGGCCTTTGAATAACTATGTGAAATACAGAATCTGGGTTTTATTTGTTCACTTCTTTTTAATTGTAAGGAACGTTAACTTTATCCGCCAGTTATGCTTTAAGTGTGAAGCTTTGCCTCTGGTTTCTAATCTGCTTGTGTGTATTTCATAGTCTTGTTCAAGAAATGTACTGCAAACTGTCCACAGAATGGGTCTAGCGATGCCATTTTCTTTCCCCTTCTTCCTCCTCATTGTCATTTCAAGATTTAGTGTGGTTTTGTTTAAATAGCTCCATAGGCACAGTCTTGATAAATAACTGGAAATATTTACTCTATGAATTTATTTTCTTAAGATCAAAAAGTGAAAAATACATTTGCATATAAGCCATTAAAATTTAATTTTACTTATGTTTTCTTTGTGATAATGTTATTAAATGAGGATGTGTTTTACCAGAGCAAGAAAAACTAGACTTTCTCCTATATGAACTGGCCTTATGCTCATAATACTATTGTAAAGCATCTCTACCAGATTGACTTCAGTTTTAGTTAAACTCTGAGGATTGAAACACTTGGTTTTTAAAATTTTATGTGAAATAAGTACTGGGAGGAAATCCCTTTTATGTCTCAGACTATATTTAAATGATTAATACAGATGTGTGTCCATAGGAAAAAATCTTTCGGATTAAAGATTTTAAATAACTTTTAACCCTTGACTGTGTTTGAGCATTAAAGATCAATGTTAGTATATATCTCTGTGTCATTTACTTATGGCTGAAAAGTAAATTTTCCTCAGATTAGTTACTTATCACCTACATTTATGATATACTTTGCTGATTTCTAAGTAACAAAAATATAGTGAGATTTATCATTGTAACTATTTCAGGATTTGTCTTGGGTAGGACTAAAGTTGGTTTTGATACATGAACTTTCAAGTACTTGACTTTTGCTCTCATTATTTCTGGAAAGCTGAAGGCCAGTCGCTTGTACCCAAAAGGAGTGGCCAATTTCATTTCCGCCATTATACATATGCCTTCCCTCCTCCTCGCACCCTTCAGGGAGGGTGACGAACTAGTCGTGTTTTCAGTGATGGGGATATACCATCTCTCCCTCCCAGCACCTCTCTCTGCAGAGGGTTTGGGAAGGTGGGGAAACAGGTGAAGATAGCATTTTGGTACCCCATCTGCCTCTTCTTTGTGCAAAAGACATGTATTTTGTGTCTTCGCTTATGTGCAGCAGTATGTCAGGTCCTGTAAAATGTTCGGGAATGGTTTGGGCATGAATCTTTTCTGGCAGAGTTAATTTAATGGCAGATAACTGATATGAAGGTTAAACCCCTGAAAATGAAGACAGTTAAATGCGCACACCTCTGGAGAGGACAGTCATTCCTGGCTAGGGGTATTTTGATTGTGGGGGGCTCTCCAGTTTCCATCGTATTCACTCTTTCATTCACTCTCATTCTCGAACCAGACACAGTGAGTTTCTGTTAGATATACAGTGCTGTGCAAGATATGGGTGTACTGTATTGAATACACATAGCCAACTGTTTCCCTTAAGTGAGTCATAGTGAGATGAATAGGAAACTAATATTATGTATATACAAATATACATATGCAGAATTTTTTCTTTTATTTTTCTTTATTTAGGTTTTGAGCACTGCTGGTGCTCAGAGCTTATTCCTGGCACTATTTACAAGACCATATGATGTGCTGGGAACTGAATTGGGGTTGGCAACTTGCAAGGCAAGCACCTTAACCCCTGAATTATTATCTATCCAGCCAGTATATTTTTTTAAGTGATGGTGTAGCAAGAGCCAAAATGTGGGATTGAGTCTAGGTGAGGAAGGAATTTGTAGTTAGATCAGAAAGACTTCCTTGAACCCTAGAGTTTCATCTTTCAATTTTTAAAAAATCTGAATGTCTTTTTTGTTTCATTTTACTCTTTCCCCAAATTTTATTTGATTAAAGCACTGTGAATTACAAAGTTATTTATGGTTGATTTTTGACAGTGTTCCGCCATTGATCATGCCACCATTGCCAGCTTCCCTCCACCAGTATTCCCAGATTCTCTCTCCTACCCAGCCCCAGCCCCAGCCCGCTATCTTGACAGGCACATTTTAAGTTTGGTTAGTAAAGGCACATGAAATTATGCTCATCATCACTTATCATTTGGGAAATCCAAATCAAGACAACAATGAGATGGCATCTCACACTGCTGAGAATGGCACATATAAAAATAACGGAATCTGGGCCAGAGTGATAGATAGTCCAGCAGGTAGGGCGCTTGCTTTGCACGCAGCCAACCCAGGTTCCATCCCCGCATCCCATATGGTCCCCTGAGCACCGCCAGGAGTAAATCCTGAGTGCAGAGCCAGGAGTAACCCCCTGAGCATTGCTGGGTGTGGACCCAAAAAAGCAAAAAAAAAAAAAAAGGAATCTATCTCTTGTTAGTGGGGTTTTGGGGGAAAAAGAAACTCTCATCTATTGGCGGAATAGTGTTCCCTTCAACCCTTATGGAAAACAACGTGGAGGATGCTCAGTAAACTTGAAATTGAACCGACATACAATCCAGCAATTTCACTTTTGGGTATCTACCCCCAGGATAGAAAAAATATTTACTCAGAAAACATACACACACCATTATTCATTGCAGCACACAGCATAATAAATCACTTGATCACTTGAATCCGGTATCCATCGATTTGCTCGATGCGCCAGTAACATTTCCATTGGACCCTATCACGCGCCAATGTAGCCCAATGGCATCTGGTTGACCCAGGATAGAAAAAATATTTACTCAGAAAAACATACACACACCATTATTCATTGCAGCACACAGTGTAATAAATAAGATTTGGAATCACCCTACATGTATAACAATAGATCAGTGGATCACGAAGATACGTTATATATACATGATGGAATACTATGTAGCCGTGAGAATTTCATCTTTAGAATGGAAGAGTAAAGACTTGATAGACTGTGAATATCACTATTTATCCTGCAGGAGAAGAATATTCAAAAAATTTTGTTGCCGTGTTGGGTGCTTCTTTGTCACCTGGGAGTCTTCACCTTTCCAGTACTGCGCCACTTTTGTATACTTCCAATACTTAATTTGTTCACTTGGTTCCAAGTCATTCCTGAAGTGCCCGTGATGTGTAAGTCTTTGTCCCAGCAGCCATGTGTTGGGCCACAGTTAAATCTGCACAACAGTGTGTGATGTCTTTTGTAGATTGAAATGTCAGCATATCATTGATATAGGGTATAAGGTTTATTTCCTTTTTCATAGGACAACAGCTTTGAGCAATTCATTATTAACTACTGTAATGAAAAGCTGCAACAAATCTTCATTGAACTTACACTTAAAGAAGAACAGGAGGAATATATACGGGAGGTAATGTTGAAAACTATTGAGTAATGTTTAAAAATTTGTTTCTTTTAACTCAGAATGGTTTGTAGGAGCAGAAGGTATGACCCCTATAAATTCTTCTAAAATATTCCTGTTGAAACCAGATAATAGTTATTAAGTGCTTACTATTGTCAGGCATTGTTCTAGTGTTCAGTAGGAATTACCTCACCTATTGTAATTTTAAAATAGTCAAAAGTAAAGTGTACGTAGTCCTTTCCACCTTAATTCTAAAACATACATGGTTTCATGCAAAAAGCATCTCAAAAACATTCCATTTAAATTATTTCATTTTATCTTTATTTTTGTTCTTATTTTTTTCTCTCTTTTGTTCATTTTTTTGTTTTAATATTTTAGTAGTAACCTTACATAATTTTCTTTTATTTTCCTATAGAGTTTCTTTATCTCATAAAGGACAGTATACATATCTCCTTCTCATTGTAGGTTTTTCTGATGTGACTTTTATTCCCAGTGGCTTAGTAAAATAATCTATTCACTTAAAAAGCTAAATCATAAATGCTTCCTCTGTTTTAGAAGCGTTTTACACTTGTCTGGCACCTTTGGTAACATAAACATCCTAAAAGCCAGATTCATTCTCTCTCCTGTTCTCATCGTAAAGAGAATGCCCAGGCTTTGATCTGTTTCTTAAAACAGTTTGTCTAAAACACTTCTAAGAGTATATAGGCAGATTCCTCACTTGCTGTATGAATGAAATTTCTTCCTGTTAGAAGAAAAAGCAGTGTTCACGTTTATGAGCAGCAGGGTGAGCAGAAGCAGATTACATTTGGCAGATCTGGCTTTGTCATGAGCACTAGGTTCTTGTGAATCATTATGTTCCCAAAACTTTGACTCCAGCACTTGACTTCTTCTGCCCTTGAAAGGGTTAACAGTGCCGCAGTATGGGTTGACTCTAAAATTAATTTTTCCTTGTGATTACAAATTAAGAACAGAAAAATCTAGGCCCTAGATTCTTGGGATCAAGTTCTGACTTATTTCCTTATAAACATTGTAAATATACACAAAGTAATATTGACCCAAGGGCTTGTTGAGTAAATGTTTGGCTCCAGGCCAGGGAAGTGCATGGGAAATGGCCACAGATGGGAGAGTGGAATGGGAGACAGTCTCAGTGCAGGTCAAGGTGCGCATTTCAGTCAGATCGTGTTGAGGGTACACTGCTGCACTAAGAAAGTTTTGGGAACTAGAAAATGGTATTTGTGGTTCTACTTTCCTAAGGAAGATACTCAGTAAGGAAGCAAATGTGGTTAAAGGAGCAAAAACGTCTTTCAGGCAGTGGTTTTGTGGCATCTTCTGTGGAATTTGACTTTATTCTCTTGTTTTTCAGGACATAGAATGGACGATATTGAGTATTTCAATAATGCTATTATCTGTGATCTCATAGAAAATGTGAGTGCTTTCTAAAGAATTCCTTAGTATATGATAACTACTTAAATTGATTTCTCTGCTTTTAATGTCAAGCTTTGGTAATTTAACACCTTTCTTCAGGAAACTAATATTCCAGTGACGACTTTAAACCCTTAAAGAGTCCTACACACTTTTTATGTACACATAGTTGGACATTTTGATAATTAGCCAGTATCATCCAGTCCCATTGCCTGTCACAGAGCCTTTCATGACTTCTAGATACCCTGAGCTGCTCCGGTCTTACCAGCATGCTGGGATTCCTGGCCTAATTCCCAGCTCCTGGGAATGTAAGTGTTAATCAGAGGAGCTGACTTAAAGGTTGGGCCAATTGAAACTATATGTTGGATTTCTTAAGACTAGAGCAACCTTTCAAAATATATTTGGTGGATATTGATGACGATGCAAAGAAAAGGAAACACTTTATGCATTATTGGTAGAAGTGAAATTGTTACAGCTGCTTTGGAAAACTGTGTGGGCATTCCTCAAATTAGAAGTAGAACAATCATATGATCCAGCAATTTACTTTATGGATATATATGCAAAGAAAATGGAATTGGGACCTGGGAGAGGTGATACTGTACTCCCTTATTTATTGCTGCATTATTCACAATAGTTAAGACATAGAAACAACCTAAATTTCCCCAAATAAATGAAGAAAATATGGTGTATGTGTATCTAAAATAAATGTTCACATTCATTATGATGGAATATTATTCAACCATTAGGAAAAGGGAAAATCCTGCCACTGTTGGCGACATAGACAGACCATGAAGGCATTATGCACAGTAAAATAAGGCAGACAAGAAGAGACAGATATTGTATACTATTGCTTTATGGAATCAGAAAATATCGAATTCATGGAACTAGAGTACAATGGGGGGGCTGCTAGACCTGGGGGAAATGGAGAGATATTGGCTAAAGGGTGTAAATGTTTAGTTAGAAGGAAAATCAGATCTGGGCATTTAATGTACTGCAGCAGGGTGAATACAGTGAGACCGATTATATTTTCCACAGTACCCTTACAGTAGATCATAAATGTCCTCACAACCAAAAAATACTAACTATATTTTCATGATGAAAATGTTAAGTAATACTATGGTGGTAAGCATTTTCAAAGTTTTAAGTATCAAATTATTACATCAAACACACTTTTAAACTTTACAATGTAAAGGTCAGTAACATCTCAGTAGATCTGGAAAAAAATTAAAATCAACCAACTACGGTGTTCAAATTAAGACAAAGGAGGGCAAAGGGATGTCCTCCAGAGCTAAATTCATTACGGTAAGGGGTTGACTTGCCTTGATTCCCAGAACATCGATAGGGAGAGAGATGGTACTTTGGGACTCTTCAGATGGCAGTGACGGTAAACTAGTTCAGGTGACCTAAATACGTGTATGTGAATAGATTAAGACTTAATGATGAAAAGGTACTGGATGTTATATGGTAAGCTTTCTAAATCTAAGATTTTTCTTTTTATGCACTATAGTCTGTTGTATTTTAAGTCAAATGTGTGAAGGCTAATTTCTATGTGAAAAGGCTTGTTTTGTGTTCAGATTTTCTCACTTATGGCTTTGATCATAACAAAGTAATTTGAAACAATACAAGACATCTTGTCCTATAGTCTGTTTAGCTGTCAGCGGTGGGTGTTATGTTTCAAGATGGCAAGTACAGCCTTTCACTGCCCAGCAAATCAGTCCCTATTCATCTTAACAAATCTTTTCATCACTGTAATCAGCCAATAACTTTTCCCTTTGTTTTCAGAAATTTCCTAAAAACTGTATCTTTGATGAAATAGAACACTAAAAACAATAAGACATTACTGTTCCTCAATTTAAAAAGTCACTTTGGAAATTTTAAATAGGTGTTAAATGTGGCTATTTCATTTCCACCTAAGCAATTTAGAGTTAGTCTTAAATCGAGAATATCAGTGGATTTTCTGAAAATTTTTCTGGTAAATTTGGTAACCAATCATTTTCTTTGCAAAGTAACATCCAGAATTCATGACTAGCATTTCTTTCCACGATAAACAATGCATTGCACTTAATGATTTCCCTTTAAGAAGCAGAATTGTGTTCCTTTGAGAAGGGGGCCCATATGTCGTGGGTAAAACAATTGAAAAAATTACCTCAGGCAGAAATCCCCTTGTCTATATGATTGAAGAAACTCATGTTCATGTTGGAGCCTGGCTGAATAAAGGAAATATTTCCTTCCAGCATGAAGCAACAATAATGTTTATTCTGGGGCTCTTGTGAACCATGTGATTTCTGAGAGTCCACACTTCCCTCAGGTTGTGTGGAATGAATAAATACAAACCAGAGGATATCGGGCCTTTGTAGAGAAGGCACAAGAAGAGGGTGGAGGGATTTTGCCTGTGGTGGAAGTGGGTGGGTTTGTGGGTGGAGTACATTATTGTCTTTGGAATTGAGACTTGAGGGCCCTTGGGGTGGTTTAAGGTACATTCACCTTAAATGTATTCAGTAGAAGATTCCCAATTTTATTCAGCATAACTAGATCCACTGCTTTTTTTTATGAATATGGTCATGGAATCTGAATACACATAAAGTAAATTCTCATGTTTTTTGTCCCTTTGGAAATTTTATGTGGACAAACTATATTTGAAAGAGACTTTGAAACAGCTTGGTAGCATTGGCCATTCAAAAGCAGCGTCTAGATCACGTCATGATCTTAGATGACAAGCTTTAATTTGAACATGGGAACAGTTTGCAACATCTGAAACCAACTTCCCTCTCAACCAACCTATATGTTGAACAATAGTAATTTGTGATTTGTGGTCACATAATAAACACCGCTGTCACCTTTGTTTCTTGACTTTTTTATTGTTGTTAGCAGTTTCTTTCCTCTCTTGAGCTCTAACTTGCCTTTTTACTTAACAATATGAGTGTCTGTACCCCCACCATTTGAAGTGACTGAGGTCACCCCTCGATCCCATCTTGGGGAAGCAGATAGAGGGGAAGAGAGAGGCTCATCTCAACTCACCCTGGCTCCCTCCAACACACCTGAGACGCTTTAGAGGAAGGGGAACTTTGGGGGCTTTTTCTGTTGTCTTTGATTCTCTGCTTTGTGAAAATGGAATGGAATTTTCTTTGTGACTTAATTGTGTTTGGTGGTGCAATTAGAAATAATCATAAAACAATGCATTGAGGAAGGAAGGAAACCTTTTATTTCCGATCTCTCAGAACACAAATGGAATCCTGGCCATGCTGGATGAAGAGTGCCTGAGACCCGCACGGTCACCGACGCAGACCTTCTTGGAAAAGCTGAACCAAGTCTGTGCTACCCACCAGCACTTTGAGAGCCGATGAGCAAGTGCTCGCGCTCTCAATGACACGTCCCTGCCTCACAGCTGCTTCAGAATTCAGCATTATGCGGGCAAGGTATGGGGGGGAGCCGGAAGTGTCCAGCAGCTGCTGGGTTCTCAGCAGTGCCCACTAGTAAGGATAAATCAAACCACTAGATAGAATCAACCCATGTTCAGTGGCATGAAGTGGAGCAAATTCTTTTACTGCTGAGTAGGAAAAAGAAAAACTGGGGGGATTTCATGTAAATAGTTCAAACGTTGATATTTTTTAAACTATTTTCCCTTCCACCCTAAGGGGTGTCAAAGATCTATCATCTATCAGCAACAGTAATGGAGATTTGCCAGTAAAAATTAGTAGTCACTATAGAGTGCTAAGGACGGTAATTTGTATGCAGGAAAAATTAAATGTGTATCGTACTCAGAGCTGGGTTTTTTTTCCAAAAATATTAGAGCTAAAGTGGTGGAGTATTTACCCAGCATGCACAAGGCCCCACGTTTTTATTTATTTATTTATTTATTTATTTATTTATTTTTTGCTTTTTTGGGTCACACCCAGCAACACTCAGGGGTTACTCCTGGCTCTGTACTCAGGAATTACTCTGGCGGTGCTCAGGGGACCATATGGGATGCCGGGATCGAACCTGGGCCGGCACAGGCCGGCCGCGGCAAGGCAAACGCCCTACCTGCTGGGCTATCGCCCCGCCCCCACATTTTTTTCTCTAGCCCCATAGGCATCCTATCCTCTAGCACTGGCAGATATGGCAGTAATGCTCCCTGAGCACCTGGGCTGAGTTCCACTAAAAGTAGCCTCGAACCCTGAGAACTTCCTGCTGTGATTTCTTTTAAGACTGGAACATCATAGTTTTTTCTTTTCTTATCATTAGCTACACTATTAAAAGACAATGTTCTATACTGGAAAGATGTCCCAGCTGGCTGAGCATGTACATACTTGGCATGTAGGAGGCCCGAGTCTGATCCCAGGGCACTGTGTGCTCCCCAAATTACCAGTGGGAGTGATCCTATGCACAGAACAAGGAGCAGCCCTGAGCACCTCTGGGAGTGGCCCCCAAAATGAAAGATAAATAAATATGTTCTGGTCGTTTCTCTGCTGACTTAGGGGTATCTATAAAATATCAGTGTTACTCACTGGTTTTCTCCTGTCTGCTTTTAAACAGACTAGAATTGTCATGTGTGAGCTAAGAAAAATAGAAGTAAAGCCCTTCAAAATATGCAAAAACACCAGAGAAAATGAAAAATCTTTGAAAATGTTATGATAACATTTTTAGAGTTTATTCTTACAAATCCTGAAGGGTAATAAGATTTATTTCCGAACCATTTCCGTGATGTAGACAGATGGAATTTATATTTGGAGGCTAATTCGTATTCGAATGTGACTAATGTGTTGGACGATTTGCTGATGGAAAAGGGAGGCTGAAATACAGATATTCTTCAAATATTTGTAAGTGTTGTTTGATGCTCTGGTGTGCATCTTGTCAGCCACCGACTGTCTGCTGCTCCTCCTAGGTGCTGTACCAGGTCGAAGGATTTGTGGACAAGAACAATGACCTCCTCTATCGCGTACCTGTCCCAAGCCATGTGGAAGGCCAGCCACACCCCTCGTGAAGTCTTTGTTCCCCGAAGGGAATCCTGCCAAGATCAACCTGAAGAGGCCGCCTACAGCAGGCTCACAGTTCAAGGCCTCTGTGGCCACATTGATGAAAAAACCTACAGACCAAGAATCCAAATACATTAGGTATTTCCACACATCAGATATTTTGGATAGTTCTAATGTGAGGAGGGCCCTCCTAAGAAGGGTCATTTTCCTGTTTGCTTAAGACCGAGTGTGGCCCAAACAGAGGGGAGTTAAAGTACCTATAGCCCAGTTCATATGCTGTTAAGTTTGTTTTGAAAATGCTTAACTCTCCTTCTTCTTCCTCCTGCAAATATTATTTTAAAATAAGGAGGAAAAAGTGTGTGAGAAGAGATGGAAATAGATCATGAAATTGGGTTGTTGGCACCCAGCAGAAGCTTCTCAGCTTTCTGAGTCTCTATATATGTATTTATATATATATATATATTTATTTATAGACATAAATGCATATATATAATATATATAAACTGTATATATACATTTTTATACATATATACATTTATATATTATATATATGATAAGTTAAGCAAATTGTGAATGTTTCCTGGTAAGGGTTTTGTCTCAGACTTGTTAGGTTTATTTCAGACTCTTTTATGTTATCCTAAGCATGGCATCAGAGCTGTGGGACTTAAGTTATGACTGTGGGGTTGAGGAGATATGTACCTCTTTTTTCTTGTGACAATGACAGCCTGGTGAACACAATGATGCCTAAAACAATTTAATTTTTTAAGTGAAAGAAACTATTTCTTAAAAGACCTTTCTCCGTTTCAAAGAAATTTCAATAGGACTATCTCAAGATTTAGTGAAGATCAGTTAGCCTTAGGTTTGTATTGTGTTTCTCTGCATAGCCATTAGACCTTGCTTTTAAGTAATATGGGCATGTTTGGGGTTTATTGTTTGTTTTTTCACAAAGTGGTCCCACCTCAGTTAGTTGCAGAAATGCAAAGTGTGTGATCTGGATGAAATATGTGTATGTATTGAATGTGGTGGATGAATAGGAGGTGAGAAGCTAGTCAGGTTTCCCTATATCATATACATACACACACACACACACAACACACTCCCACACACACACACACACCACTTTTATATTTGTCTCTGCATATTCAGTTGTGAGGAAACTAATGTGAAGAATCACTTGATCACTTGAATCCCGTTATTCATCTATTTGCTCGAGCAGGCACCAATAACAATTCCATTGAACCCTATCACGTGCCAATGTAGCCCAATGGCATCTGGTTGATTCAGGAATATGAAGAGCCTCAAACTGTTCCTTCAGGGTCTTGACAAGAAAGTCTGACCATCTTGTAGGTGGGCGACCACAGATCTTTTGACATCCCGTGGGATCCAGTCGGTAACAGCTCTAGTCCAGTGGTCATCTCCAAATTGCATTACATGTCCAGCCCATCTGATTTTCGATGCCCTCGCAAACGAGACAGCATCCCTGATTCTGGAATAGTGATGGAGGTCAGAACTCCGGATTCCTTCTCTCACTTGAGTGAGGCGTGATAGTCCAAGCATAGCTCTTTCGATTCCTCTCTGGGAGACCAATAGCATTCTCATCCTGCTTTCATAGGGCCCAGGTCTCTGAGGCGTATGTTAATGCAGGAAGAACGGTGGAGTCAAAGAGATGTGCCCAGAGCCAGAGGTTCTTTGTCCTTTTAGCTATTTCTTTGATGCCTTTGAAGGCATTCCATGCCGCTCCCTTCCTCTTGGCGCAGCTCAGATTTTAGGTCGCCGATCATGTTGACTTCTCGACCTAGGTACACATAACTACTGCATTCAGAGATGTTTGTTCCATTGAGAGTGAATGAGGACCTCTGGAACTAGTTCGCTTTTCAAAACATAGTTTTTTGTGTAGATTCATCTGTAAACCTATCTTTCCACATTCTCGGTCAAAGTCAGCCAGCATTTGTGCTGCTTGGCTTGTTTGGTGTTATTAGAACGATGTCATGGCCAAAGCGGAGGTGGTGTAGTTGCCGACAGTCTATCTCCACTCCCATTCCTTCCCATTCTCTGCCGTACGGGAATGTGAGAAAATATAACTGATATTTTCATTGTAACAGATCTTAAGTAGGCAAAACCTGCATGTTTGGTTATAATGTAGTCGAAAATATTGATTTAGCAAAGATCCTGGTTTCAAAGAAAGAAATAACACAGAAAACTCTATATCAGTCACTTTTTGTCATTCTAAATGAATGACAAAACAGTTAAATATTTAACTGTTTTATGGATAGTAATTTCTATAATATTCATAGAACATACAATAACTCAGTTTTTACGATTGGATACATTTAATGTCCACCACAAGACATGGAAGAATTTTCACACTTTCAGATATTTTCTTCATTCCAGAACTTCTGTTTTAGTTTTAATTAAACTCCAAGGTTGTAACCTATATTATCATAGGAATTTTTTTTTTTAATCTAAAATCTTTTGAATTTGAGATTTCATATTAAAGTATATTTTTTTTCATATCGATATGCCACCATTCTGGCACCATATATTAAAATTTTAAAAAATTTAATCAGCTGTGTTGATGCCTTATTTGGAAATCAATTGAATGTAACTGTAGTTTAGGTCTGTTACAATGTGTATTTATTTTGTTTTGATTTTTTTTTTTTGCTTTTTGGGTCACACCCGTGACACTCAGGGGTTACTCCTGGCTTTGCACTCAGGAAGTACTACTGGCGGTGCTCAGGCAACCATAATGCTGGGGATCCAACCCGACCAGCACAGGCCGCCACGCGCAACGCAATGCCCTACCCGCTGGCGCTATTACTCCGGCCCCATATTTTGTTTGATTTAGTTTAGGGGCCACTCCAGCAGACCTCAGTGACTGTGCCTAGCTCTGTGCTTAGGAATTACTCCTGCTAGTTTCCTAAGGACCATATGGAATGTGGGGATCAACCATGGATGGGTCAGCCACATACAAGACAGATGCCCTACCTACTAGAGGTCTCAGAGTTCCTACATTGACCTGTTTGCTCACAACTACTCTTTTCTTTTGCATCACACCCGCCACGCCAAGTGGGCTGCTCCTGGCTCTTTGATCAATAATTACTCCCAGGTACTCAGCAGACCATAGGGGATGCCGGAGATTGAACCTGGGCTGGCCTCATACAAGGTAAATTCCCTACCAGTTGTGCGATCTCTAGCTGAACCCCTGTTTGCTTCACACTTAAGTCAAAAGTAGCCATTCTCTTAGTAGTATAACAGGAAGACACAAGAACAAAGCCAAATGTGGCAAAATTAAATTCACATATTGTATGTGTGTTTGTGGAATCTATTTGACACTTCTGGAATCATAAACAATGATTGTTTGGTGATATATTAATTTGAATACAAAAATTACTGCATTTTTAATTAAAGGTTATGTTAAAATGTAGGGGACTTAAGGCACAATTATTTCCCGTGTGATTACTAGTGTAAGGTTCTAGAACTAATAGATTAATTCTCATCCATGACTCACTACTTTGCCCCTCAATAAATACAATCGAAGATCGCTACTGAGCATGTTTTTGCATTCATAGTTAGCATATCACAGAACTGTGAGAGGAACAAGTACCTTCCTTGAATCTAGAAGAGGCGTAAGTTATTTCCACTCTGACCATATGGTCAGAATGTTATTAGTCAGGGAGTCCTCCATGTGCATAAGAGGTGGAGTGGAGTGTTCCCTGGGATAGGAGAGGATAGAATAGGACAGCCGGGTGGGGCGCTGTCTTGCCACACAGCTGGCCTGGGTTCAATCTCTCAGCACTAATGTGATTCTTGAACTCCACTAAGGGTGATCCCTAAGCCCAGAGTCAGAAATAGACTCTGAACAGTACCTGTGCGAGCCCAAAATATGAGAGAGAGAGAGAGAGAGAGAGAGAGAAAGTTAACATTGTGTTTAATCTTTTTTACTGCATGTAGTAAAGTGCATGAATCTCATGTATGGGTACAGCTGTTGACTTTTTTCTGTATGTTCTTGTATAGCTTCATAATCTGTTTTTTGAGTGTCCTTCCCTCTCCGTCCCCACTCTCTCTTTCCCAGAAAGATCAGCAGCACCGAATTTGAATCACATGTTTGTTTTGCTTGAATTTCTTATAAGTGGAATCATATACACTGCTGCACTTTCATTTTAGACTTCTTTCATGCAGCATGTCACTGTCATTCATTGATGTAATTATATATGTTATAATTTCAAGGTTTTAAACTGCCAGGGCAGTTACATTTATTTTTTAGATTTATTGTAAAATGTTAAAGTAGGTTTTTT